>JAYRBT010000043.1:3152033-3185837 GCA_036023395.1 Myiotriccus ornatus
GGGCTGGGATGGAGGCAGGGCTGGATGCAGGCAGGGCTGGGATGGAGGCAGGGCTGGATGCAGGCAGGGCTGGGATGCAGGCAGGGCTGGGATGGAGGCAGGGCTGGGATGGAGGCAGGGCTGGATGCAGGCAGGGCTGGATGCAGGCAGGGCTGGGATGGAGGCAGAGCTGCTCAGGAAAGACCCAGGTCACCATCTGGTCCCCATCTCCACAGGCACCACCAATCTTGCCAAGCTCCTGCTCTCCTCCCAGGCGCCCCCCTCGCCTCCAGCCACCCACTGCCTCCTCTTCTCATCTTCTCCTCAGCTCTCACTCCCTTCCCACTTTCTTCTGAGCTTCTTTTCCTCCTCCCCTGTGAGCCACCTCCTGCTCCTTCCCACTCTGACCCAAAGTGCTCCTTTTCCTCCTCTTTTTTTAATGTTTCTCTCTCCTTCCTGCACGAGGGTACAGCACCTTTCAGGTTGCACGTACTGCTGGTAGCCAAGCCAGTAATAACTCTAATTCGAGATAAAATCCTGCATATTGCTTTCATATTTTCTTCCAGGATATATTACAATTGCAAAATATTTTTGTTCCTTTTATTTTTTCCCCACTGGAACATATTCTGCCTATCCAGCAAGTCTGTTATTTGTTCCCAAGGTTAGACATCAGCCCCGAGTATTCAACTAGACAACACGAACAACACTAATCTCTCCTAGTGGAGTGTCTTTTCCACTATCACATCATGCAGATGATTATTGAAACCTTTGCCTTGCATTTCCCAAACCCAGCCATCAGCAGGGTTCTGGCAGTTACACCCCTTTTTCCTAACCTTTAGATTCCCCCTTGTCATCTGCCTTCTTTCTGTCCCGCATCACTGATTGTGCATGATCAGTCTCTAGAGGTTTTGCTTCTATGTATAACTCAACAAGCTGGCAGAGAAACGAGGAAGACTCATTTCTGTGCTCCAGAATGGATGTAGAACCAACTCAAGGTCACTGCATTATGAAGACAGACATATTGCAAGCATTCCCTTCAATTAAGGTGATTTATGGAGTGAAATTTCCTTATTGCTTCTTCGATGACCAACTATTTTTCTGAATGCCATCATCTTACGATGAATCTCCATGTATTGAAGAGACATGGAATCATTACAAGATTCCAGGAGCGCCTAAATATCCTGCATATTCCTAGTCAGTTCACTAACAAGGTCCTGTATCATTACTTTCCAGTGTAACCCTCATTTTTTCTCAAAAAAAAAAACCCTTTGCAGTGCATGAATGAGCCAAAAAGAAAGTTTGCAAGGAAAGAGTTCAGCTCTAGATGTCAGGTTAGAGATGTTCCCTGCTATCAGAGCAGACAATAACTCATTTAATGCAGAGAGGTAATTACAAAGTGTCTCTGCTACAGCAAGAGACCTTGCAAGCAGCATCAGTAATATGAGCCATTTTTCTACTGACTAGATCTGGAGGGTTTTTTCATCACAGAAGTCACCAGGTGCATCCTGTGCATGTTACCCCAAACAACCCCAAGGATTACCCTCATTCTGGAGAGTTGTTTCTTAAATTTCAGGCTGCTGTAAGCCAGCTGCAAACCTTGCCTGTTGTGAAATGAAAATGTTCCAGAAAATGGAAAAAAAATGGCAGTTTAAAAGGGCCCAAAAGTAGAAATTAAGAATGAGAAGGCAGTAACTCAAGGCTGCACAAGTATGAAAGATGAAGATCACACATTGCACTGGGTATGCTCTTCCAGTTCCAGAAACACCCCAGAGGTGACCATGACAGTGTCTCAGATTATAAACTGTGGGAACTCTGAAGGGACATGAATGTCCATTTTCTCACATTTCCTCCCCCAGGTAGTGACAAGCCATGGTACAGACTGTATAGATATTCTGTGATCGTAGAAGGTGAAACCATCAAGCCCTGGTTGATCACCATGTTAATGAGGGAGAACTGATGACTTACTGAAGGAAGGGAAACCATATGGGTAAAAACCAAACTATCCCTTAAGGGAAACTTGATTCCAGTTGTGCCAATGCAGGGGGAAAAAAAGCACAGTTTGGCAATGTAAAAATAAACAGGATTTGTCATTTTGCAGCACATGAACGCACTTCACCAGGCACGATGGTCTGTTCCCAGAACTGCATCCAGAACAATTTGGCATTTCAGCCCTCTCGTAATGACTGATGGACTGGCAGCAACCCCTCTGGAGGAGCAAGTCTTTGTACTGGTGAATCTGTGTCAAGGTCAAGAATACTGGGGGCAAAAAATGGGTTTTGGTGCAAATCAAGATATACCTGAATCCTGGTTGGCATTCAGGCCACAACAATTTATTTCCCACGCTGAGGTGTTGGACAACGATGGCCACTGTGTAGTTCCAGTTGTGAATAACGAGTCAGTCTCTGACATATTGTGCCAAAAGCATTACCAGTTACTAAAGTACCTCTTTAAATTAAGGCATTTTGGGCCAGAATGTAAGTAAGACCTCACTGGAAAATGCCTTTCTGTTCAAAGCTCTGATGGATGAAGACACTCACCTAAGAAGCCAACAGCAGCTCCTGAAGTGTCAGACTAATTTTAGCCAAGGTGGAAAATCCAGCGACAGAGCTCTAATGGAGGTTTCTATCCAAGCTCCAAATTCATTTTAAAAGGATGAGGAGGATTATATCAGCCACCCAGAAACAGCCTTGGCAAAGTGGCAGCAGAGCAAAGTATGGAAATGAGCGGTGAGACAAACTTCTGGGCTGCCGGGATAAAGGACTGCGGCATGAGAGGCAGGACGAGACGAGGTGTGAAGGCAGAACACAGCGAGTGTGGGCCGTGGTGGTAGATAGAAAAGCAGACACAGGGAAGTGAGTTAACAACCCCACGACAACTAGAAATGTTGACAGTTCCTTGGGCCTGAGCCAGCCGTGGGAATGCTCGCCGTGGCAGGGCTGGCTGAGCTCTGACTTGAAAATGCTCCTCCAGCAGCATCACCAGTGTTGCCCCGAAGCAACCACGTCATACCCAGCCTGAGGAATTGCCCCTGTTTCCCTGTGCAGGTGATTTTAGAAATGCAAACTGAATGTCAAAGCTGGGAGTACATCAGTCTTTCTCCCTAGAAAGCGTCCTTCCCTCAACAAGCTCATAAAAAGGAGCAACAAAAAAGACTGAAATAAGTCTCAGAACCCCCTGAAGTTTCCCCCGCTTTGCCATCTAAGCAGATGGATGGTTAATAAGAGAAAATTGCAAATGGTTGTAGGAAGACCATCAGCAATGCACGGAGGGGCTGCAGTGGTCATGGAATAACGCAGCACACTGCATTGTCTGGCCAAGAAAAAGGCAGCTGGAAGGCACTGGAGCATTGCTGAATATCCTCAGTCCTGAATTCTGTGGCCAAAATGCTGGTTTATGGGACAAGCATTTGAAGGAACTGGAAATTACGTAGCACAAACCAGCACGTAACGTACAACCCTCACCTCCTTTGCTGCTGTCCTACATTTCCCCCACACCATTGGTATTCACTGTGGTAGCACAAGGACACTTAGTACCTTTGGCAGCAGTTTTGTGATGACTGAAGAGAATTCAAAGGACAGCAGCCAGACACTGTGATGTGTTTTATTAGCTCCCAGATGTGCAGGTGAGGTGAATCTTTGGGAAATGAGTTTTGCTGCCACGGATTTTCTTACATCACTCAAGGTCTCAAAATCTTATAATGGAACAAAAGGCTGTCACAGAATTTGAAAGCCGTCTTTGGTGAAGCATTATTTCTGCATCTGTTCATTTCTTACACAGAAATACAAGTGCACAACATCTTTGATGATATTTGCCCAGCTGAAAACAGGAGGTCAGCTGCTGAGGCTGGATATTTCCACATGAATTACAACTGACTGAGCCTCTGTAGGCGTTTCCCAGGATGTCTTCTGGTGTAGGTGATCCAGAATCTGGAGATGCTTTACCAGGCTGTATAAAACAGTGTTTGGGTCTTATGTCCTGGATTGCAGCACGTCAAAATAATATTGCTCAAAAATTGTTCTTGCAAGAATTAGAAGTCACACCCCAACAGCAGAGGTGCCCCATCCCTGGAAGTGTTCAAGGCCAGGGTGGGCAGGGCTTGGAGCAACCTGGTCTGGTGGAAGGTGTCCCTTCCCATGGCAGGGGGTTGGAAGGAGGTGAGCTTTAAGATCTCTTCCAACCCAAACCATTCTGTGATTCTGCAGACAGTGGAATTCTTTACCACCTGGGCAAGGTACACCTTCTGCTACATGGCAAACTTTGGGAAACAGTGAGCATCCACTGGCATCTGGAGGAGATGAGCTAAGGCGTCACATCTGGGCCACAGGAAATTCAAGAATGTTAGAAAAGGGATGGTTGTGACACAAAGGTCAAACTGCCCAAGTGGGAACGTTTTGGACCAGTCACTATTTCTGGCTGTGAAACTCAGGGCAGTGGAGGTGGGTCTTGGGCAATGAGGAGCATGAGCTCCACTACAGTTTGAGAGCCCTGCGAAAAAAGCACTGCAAGGAATAGAGCAGCACAGCCCTGGCTCTGTGGGAATGTGGTGAAAGAAGGAGCTGTGAGCAGCTTCCAACAGACAGGGCTTTGTAGAGGAGCACCAAGGAGAGGCTGCGGACAGCGAAAGGCAATCGGATCAAACGCTGCCACAATGCATGCCAAACCTGGGGAGAGCAGGTTGTAATATCCTAAATACTGCAGAATGGTGGCATAAGACAGCCCCTTCTCTCTTAGGAAGTCTGTGATAAACACAGGAGGGAGCATTAACTGCTGCACGAAGGTCAGAGAAGCAAAGCGAGGGTAACGGTGGCACCGAGCGCGTCAAACGACAGGATAAACCGAGACCTGTTCCCAGAGAAAACGCGCTCCTACCAGACTGGAGGGGAACGGTGAGCACCGGGAATAAGGGCCGGGTGAGAGCAGCACATGATCCCCTGCCAGCACCAGCTCATTTGCAAGTGCGTGGGCAGCGGCAGCAGCTGCTCCGGCGCGGCTCCTCCAGCACCGCCACCGGAGCCCTCCTCAGGTGTGGGACACACCGGGAAGGTGCTCGGAGCTTAACAGCGTCTCAGAGGAGCAGAACGGAGCAGGCAGCAAAAGCCACCGGTCATTCTTCACCTGACACCCAGGGGACTGCTGGGAAGCTCCCAGCAGCAGAGGGGGAGGGCTGGGGAAAGGGGAAATTCGTGTCACAGCAGGAGATAAGAAAATAAGAGACTTGAGGAGGAGTTTTGCTTTGCCCACCAGACAATTGGAAACAGATCAAAAGAAGAACCCAAAGGGTTTGTTAGAGATGACAGCTCCTAAGGAAGAAAGTGGGGCAAATTCCATACATTTTGACATTTTAAAATCATTTTCTTCTTGCCCGGGAAGTAGAGGGGGAGCAAACAAAGGGAGAAGACCAGATTCTGTTATCACTGTTAGTGGGGGAGACAGATTTGAGTCCACTGCAGTGAAATCAGAATCTGGCCCATAAGTAGGCTGTTCAGCTCCCTGTGAGGAGAAACAAGTGAGTTCTGAGTTAGGGGATGAAAGAGAAAAGAAGGAAAGGACTTCTATAAGGGTAATAAAAGATTTTTTTTTTTTCTCTGGCTTAGAACCCGTAGAGAAACATGGTTAAGACTCAGGATAAATTCCTTTTAAAGACTCAGCTGAGCTGAATCTGCTTTGGTCTGACCATGATGGGCAGCTCATGCTGGCCAGCTGGTTAATGGCACTATGGGAGCCCAGAGTTATGGGAATGGACTTCTAATCTTTTTAAGTCCTGAGCATTTTCTGAAAACAAGACCTACTCTGGAAAAAAGTATGACAATAACCCCAGGTACAAGCCGTGCTCTTCATCAAATTCATCTTCAGGATGAAACAAAAATACAAACTGTCATATGGACAAATTTCCTGGACTGGCAGGACTCTGGGGGTGTCAGACAGAATCTGTCTCAAAAACAGCCTATGCTTTGAAGTTTCCAGCTCTCACAACAGCCAAACTTTTTTCAAAGGCAGACACCCAATAAATGTGTATTTAACCTCCTGAGGCTTCCTCCTCTGCCGGCTCCATCCACCACGGTGCTGAAGGCGGCTCACAGCAGCAATGTGGTGTAGCAAATTCACATGAGGTGTGTTTTGCACATGACCTGCATCAATAGTTCATGATTTCTTTTATAATGACAGCATTAAACATCCTCAGGCAGAGGCTCATGGGATCTGCGCTCGTTCGAGTAACTTAAGGACAAGCTTGTGAAACTCTCAGCAAACAGCAGGAGACAAATAATCAAACTCGGGGCATTTTAACAGGGGAGGTGCCGAGTTACAGGAAAACATCTAATGCTGTTCCTTGTGGTCTGAGTGCAGAGCTCAGGACTGGAACAGTCCCTGTTTGACCATCGGCAACACAAAGCAGGTTTTGAAAGTAAAAGGAGGTGCATCACCCATTCCTCTTCTCAAGGGTTATTTTACAGCAAGAGGAACGAGAAGAAAGTCAGCTCGGCAGCTGTGAGTGCTGTGGTGTCAGTCCAGTGAGACAGGGGAGTTGTACTGGTGGAAAATCAAAGAAATGAACACAGTGCACAGATAGATATTTTTGTGGAGAGGAACATTTTTTGGCATGTCTGATCTCCTTTGCTCACCATTGCTCCAGTCACGAGGCAAAGGGCTTCAGAACTTGTCAGCAGAGAAATCTTCCTAAGGAAAAAATACACAACTGTTTCTCCTCTCCCCTGGCAGAGTCCAGCACTGAGACACTCACTCACTATAAATAGTGTTTCTGGTGCTGAAGGGAAGTGTAAAGCCATGCCATTAAGGAAACCCAGTCCCACACGGATGGACACTGTGTTCAGGCAACTTCTGTTACAACAGCCCCACCCTGCACGTCACGCTTTGCTCGTGGTCTGTGATGTTATCTGTCAGTCAGCTGTCCCTGCGCTGATATATTCAGAAAACTTGTCATTTAAACATCCAGATATTCATGTGTTGCAGTAACTCAGGCTGACAGTCAGCTCTGGAACTGAGGCACAGCGTTTAATCACAGAATAGATGCAACAAGCAGAACCATCGGTCCGAATTTCCCATGGTACCTTACTAATTGCCTTATTTTTAATATACAGTCAGCTCCTTGCAGCTTGCCTTCCCTGTATCCTCAAGCACTCGCTGTCAAATGATCTTGAAAATAATTTCATTCCATGTCTTCATCCCAGAAGGCCCCCGTTTGCCAGAAAGAAATCAGGTGGTTAGTGGGATTTTAGGTGGGCGGGGGGTGCATTTACCTGCCCGCTGGGGCCGCGTGTCCGCTGGTGCAGCTGACACTCCCAGCCCCCCTTCCATCAGCGTAACCCCCTTGGGAGAACACCCTGATTAACTCTATTAATAGTGTGCATGTGTGTGCACCGAGTATCTGCAGCTGCTCAAGAGCTACAAGAATGTGGCGTGTTGGCAGGGGAGGGTTTGATCCGAGGAGCTCGCGAGCGTTCGGTGCCCCGTGAGAAAACGAGCCCTCTCTACAGGTCCCAAACCTGATGTTTTACTGACTGATCTCACCAAGCAGGGGGGTGGGAGGGCTGGAAGCTGAAATGGTTAATGGAGCAGTGGCTCTGCAGAGGCTGTGGGTGCAGAAGGAGGCAGCAGCTCGGCCCGTCTCTCCTCATGTGTCTCCCACTGCTATCGGATATCTCCTCCCGTGAGCGCGTGCTCAGAGCAGGGAGACAGAGATTGCTATTGACAGCAGTACCCCGCAGACAAGGTCCTCTGCTGCAGAGCTGCCCGAGTCCTGCGTGGTGGAAAGCAATTTTAAATGACAACAGAGCACTAATGTTATGGAGGGATCTTGTTGTGTGGAGATTTCAGGGTTAGGGCAGGGAGAAAACAGAAGTCCGGCCTGCCCTGACAAACATTGTCAGACATTTAAGCGCTCTGTCTTCCAGTGCTGATTTGTGCAAACACTTCCAGGGCATCAGGGAATGTTGTCATTGATAAACACTGGCCACAGGAAATGGCTGTTCCAAAGACTTGGTTGATGGTATGGACGACAACAACAACAGGATTGTGGAATGAGTGACCACCAAGTTAAAAAGCATTTGCATCCTTCAGCATTAACCTTCACTCTCAGTCATCAAAAAATAAGAACCCAGCAAACCATCTGCAATGGTAGAAGCAAGATTATTAAAGGATTATTTGAGAAAGAGCAAGGAGAAGGTTGTATGTCATCAGAATTCGGGATCACTACTTTGAGTTGCTGTTGAAAGCTCTGTGTATTCTGAGATCTCAAACCCCAAAACAAAGCTTAATCTTCACTCAGGCACTACAGTTCCCTTCCTTATCACATTATCTGAGTACATCACACTCTAATTATGGTTGTCTGAACAACACTTAGTGAGATTGGGAAGTACTACCTTGTTGGAGAAGCCCTTGAACACAAAGTAGAACCAAGTCAGAAACACTCTTTAGTTTTTAAATGCCACCTAAGTGTGCTGCAACCAGTGGAAAAAAAAATGTTCTTACTCCATCAACAGCACTTCAGAGGATTTACCTCTTCATTATCATTAGCCCAGACCTTCAAGTCCTGGATCAAAATTCAGAACAAAGTTGTTATTAGTATGAGGTAAAAAAATGCATTATAATATTTGTATTTCTATAAGCATCATTTAAAATATATCAGTAATCATTCAAAGAAAGGAGTAATACTTACAGCATCTCAGGGGGATATTATATGTAAACCTCAAGAGGTATCCAGAAGTGCTTCTCAATATTTTAGTATCTGTTAGGCAGTGATTGCAGTTTATTTATCTCTCTCTAGTGGGTACAGCAGTAGGAGTTAAATATTCCATCTTCCTCTCTGAAGGATGGAAGGGACTGTGTCCCCCCATACTCAAGCAAAGAAAAAAACCTTTCATATTTTTCATATTTAAGTACAAGTCAGATTCTGCTCTTGTGCTTTTAGGGCTGACCACTGCCTCAGTAGCTTCTCCAGCTAATTTTAATTTTCCCCAAATCTGAGTTTCGGAGTCTATCACTATGAAAAAAAGGTATTGTTATTTTTTCCTAGCAAGCCTTTGTTACTTTGTGTGTTGGAAGAGCCCTCAACGCCCTGTACATCATCAGAGTTCTTGATAACAACTTCAAGCCTCACTGAGAGTTTAATAAGCTGAGTTATGTGGCAACTGTTAAGTTTTTATGGGAAAAAGTCATCCAGTCTGCTGCTGTTATTAGCTATCAAACACCACAGACACCTGAGAGGACCCTGAACCAGGATCTGTGCTCTGAACTACATCAGAAATATTGGGAAGAATATTTTGCATTCCTAAGCTCTGATAGAGGTCCAAATTTCACAGGCACTTGCTATTTCTATAAAAATTTGGCCAGAATGACCAATCCCAGTATTCCCAAAAGCTGGAAATAAAAAGGAACTCTCAAGCTCATCCAGAATTTTGTTTGGGGCTGATTATCCTTTTTCACCTCTGCTAGTCTTGCTAATACTCTTTCATGTGAAAGGCTCCAAATACAATCACCAGGAAATGAAGGGCTCATCACTCCTGTCCTGCTCATCATTCCAGCCCTGCAGTGGAAGGAGCTGCTCGTGGCTCTCCCTGTCTGCACCAGAATTGTGGGAACTCAAGTGACCTGTGACACCTCTACTTTTGTAACAGCTCTGGATAAATTCAACCAACTACCTTAAAAGTTATTGGAGAATCATGGAATGGCCTGGGTTGGAAGGGATCTTAAGGATCATCTCGTTCCACCCCCTGCCATGGGCAGGGACACCTTCCACTAGCCCAGGTTGCTCCAAGCCCCGTCCAACCTGGCCTTGGAGACTTCCAGGGATGGGGCAGCCATAGATTCTCTGGGCAATCTTTGCCAGGGTCTCCCCATCCTCACAGGGAAGAATTTCCTCCTACTATCCCTGTCCTCTAATCTAACCCTGCCCTCTGGGAGTTTAGGAAGTACACAGTACGGTACCTACAGACAGTGAAGTACATACAGACTGAGAGATGGCCCCACCTGTACACACACAAGCACAGCCATTGCAAAGCCTATTTCCACAGGAAAATAGGATGGAAAAATGATTTAGATTTTGTTTTTCCTTAATGAATAGAGAGGATTAAAAAAAATCATACTCTGAACGTATCTCCTGTAAATTGTCTCACCATAGTGGAGAGACTCAATGCAATGACCATCCAGCCTCAGAGGCCCCGTAATGCTGGGAGTGATTTAGTTCATCTGCCATAAAAATGAGCACTGGGATCTCTAAAATCTGGATTCCAGATTGCCTTGCTGGCGAGCCACCAGCAGCAACAGCCCCTCTGATGGCAAGCAGAGGGATGCACGGGCAAGCACACTCAGCAGGAGCAGTCCCAGCTGAAGTGCTCCCTCCACCTGGCAACCAGGACAGGTGTGTCACTTCCAGATGTGACATCTTGTTCCCAGCCTTTGAAGTGCTGTGCAGAGAAAGCCTGAGCTGTTCCTGCAATTAGAGTAGAGACATCATTTACTGGGAGAATTAAATGCGCTGTAGTAGCAAACCTGCAGTTGACACTCGCAGGGTGCAATTTAAATCCTCCGGATTAGTAATTCTTTTGAGATCTTTGTAATCATTGGTAATAGGTAGTGAAATAAATCCACATTTATATCCTACAGACTGCAGCTGTGCTTCTGTTAAAGTAGTATTAACTGATGGGTTTTAAATCCTTCTGCCAGCTTGAGCTGTAAGCACCGAAGCTCCTGTGCAGGGATAACTCATCCTGGGTGATGTATGTTCCCGAGCACGAAAGCACTGGTTAATGAATAATGAAAGCACCAAGGCAGAATCACAGCTCAGGGCTCACTCCTGCAGGAAGTTCTCTGGGGACAGGTCCCTGTGTGGCTCCTGGTGCCACAGCGACCCAACTGCAGCTCAGACTGTGGACAACTGTGAGGGGAAAGAACACAAACTGCTCATGTAAAGCTTTACCTGGGTGGACAAAGTGCTGAGTTGTTCAGCAGAGCGAGGGGTTCATCTGGTCAGCTCTGGCATTGTTCCTGCAGGTACCAGGAGTGCACACTGTGCCCTGACTCGCTGCACAGGCTCCCAGTTAACTAAGCAAATATGCCATTAAAAGCTGAGCCAACCTTGAGGGGGACATATGGGTTTAAATTGCAGCAGGAAGAGATTTATGGACTTGTTTTCCCAGCCTAGAGAGTAATTGAGGAGGCCTCAGACAGTTCAGCACTTAGCAGTCTGATAAGGGAAGTCAGCACTTCACTGGGACGAGATGGGAGGGATGGTGGGTGTGGGATTGGCACTTGGCTTTGCCATGGAGGCCCAGCCATGGAGCAGGGACCCGGAGTGACAGTCACCCTGGGAACAGAGAGAAGCTTTGCAAACTCGGTGTGCTTGCTAGATAAGCACAGTGCTGATAAAGTAAAGCATTAGAGATTAAAAAAACTCAAGAGAACGATATTAGTGGCTGAAGAACAGAGCCCAGGAATCCTGGCTCTCCCTTCCTTCAGCTGTGCTTCAGCCCAAGCTGCCCAAAATTCATGGCTTTGGAGGTGGTTTCTTGACAGCTTGAAAAAAAAGCACATTTACCCGGTTCTATTTCTTATGGGGTTTGTTTGCTTTGTTTTCGTTTAGGAATCTACAAAGGACATTGTTTCCGAATCAACCACTTCCCTGAAGACAATGACTATGACCACGACAGCTCAGAATACCTTCTCCGTAAGTGAACACAGACCCAATGCTCAGGATTTACAGGTGTGGCCTCAGACACTTCCCTGGGATCTGAAGAGCAGCCCAAGTCTTACTCATTGCAGGATTCTGCCCCAAAGTGGGTGGCACAGAGCACGTGCAGCTCGTGCTGCAGTTGACACAACCATCACCCTTGGGGACCCCCATTTCATAGGATCACTGAATCATAAAACCATGGAATGGTTTAGGTTGGAAGGGACCTTGAAGAACCTCTCGTTCCAACCCTCCTGCCATGGGGTTTCAAGGGTTTTACCCAAGGGTTTTCTTCAGCCAGGGGAATGCTGATGATTTCGGTGCCTATTGTCTAAATATCATATGGCAAATTTTCAAATGAGAACTGCAGCTACCGTTCCCAGATTGGCGAGGATCTTTTACAGAGGGAGTAATTATCCGGTTAGTGTATCAAAACAGGTTTGAGGAGTGGGTTCCAACCCACTAGGAAGCTTTTCCTAATGCTTAAAACCCAACCCAACCCTTATGCAAGCCTCATCCTTTGCAGCTGCTGAGCCGCCTCCCCCTGCAGTGAAATTACTGCATTGTAGGAAGGAAGCTGAAATTTCTGCAGCTAACAGCAAAATCCCAGCATGAACATGGGCTGTGACTTCCCTGCCTGGCCAGCCAGCCACTGCTGCTCTGTGCTGGCATGTAATCCTCCCCCCAGAAGTAATTTCATCCACCAACCTGGTGCTTGAAATGAGGGCAATGGTTTTGTCTCCTCCGGATGACCACTCTCTCAGCTGATGGCAAGTCTTGGAACCTGAGTGTTCTTGCAAAGTTGGAGTTGGATTCTCCCTCCCCAGAGGACTCCTTGCCTTGTTGTTCCTTCTGAGCGAAGGAGCTGAGCAGCCAAGCTGAAAGCAGTGCCCTTTGCCAGGGAGAGGAACTGCACCTCACAGGGTGCTGGGAGATCAGGGAGTGGTGAATAACGCTGCTGGCAAGGCACAAAACACCTCAATTACACTACTAATTACCTGAAACACCACTTAGAGAACCACTCTGCCCTTCTGCTCACTTCTGGGCAACAACTTCTAGTTGCTAAGACAAGAAGAAGGAAAAAAAAAACCTCCAAAAAGTTCCCTTCCCCAGAAAACCCAGATGTTTTTTCCTCTTTGCTCTTGTCGATTCGGATCAGTCACAGCACCCGGGTGACACGATTTCTGAGCTCAGGCTGAGGCAGGGTGTGAGCACAGCTGCACTTACCTTTCATACAAAGCTTTGGAACTAATGTTAAATTGATGCCAAGTCAGCTTTGGGAAACAAACATCATTAGTAAAAGGGCTGTAAAGGAAAGGGGAATTAAGTAGCATCCTGATAAAAGCGCATTATGCCCTCCTTTATATGGAGAAAAGTGAGAACTTGGGAAAAACAGCTCCACAGTAAGACATGAGATTGGTAAATTGCTGTAAGTGTGCTTGTGACGGGTGTTCCTAAAAGCTGTTTTCCAAGGTGACTAAGTACAGATCTTAAAAACAAGATGGTCCAGCCCTTTATGTCTTCTGCAAAATTGGTCTCCAGTGGCTCCCCCGCAGAGCTCCCCCTCTCCTGCACGGAGACAAGGCTTTAACTTTCCTAAGAACTGCAGCTTCCCATGCATACAGTTGATTTAGAGATCACTGAAAGGTTCCACGTCTAAATCCAGAGGAGATGAGCTCATTCCTATATGTAATAGGGACCGAATCATTGTCTAAGGCAGGAGGATATTTGCATCCTGTTTCAAAGGAGACACGAGAGCCTCCGTCCCATTTCTGCCCTCTGCAACACCCTTGCAGTCTGCTGTCTCCATCTCATTCTCCACTCTTTCCAGCCATTTCTTGGCACAAGTTTCTCAGAGGGACATGTTGGGAATAATCCTTATTTTTCCTGCTTGGCTTAGGCAAATGCACCACCACCGTGTGCATCTCGTGCTCCTGAAAGAGCAGCGTGAGGGGTCTCAGCCTGCTCCACAGTCTCCAATTTAATACAGGCTTCAGAGAAATTCAAGCATTCTGATGCCAGCAGGATCAAGCCCTGGTTCAAACCCCTATGGAAATCAGTGAGAAAAATGACTGATTTTCGGAGACCTTGGTCCAGGACGTGGGTAGGAGCAGCCTGGATTTTGCCCTTCGGTGTTCAAGCTGCTCCCTGGGAAACCAAGCAAACGACAGCACAGTGATGACTGACACGTGCGGAGGAGCTCAAACAGGACCCTTCCTATGGAACCTTCCCTGTGGCAACACACTCCAATCTGTGTGTCTAAAAAACAATCCCCTTGTCCTGGCTGTGCAGAGCCCCAGTGAGTGGCAGATGTACCACAGAGTGCAGTCGCCGGGCTGCCGCCGCATCGCCCACTGACACGCGTGTGCTCCGGCCTCCCCGTCTCCTCCTTCCCTCCTCTCCCGCTTCCCTCCTCTCCCACGTTTCTTTGGGCTCACAGAAACCAAGCTGCTCCCATCCAGCATCTCTGAAAGCATGTGCACCTCTCCCTTTGCAGGAGGGGGGGTTCAGCCGTTCTCATCCCCGGGGAGGTGTCAGGGCTCTCCTGCTCGAGGAGGGGCACTGGGGGCCCCATTTCAGGGCCATCTCCACACTTACACCTGAGTGCCACAGCATCCCCTTTTCCAAGCCTCTCAGGGGAGATGAAAAGCCCGAGCAGAGGCCGGGGCTGGCAGCCCATGGGGAGGAGCAGCAGCTCCACCGAAGGAGGTGTCACCACACATAGCCATGCACAGCGGCCAATGCAAACAGACAGGACGGTAAACAAGGCGGGGGGAAAGCAAGGGAGAAAGCAAAAACCAGATTGCCTTAATGTTTTTTGATGTGCTGTCATTTTATTACCAGTATCAGGAGACATATGTAAATTCTACATGGTACCTATGAGCTTCCTTTGAAATTTCCGAGCTGAAAGTACACATTGTAGGAAAAAAGATACCGGAGAGTTTTACAGGAAGAGAACACTGTGTGGTTTGTTTCTCTTCACATTAATTACCTCCTATAGAAGAATTATCTCTGGAGATTGTTGCTACAAGTAGAACAACACAGCCCTTCTATCTGGCATGTCTGGCAAGTTCCTTCCAGTGGTATCAGTGAAGCATTTTCGGAAAGCTCTTTGATGTAATTGAATTCATTATAAACAGCATGGCCATCAAATATAGGAAATAACATCCAGAAAGAGTGGGCCACAGATTTTAAGCCAGTGCTGCCTTCAGCCAGGGCACTAAGAGGCAGTGATTTGGAGTGCCTTAACGTCCAGCAGCGGAGACTGACTGTGAATCTCTTTCTAATTATTGATTCTAAAAACTCACCCAGAAGCCGAAGTGCTGCTGCTTTGTACCAGCTGCGTGGGGATGCAGGCAGGACAGGAGGACGGGTCCTCACCTCTCAACAGGCTTTGACCAGAGACCTTAGAGCCACGTCACTTGGATCTGGCAGCCCTTGTGAGACGCTGCCTGCATAGCAATGCCCTGCCTGAATGGGGTTCAGATCCCGTTAGAAAAGGCCCCGTCTGTGAGGGACACGTGCGGCGGCGCTGCCACTTCGGGAAGGGCTGGGCTTTTCTCGCCGTTGCGGATCGATACAGGCAGGATCTTCCCAGGCAGGGACTGCCTTTTTGGGTTTGTGTTTGCACCGTGCCCAGGAGGGCTGGGCTGTAGTGAGGGCTGTACAGAGCACACGGCTGTACAGCCCTGCCCCTCGGTGGGAGCTGTGCCACCAGTCACCAGGGGAATCGTCAGGGAGCGATTCACTGAGTCGGGAATGCCATGGCCATCGACAGTAAAACGAGAAGGCATCAGCTGTAACATCTGGCCATTTCTCCTCGGGAATCGGCGCCGCTCTCTGTGCGTGTCAGCCAGGGATGGCACCCGCGAGAGGCCGCGGCGCTCGGGGCACCGCGGCAAAGGACACGTCCAGATGGCGTTTTCTGCTCTCCCAGCACTCAGCCCTGGGGTGCCCATGTCCTCCCAGTCTGCTCTGGGATTTCCATGCCCCTCTGACAGCAAGTTCTGACCCCCACTCACCTTGGGCATCCCCCCAGCACTCGCCTTGCCAGGGACTCCCCTCCGTGCATTCACCTTCACACAGTTCCCAGCTTTTGGGTGATCCTGTTTTCCACACCACCTTATCTCCCCTTCTCCAAAGAAAAACCCTCTCTCTCCAACAATAATATAACTCGGTTCCTCACTCTGCCTTTCAGGAACCCCTGCCAGCTTCTACCCCTTTGGTTTTCACAATACACACATCCCTCTCCTCACGCTTGTTTATTTTTTCTCAGCCCTTTTGTTCCCTCCCTGCCGCTTCCCTGTCGATTGCTGCTCAGTCTGGTTGTGACCCGACTTTGAAAGCTGGCTTCAAGTGGTGTTCTGATATTTTTTGTGGGGGATTTTGTAGCCCATGCTGGTGAATGGACTGAAGCACACAGAATTTTAAATGACTCTGCTGTCGGAAAACTAAACACAAACATCTAAGACGCACTTGTTGGAATTTCTTCCTTCGAAATCTGAAAGGTTGCAATGTCCTTAATACCCGGCAAAAGAAGAAAGGGTTATTAGCTGTGCTTGCTGGCAACATGGATGCTGCTGACTTCAAAAGCTGTGATTTGCTCACCTTGCACATGTAGCAAGGAACAGATCCGTCTGCTCCAGCCGTCCCAAACCTCGTAGGGTTCATAACCAGCTCATGAATTTTTCACAGCTGCTCCCTGCGTGATGCTGGGTCTTACTGTCACTTACCTCATGCTTTGCCAGAAATATTCTGCACGTGATGGCATCAGATAATGTTGATAAGGCTGGGCTTCCTTGGAGAAAGCTCAAAAGATTGAAGCTACTCAGCCGAGAGTCTGGCCACCTACCCAAGGTCTTGGCTCCCGAGAACATGCTCAGAAATGCAGAATCAGTAATAATTCTAGAAAAAGAAAATTGGATATTAGGGAAAATTTCTTCACTGAAAGGATTGCAAAGCACTGGAACAGCTGCCCAGGGAAGTGGTGGAGTCACCACCCCTGGAAGTGTCCAAAAAATGTGTGGATGTGGCACCTGAGGACATAGTTTAGTGGTGAACACAGTGGAGGTTTGGGTTGACGGTTGGACTTGATGATCTGAAAGGCCTTTTTGAACCTGAACAGTTCTGTGATTCTATATCATTCTTCTTAATGGTTCTCTGAAAAGGCAGGGACTTTGAGACTCTAATCTCCACACTTGCACCCGAGGAGGCATCTGAAATGATTACTGTCTGTCTTGCTTTCCTACCTGTCTCCCTCCAGGCATCGTCCGTGCCTCCAGCGTGTTCCCCATCCTAAGCACAATTTTGCTGTTGCTGGGAGGACTCTGTGTCGGAGCAGGAAGGATTTACAACAGCAAAAACAACATTATTCTCAGCGCTGGGATTCTCTTTGTTGCAGCAGGTATGTTCTCCTTGAATTGAGTCCTTAAGAAGTGCTGCCTTTTGCAGCTGAAAAAGAGTGGAAAAGCTCGTTGGCAATTCTTTTCCTGGCGCCCCTTTCCTGGATTGAGGGCATTAACAACATCACACCAGGCCAATTCCTTCAGACACAATTATGTTCTTGAAGCCATAAAATAAGTATATTCTAGAAAAGCTTTTAGTTTTCCTGAAAGAGGAAGTGAAAATCAGTAACAAGCATGTTTTACACTCTTTAAAATGTATTAAACATTAGATGAATCAGGCATCTCTTCCACCTAAGGCCTTTTCCTTATTTTTAATATGGTGGCAGAAAACATTCACCTCTGATAGGTGAGTCTGTTTTTCACCCTAGAAACATCTGAGAGAGTCAGCCCCATTGTTAATAGCTTTCCCTGAAGCCTGGATTAAACATGCTGCATTTAGATGAAAATTCAGCAAGGTGGAAGAGAACTTATCTTGATCAAGGTGAACAGCCATAGCCCTGAGCTCAAAATGTATTTTTATCATTATTCTGAATGTTAGAATCCCACTGACAATATTAGTGAGCTCCCATATGCTGCTTCTTTCCTACTGTGGAAACGAAGAGGTGGGGGAAAAAATCCTGCTGAATGTTTTGGCATCCATGACGTGGATCTATTGTTTGTTTTTCAAGAATAAATGGAACCTTGAGATAAATTAAAGAGTCAGTAAATGTAATAAATTTCCTGGTTGCAATCCTTGAACCATTCAGGTCCAGAAGGTAACATGGCTTGAATTTCAGCTTCCCAGCCACATAAACCGCTGATTTATGTTTTCCCTTCTCTAGGTCTAAGTAATATCATAGGGATCATTGTCTACATATCAAGCAATGCAGGTGACCCAAGTGACAAGCGAGATGAGGACAAAAAGAACCATTACAACTATGGTTGGTCTTTTTATTTCGGAGCCTTGTCTTTTATCGTGGCCGAAACCATAGGTGTTCTGGCTGTGAACATTTATATCGAGAAGAACAAAGAGCTGAGGTTTAAGACCAAGAGGGAATTCCTTAAGACTTCTTCCAGTTCTCCTTATGCCAGGATGCCAAGCTACAGGTACAGGAGGAGGAGGTCCAGATCCAGCTCTCGGTCTACGGAGCCTTCTCCGTCGAGAGACATTTCCCCGGTTGGCATGAAGATAGCGAGCGCCATCCCCATGAACGAGATTTCCATGTACACCCTCTCCAGGGAGCCCTTGAAGGTCACAACGGCTGCCAGCTACAACGCAGACCAGGAAGCCAGCTTCCTGCAGGTTCACAACTTCCTTCAGAAGGAATTTAAGGAAGGACTCCACGTCAACATGGTCAACAGGAGGACGACGCCTGTTTGAAGCACGTTCCTTCCTCGCGCTTTTTGAAGAAGTATCGGAACAGGATGGATCTGTCGTGGGAGAGAAGGAGCGATGTTGAAATACCCTCTCACCTCTTTAATTGTGGCATGTGTTGAGGTAGCAAGTGGAGATCCTCTGGACCAACATAAAGATGTTACACGCTCGTAGCTTTTTTTGAAGCTATTTGGAGTTTGTTTCTTTCCGTTCTTGGTGTCACGAGATGAAGGCAGTTCGTGTTCCTGCACCTTTGTAGTGTGTACACAGTCTTGGAGAAACTGCAAAGGACTGGCCACCAGTGTGTTTTGAAGGATTACAGAAAAATTGTTGTACAACTTTTCTTTTTTTTTATTTTCTAATATTGAGATCCCTTAATACAAACTTGCAAATATAATTTATAATCAAGCCCAAGGATGAATATGAACTACTCATCAAGTGAGCCACTTTCCTTTGACACAGCTTAAACTTTGCCTCTTTCAAAAAAAAAACCACAGAAAAAAAACAAAACAAAACAAAAAAGAAAATATTTTTGAAGGCAACACTTTCTAAAACTGACCTGTGCCACTGAAACCGTAGAGCACCCACGTACTGAGCAGTGTGGACTCCCTGATGGGGTGGTGAGGGAGTCCCCCGTTTCTGGGTGCGAGGCATCCCTTGGGGCGATGCAGGTCGAGGAGAAGAGGGTTGGGTGCGTCTCGAGACCCCCCCTCGACAAGGGGAAAGATTAAAGCAGGTGGGACTTGAGCATATTTGCAAATATCATTTCTTGCCTAACGTTTAGAAAACTTGAATTCCTCATCTCGACGAGCCCTAGTGCCTGATCCGGCGAGGTGCTGAGTGCTGTCTGTCAGGAGCCCCCAGAGACACTCCCAGCGAGGGCGAGGAGCGGAGCTGAGCCGGGCTGGCCGGTTCCCTGCGCCTGCATTCCTGATTTCCTTACTGCTTCACAAGTGCAACACTAACGCTACTGGAAACTGAGATCTCTAAGCAACGGCGGAAAACGAGGAGCTAAACTAGCAAACCTTCCTGCAGCGACCGGGAGCGGAGCGTTAACGAGAGCAGATGGCAACTTTGTATTTTTAAAAAAGAAAAAAAAAAAAAAAAACAGAACAAAAAAAAAAATTAGTCACCGTTTATGAGATATTTATTAAACTCTTTTTATTATGAATAAGTGCCGCATGGTGCAAGGTATAGTTGCTTTTAGATGGAGATGGTGGTTCGACCTGATTTAATTTATTTTGTAATGATGCGTCTTACTTACGTGCAGAGAGCCCACTGCAAACTCTATGCATCACGTAAGGAGGGAACTAATTTGTACCCTTTGCTTCTGTATGTTTCTAAAAGAGCCTGAAAAATTTTTTCTTTTTTTTCTTCTTCTTAGAAATTCCTGCTTTCATTTTTTTACACTTTTAGGCTTGGATCTCAAAGCTCAAGGGCCTGACTCAAAGGTAATTTAATTTAATAGTGCTCATGCTGATTTTAGTGACCACTCGACCAAGCCATATGAGAATGAGGTGCCCAATTCCCCACAGATGAATTAGATGCAGTGAGAGAGGAGCATCTAATTCCTGGAGGTCCCTTTGAATATGCCCATCATCTTTACCCAGAAGACTAGAGAAGTGGTGACAAGGGAAAAAAAAAAAAGATGATTTGGAAAGCTTGGCTCACTGATGGTGGGAGATCTCAGCCAAACTGTTAAACCTCTTTAGTCTTAATTTATCCTGCGATGGCCGTGACTCGGTGGTGGTTTGGATTCAAGGCTTTCAGCTAGTGGAACCAAGTCCTCCAGGGAAACCCCGGAGAAGCTGCCTTAACATCCCAAAAAGCAAGTTAAACCCTCTCTCCCCCCACCCCACCCCCCCGCAGATAAACCCTGCTTAAGCCTCTCTCCTTGCAAGAACCAAGACACAATTCTCAATTCTAAGCGAAAGTCTTCCCCTAGTCGCTGTTCAGCTCTGCTGGGCCCTCAGCCCGGCAGAGCCACGTCGTTATTTTGGCAGAGGTGGGTTGGAGCCTTCATCCCTGCTCATTAAGAGTTTCCATTCAGGTTAAAACTCTGCTGGGATCCTTTTATCGAACCTCTGAACTCTGAGAGCTGAAGCGAATGGAGCGATGGGAACGATTTAAAAGCAGAAAAATGTTGTGCTACTTTCTGTATCAACACACTATGGAGAAAGATGTTACACAAGCCTTTTTAAAAAAAAAAATATTCAAACAGAGGCAGACAAGAAAACTTTTTTACCTACTTTTCGGCTAGGACAACATAAAAGAGTTCTAAAATTATTAAAGTTCTTGATGAAAGGTTTTTTTTACAAGAATCTTTATGCTTTCAGACAATAAATTATTTCCTACTTTTTAAGACTTCGTAATATTAAAATACTTTGATTAGCTATGATAGAAGTAGAAGTTTGCAATGAAAAAAAAAAACAACCTTCTGTCTCATTAGTGTGTCATACTAAGTGCTAATTAATTTACATCTAATTATAGTCGATGTATTTTTCAAGTGCAATTTCCCAGAACTATTTGTTTCCCACTGTGTTAATAAACTAATAGTTAGAACTAAGTCCTCATCCGTGTTTACTGTAATTAAGAATAAAACCATTCCCTTTAAAACCAGGAGTTAGATATAGGCTGTTCCTCTAAACTCATGTACCTTGAACTGGAAGTTGACAGTGTGAGGTTTGCTCCGCGCGTTGGTTTTGTTCTTTTAATCGTCATTCTCCGGTGAATGTGCTTCAAACCATCTGATTCCAGCCAAAGCCCAAGGTTTTCCTTCAGCCCAGGTCACACCTGCAGAGGCACGTGAAGTATTTTTACACCACGCTGGCAAAAAAAAAAAGAGTCTTGCTGAGGGTTTTTGGGGTGTTGCTCTTTGGCAGAGCCTCCTCCCCAGGGCAGGGCTGGTCTCAGCAGCTCCCCGAGGGTGATGCCCTGTCTCGGCCCGAGCCGGAGCATCTGCTCCTTCTCCAGCAGGCACCTTGGAAAAACGGAGCTGGAGCGGGGATCCTGGGATGCTCATGGGACACGGGGTCTGGACAGGGAACAGAGGCATGGAAGAGGAGGTAAAAGGGACCAGAGCTTTTGCCCTGTGGGAGAGCGGGGGCTGCCACTGAAAACTCACGCAGTTGCAGTGCAGCAAATTGTTCAACCAAAGCAAAAAAAAAACTTTTCACTTGACAATCCCAGTAAAAAAGAAAATCCTCAGATGATCAGTCCTTTCCTGTGGAAAACTTTGATTCCGACAAAACTCAACAAATTTGCAGCATCCCTGGCCATGAACAGTCTTGCTCCGTGGCTGATCTATCTGAACAGTTAGACTGTGCTCAGACTTTGAAACCACTCAGTGATGGTTTAAAAAACCCATCTGTTCTTCCACATCTCTCTGGTTTCCCTGGCCAGCATCGAACAAATGAGCCCCATTTCTCAGCAAGGCCTGCAGATGTCATAGAACCCTATCATTAACAATGATCAGTTTTTTGGTTTATAACATACTGTAACAGCAGAACTTAAAAAAGAAAAAAGCTGTTGGATCAGATTTGATTTTCCAAGAAACAAAGTTTCAGGTGTATCATCAGCTCTCTCTTCCTCGTTTCTCATCCACAATAGGAGTAAAAAGAGAAATCACTTCAGCTGCCCAGGCATCTAACAATAAACTATTTTTCTATTTCCTTTTCTCTCTGTATGGATCACATATCCACAAGGGCTAATATATCACGTCCCTTGAGGCTACATTTCTGTCTGCAGTTCTAAAGTGTTATTTCCACTGTGCTTCAGTTCTACTGGTATAATCACAACCATGTATAATGTACTTAATCCTTACTTTTTAAATAAACCATTTTAAATGTATCTGGTTCTGTGTGGAGAAAGGTATATAGATTTTTAATTTCCAGATTCTCTAAGCTGAGATTTCTGTGTTTATGTTTTCACTTTTCTCCCTGTTTGATTGCAGCTGGAAGCCAATATATCAGAGGAGATAGAACTATTCTTAGGGTCCCACAGACCACAAAATCTCCAAGATAAGCTATTCTCACAGTGTTTCCAGTTAGTTGGGTTGGAAACTAAGAAAGACCTTCTAGTTTCCAGCTTCAGTGCCCATTTTGAGCCTGGTGTGGTGGCCAGAAGTCACTGCAAACCATCATCAGGAAAAACAACCCAGTGTCTTCTGAGGCGCTCACCCCGAGCCTGTGCTTTCCTCCAGCTTTTGAGGTTTCATATGAACTCACCTCCGAGCATCCTCCTCCCCCCTGACCTGGCCCATTTTGCCTGAAGGAAGCCCGACCCCACGTGCTGAAGCTCCCACAGCCTTGGTCCAATCCCCACCACAAAACCCCTGCGGGACGAGCGGTGCCGGACACGGGGCAGGAGTTCAGCAGCCTCTCCCCGCTCCCAGACATCCCGAGCCACCCCTGTGTACAGGCAATATTTCTTCTTCAAACCCTTCTTTTAACTTTACCTCCCAGCTCCTCAGCCTCCAGACTGCCTGTGCAGATGAAGACTGCCCGTGTGTCTCCATCCACCTCTCCCGGCCGTGTGATGAATTGGCACGTCTGGAGGGAGGCAGGGGATTCATCTTTTCAAATGCCTCTGACACACGGCAGTGAAGCCCTTTAAAGCTCAAGCCCAAAGCTGGTTCCCCTGGACTGAAATGATAAATAAAGGCTTTTCCCCCATTGCTGAGCAAGTCCTTGGGTAAGTGGTGACCCCAGGAGCTGAGGCTGCCCTGCTGCGAACGGGGGGTGGATCGAGAAGGGGTGTTTGAGGTGGGGGGAAGCAAAGACAGAGTCCTTAAAGCTTTGGAGAAGGAGTGGAAAAAAGAGTCCAGCGAGGAGGATGTGGCATTACCTCAGAATGAGAAAAGTAACAGAGATGGGCGGTGCTGAAAATAAGAGGGCATGGAGAGTCTGTGCACCTGTCTGCAGCCCGGCTCAGCTTACAGCCCCAGCAGCGCTTCCCAGAACGGCACCCCCGGCACGGCGGCGGTATTTTGGGAGAAGGGAGCTTGGATCAGGCACACGGGTTGACCAGCCCTGCCTGTGCCCCGCAGGGAAGAGGCTGGGCTGTGTACAGCAGGGTGGGAGGGTCTGTTAAAAAATAAAATACCCAGCCAAAACACACACACACACTTTGCTCTTGCCTTCAGAGCTGACAGGATTTCAGTCCCAGGATCAGGGAGCTTTCGGAGCGTTCCCAGGTGTCAGCCATGCAGAACCCGCCACGATCCCAGTGGTCTCACCCCACTGGGGCAACACAGGCTGAGGAGCCCAAACATTTTCCTACGGGAAAAAAGCTGTTTGCTGAACTCTCATTTGAGCTGGGAGCAGACCAGGTGCCAGCTCCCCCTCTCTGGGTTATTCTCACCTGGGAAGGGCCTTCTGCAGAACATCATTCTGTCAGCAGGGAACCACAGAATGGGGTCAGTCTGGTTGTGGTAAATCCTGAGGCTGCTCTGGAAAAAATACAGAAGAGTGCAAGTGCTGGGGAGCAGAGCCAAGCCACCACCTCTGCCAGGGAAAACACAACACGTAGTTGGGCTTCAGGCACCTCCTTTGGCATTTTCTCCAGTACAGAAACAGAATTGTGTCCCTCACTCGCCGCTGCTAAAGTGCAACTAATTACAACCCTTCTGCTTCCCAACAGGTCCTCATTTATAGTCTGTTTATATTTCATGTGATATTGATTTTTAAATGTGAATACTTCCCACCTGACACAGGGAGACTGTGTCCTTTTCTCCTCCAGAAATCCTTTTGCTTCTGCATTTGTCAGGTGCCCACCCGCCCCACGGAGCCTCGGAAGCCCCAGGGAAGGCAACTTCGTCTCCACACTGGGACACAAGTTCCCAGCTTGGGGACAGAGGCTCAGCCCAAGGGCAGAGGAGCCTTTTGGCTCTCACCAAGGTGCTGATCACCAAATACCTGCCAGAAGCTCTGAAAACCACACGGAGTCTGTGCTGGGAGGAGTGGCAGGAGCATCCTTGCAATGGGGCTGCATCAGCTCATGTAGCCAACCCACAGAGCCCATGGGGAGCGATAACCACAAAACACTTTTTTCCCATGGATTGTCAGCTCTAGGTCATTTCGGGGGGGGGGGTGGGGACAATGCCTGACCTCAGCTGCAGCAATGTGAGCTTTCAGTCCCCAGGGAAACCACTGCTGCTCATGCTGGGGCTCATCAAAGCTCGTTCACACTCCCAGCTTCACTCAAGCAGGAGGGAAGGATGAATTTTTCCCTTCTGATTTCACTTAAGTTGTTTCCTGGAAATTAGGACACTCAAAACAAAACCAAACCCATTGAACTTACCCAGACTGAAAGACCTAAATGAGAACAAAAAGCATGATTCTTGCCAACACTGGAAGAGACACAAAGACCAACACCAGCGAAGAAATTAATGAGTTCCCAGCCCTGCAGTCCTTGTAGGTTGTAATTAGTCTAAAGCAGGATCATTAGCACTTGCTTCCTCAGCAACCAGAACCTCACTTTGTGCCCACATTTGCAAACACACATTCCCTTCCCTCTGCTCCACCTGTGGAGCCCCCTGCTTCCCACATTCCCATCAGGAATGGGGCACCAGATGCCATCCCCGGTTCAGAATTGTCCCCTGCTCCCCAGGGGAGCCTGAGCCAGCCCTGTCACACATCAAGCAGAGTAACATTAACCCCTTTAAGATGTATTTCAATTACAGTTATTTTGGATCACATTTTTTAACTTGTTCTTTACTTTCTCTCCTTCCCCACGCTCTCCTCACACCTCAACTCCTTGCTCCACACTGTCCTCATCAATTTGAGCTGACACCTCTGCACCTTTATTTTGACATCAAACTGGGGTGTTAATAAAGCAGGACTGGAGTAGCTCTGACATTATCTTGACACAGTGATATTTGCAGCTTTCCACTGGCATTTTTTTACCCGTTCTTTTAACATTCAGCTACTGTCACCCTCCTCAGTTTGACATCACAATTGTAATGTCACCTCCACAGTGGCCTCTGCATTGACATTATCGTCAAATTAGCTCTCACAATCAGTTGGAGTGTCTAAGGGAAGGAGAGAAGTTGGTCCCAGGAATCTGGGCTCGGGGAAATCACTTCTGGAAGAAACAAAGGGCCTGTTGGGTGGCTGCTGGAGTTACAGTAGGCACTGAGAGGAAGCTGGCTGGTGGGAAAGCAAAGAGTACTCAAAGTTTTGCATTAGAAAAAACAGGGAAGAAAAAGAAGACCAAAAAAACCCCAAAACAAAAAAACCCAAACAATGACCAGAAAAAAAAATGCCCAAAACTACTCAGAATGGTTCAGGTTAATAAAAAGTAATATAACAAAACAAAACAAAAAAAATTGCAATAAAAATCAATAAACAAGTTGCCTTATTTTGCCATTTTCTGCCACAGTCCTGGGCTCTGGAGGGACACCCAGCTCCGAGCTCCGTGCAGAGCCCACCGCGAGCAGCAGGCGTGGGCGCGCGGCGCGAGGGCTCCGGGGCTATTAAACTGTTTAGGATCAGCCTGAGCTCAGGCCCGGCACTATTATAAACACAGATGTTTTTATAACCTCGCTGAGAAGTTAATGGTCCTATTAATGCCTATTTCTGGGCATGCTGCAAGCCAAGACATCGCAGCCCCTGAGCGGCGGCCGCTGCGCCGAGCGCGCCCGGCCGTGGGAATCCAAAACAAGCCGGGTGGGACGGGGCCGAAAGCTGAGCCGTGCGTGAGCAGCCTCCCGGGCACCGGCTGACACAGCCCAGCAGCTGCCTGCGGCCGCCCCGCTCTCCCCGGAGCTGACATTTCCAAACGCGCTCAGATGCGCCAGGATTTCGGGAGCCCTCGCGAAGCGCCCGCCGCGCTCCGAGCGGGATGGATGACAGCAAACCCCTGAAGGTGCGGCTGACGTTCTCCGTGATCCTGGTGGGCATCTCGCTGCTCTTCGCGGCCGTGGTGACGGACCACTGGGCCGTGCTCAGCCCCAAGGTGGAGGAGCTCAACGCCACCTGCGAGGCCGCTCATTTCGGGCTATGGCGGCTCTGCACGAAGAGGATTTACGTGCAGGAGCAAGGCCCCAAGGAGAAGGTCTGCGGGCCCATCAGCCTGCCAGGAGGTACGTGACCGCCCGCCCCTGCTCGGGAGAAAGCACCAGGCACTCAGGCCGGGCTTTGCTTAGGACGTGGCAGAAGGAAAACAGGCTCTGTGTCCCTTGGCACTTAGGACAGGGCTCGGCCCTTAGCTGGGGATGGGGCTGCACGGGGCTGTGTCGGTGCTGCTCAGCGAGCACACCCCATCGCCATCCCTCCTGCTGGGATTTGTGCTGGGTTGCCTTGCACGTCTGTTTGTGACCATATTTGAGTCTCCTGACAGCGGCGGGGAGAAGGGGAGGAGGATCAGGCACGGTGGAAATCACAAAGGGAAATCGGGATGGAGGGAATTTTGTTGAACCCCGGCCAAGGGCCCTGCAGCACCCAGGCCTGCTGACAGCAGCGGGCGAGAGAGAGGATTTATGTGCCCACCAAACACAGCTGGATCTGTAGGATTTCCAGATCCACACAGCCATGGAGGAACTGCCTGTTCAGGGAGGGCACTGAGTTATCTCTGAGCTATTCCAACAACAGCCGTTCCTCAGGGCAGGGGGGAACAGGGGCCTGCAGCGTAGTTTGCCAACTTCCAGAAAGAAAAGTCATAAACCGAGTTCGAATCAATTTCTCAAGGACTTATGGAGCCTCCTCACCTCTCACTGGAGGCACCTGCTCCCACACACATCTCCACCACGGGCACCTCCAGCCCGATCGATGGGGAGGGCAGGGCACGGCGGCTTTCCGGGAAGGCTGTTCCATTCCCATGGTTAAAGGAGCTCATTATGTTTTTTGCTGATTGCCAAGTCAGCAATATCCGCGCCGTTTGCACTAATACCCTCCCTCTGTGACTGAGCCACGCTGCTCTTTCAGAAGGCTTAGAGGGGACTGGATGCTTTCCAGAACAGAAATATAACAGGATTGCCTTCGCGTTAGACTCGCTGCTTGAAACGAAATATACGTTAACACATATTTGAAAATTTCCTGTGAAAAATCTTCCTGCCTGGGCTGACTGTATATTCCCTGTACCACTGCAATTCTTTATCTCTCTGGTCCAAATTACGTGTTGCGAAGAGAGGAGCTCAGCCTCAGCGTGCGGATCTGCCTCTAACCAAACTTGGGAGTGTGTCATCCATATGCTTAATGTCTCTCACGAAGGTACTTACGTGCCTAAGAAACACATCCCTCGCTGTGCACCTCCCCTCGCGCACGGAGAACTCCCACGGAAGGAAAAACAACAGAGAGCGGTGGACAAACAGCAAAACTGCTCAACTGTGGGGTAAATATAAAGCTCATAAATATCCAGCTGTCTGCACAAAGCAGATTCGCAGGCAGGGCCCAGGAAAGCGGCCGCTATCTTTGACAGACATCAGCATGTGCTCGCACAGACGCTGAATCCCATCCCGGCGCCGCATTCCGCCAGGCACGGAATAACTGGGAACAACGGAGGGGCTGAGCTGCCCACCCCACACCGGAGCTGGCTCTGCAGCTTCTAAAGACTTGGGGAACTCGGGGGGTATTCTGCGCCACAGTCACGTTTCGGAGGGTGAAATTCACGCCTCAATTACACCATAAATGCCTTTCTCCCTGTTTTCCTCGGGCGAGGAGCAGAGCAGGGGAGGGGCGGCTCGGGCTGCCGAGCGACGCCGCGGCCACACGGCCCGTGTTAGATTGATTTCACACTTCTGGGAAGGGATGTCAGCAGGGAAACACCAGGGTTGGGAAACCTGCAGCAGCGGAGAAAATGTGAATGAACAAACGCGCGGCGCAAGAGCAGATGCGGGCACTGCTTTTCCTGAAAATCATGAGACATAACCAGACATTACTGCCAGGACTGGGAAAGAAGCATCAGAATTTATCACTGAATTAATAACCATTTACCAGTCGCTCCCTGTGGAGGAAATGGATGGCATGATTAACGTTATTTATTAGGCTTTGAGCTCAGCACAGCACAGAGTGGGGAGGATCACTTGGCTCGCAGTCCACAAAGCCGGGCTGTGATTTAGGCAGAGCTTTAAAATTTTACAGCGCCTTTCCGAGGGTGTTGACAAATTGAAAAGGGTTCAGCATCCTGCTGTAACAAATAAAAAGATCAGGCTGTTAAAACCAGGCAAATTCAGATTAATAGTGAGACATTTTTAACTGAGGTCGGTGGGCACGGGGGCATTTTATTACCAGCTGTAAACGGAGCTCAGTGTCACTGCCCCTAACTCCAGGTCTGTGCTGCCCTGCAAAGTGGGCTCCTGGGCAGCAGCAGGGGCTGCTCAACAGCTTAAACAAGTCCTTGTAAATACAGGAACCTGAGTGCAGGCAAAGTGCTCAGCAAATGGGTTCTCAGCAGGGCTGTCTCGTTCCCCGTGTCCGTACGAGAGGCTCACTCTGCAAGACAGGTGTGAAATTAAACTACTTGGAAATACCATCTCCGAAACTCTGTGTCAAAGGCCTTGTTGGCCAGGTCAGAGCCCAAGGCCTGACCCCCCCTATCGCTCTAACAGCTCCTCTAATCGCTGCAGCAGGTCCTGTCTCCCAAACTTAACACAAGTGGAAACCTCACACTAAGATCCAGGATTTTCTAACCACCCATCCTGCCACAAACCCCCACGTGCTGTGTCCATTTTAGGCACAAGAGCAAAGTGGGCTCCAGCCCCCTCCCAGCCTGTCATTCCAGTGCTCACAGGGTACAGCTGCCACCTGAAACTCTGCATGGCCCAAACATCTCATGGTCGTTCCACCCTTTCTTCCCCCACAAAGTCTCCAAAACGCAACCCCCCAAGGTTCAATCACAGTTCAATGGGATTGCACTTCTCCTTCATCCCATGAATGCATCCAGGAGAGGTTGGAGATGAAAGAGAAATTGGTCCATTTGTCCCTGCACTCATCCAGGAGTGATGGATCCGAGGGAAATGAGCAGGGAGGCTGTGAGGGTGGGTGACCTGGAAGGGCAAGGACACTGTGTGATAAACCACATGTTACAACCCTGATGTCCGTGAGACCACAGAGCCCCTGGACTGTCCCCATCAGCACAGTGGGGTGACCTCATGGCAGAGATAATGCATTTGGGGTGCAGAGAAACAAAGATTGCCACACAGCTTTTACCCATTCTCAAACCCAGTGTTAGTCCTGTCCATTTTGTAAATGTGGTGTGACACAAATGGGCTTTTCTCTTATTCGTGATGGCACCAGAGAGCCATTGCAGCGCCTCAGTTCTCCTGAAGAACAGGGAGCCTTATGGAAATGGATATTCCCAGCTCTGCAGAGCATGGAAGCATCTTAAAACTGGAAACAACACATTTCACCAAAAACAATCTAGTCACACTTTCCCACAAAAAAATAATCTTCCAAAAAACACCCTCCCTAGAGATAAACCCCTTCTGATGACCCCTTTTATCATATCTTGGCACAGCTTTGCTACAAGCCCCAAGAAGATGCAGCTTCACTTTCTGCAGACAAGTCCATCTCCAAACGATGGTTTGTGAGGATGGAGGGTGGACTGGGCTGGTTTGGCTCACCTGCAATGGACACAGGGCTGTGCTGTGCTCCCCACCACACCATGTCTGGATGGCTTCACCCTGGGCTTTGTCCTGCCTGGGGGGCTCCTCGGAGTTCAGGCTTTTCAGAGGATTAATTAAAAGCCAAACCAAACAATCCCAAAATAAAGTGCCCCAGTTTCATCCCATCTCCTTTCCATTTAGCACAGGAGCCAAACGCTCCCCAGATTGGGATCACCAGATACAATGCTCAGACTTGGTCACCACTGAGGCACCAGCAGAGGCACAAAAAAAACTGCTTTGGTGCTCAAAAATCTGCCATTTCAGTCACAGAGGGCCAAGTTCAACTATATTTCCTCCAGTCGTTTGCAAGGATAATAAAGAACAGGTCAGGAGATGCCAGAGCTGAACATTAACCTCGCCAGCAAGGAGGATCTGCAGATGAAATAGAAGTCAGCTTACAAAATTAAGTAGATAAGAGTGTCTCGAAGGAATCTTCCACTAACAGGCCCAAAAACACTGCTTTGCAATTGCCTTTCTCCTGGGAGAGGGAAAATGAATCCTCCTTGAGTCAGTAACTGCAGCATCTGCCATTTACATGACAGAAAAAAAACCCACAAGAACCAACCAACAGGTAAAATACTGGGATCTTCTGCCAGGGAAGTTCACGCTGTAAATGGACACAGGCAGAAACCCACAGCAGCCAACTTGGCTCAGGCTTCCCCCCACGACCTGTGCTGGAGGAGAGGACCACAACATCCTCCCAGACCCTCTCCTGGCTTCTCCTGGCAGCTGGTGTTAACTCCTGATAGCCGTTATTTAATGCATGAGATGCTGGCATTAACCAAGGCCCCTTGCTTGTCTGGTTTCATGCAGCCTTGGCATTGTTTCGTGGGGTGCCAGGGGGGTGCTGGGTGGGTGCTGAGCGTGCCCTCTCCAGCAGAACGGTGCAGTCAGAGCGTCCCCACGGTTGTGTGCCCTCCCAGCCAAATTCCTGGCGAGCAACTGCTCTCCCAGCTCCACACCCCTCCAACCCTTCAATTAAACCAGTTATAAATAGCCAGAACACCCTCCACCCCAACCCTGCTGCTGCCAGAGCTCCGAGTCAGCAGGTCCTCAGCAGACCCTTCCCATCCCGCTGAGGCTGAAGGTCTCCTGGGTATCCACTGGCAGCAGGGCCACTGCTCCACTGCTGACCCTCACTGGGCAGGGGAGGAGCAAGCATTGTGGCCATGGGGAGACTCAGCCACCAGCCTCCCTCCTCCCATATCCCCCTGCCCCACAGTCTTCAGCCCTGCTCACTTCATAACCCTCCTGTAACGCCCCTGGGCACGGCAGAGTGCTCATGGGAAGTGCAGACAGAGGAACTTTATTAAGTCCCCTCTATCTACCTCTGCTGTCTTATCAAACTCACTTAATAGACTGCCCTGATGGGATCAAACTTCAGTGAAGCCTGGTTGAACGAGAGCCTCTTTGCCCTTGGTTCATGCAGCCTTCCCTTCCCTGGACAACTGTTTGGGCTTCAGATAACTGTGGTCTTTTTTTACTGTTGTCTTTTTTTACTGACAGCCAAAAAAAAAAAAAAAAAGCCCTCAGCATCCCTATTTTAGTAAAACACCACGTGCTTTGCTGCATTGCAGCAGCCTCATCTCCAGGACCCCGACATGGTGGTGACATCCCACCCCATGCAGCAACATCCCCCCACTGCCCCACAAGGATCTGGGAGGGAGAAGGTGTGTGAGAACACTTTATCCTCCCTTTTTGGACTCCAAGCTCACCACAGGAGGGTGATGCCACTGGGGATGGGTTGGCAGCGGTGAGGGGAGGAAATACATCCCCAGGAAATACAGCAACACAGGGGGGTAGAAATGCGTGATGGCCAAAGACAGGACGAGAAAAATTATCTGTAATTCATATTTTAGACAGATGAGCAATCAGTGTGCAAAGCCCACAAAAGGCATCAGAGGGGTTTCAGCCTGGCCTGTGCTGGAGTTGGTGTCCTGGCATGCCCGTGTCCTCGGCTGCTCCCAAGGAAATCAGATCCAACTCCAGCTTCTCAGCATCACCAAGGGTAGCAAGGCTCAAAAACATTGCAAGTTTGATACATCAATAAAAAGCTAATTCGGTTTTACTATATTTTATCAGAGGTTTCCAAGTGCACAAAATTGAATTTCCTTTTCCCTTTCAGACCACAACTGCTCCTACTTCAAGCACTTCACTCCAGGAGAGACCTCAGAGATATTTGAAGTAACCACTCAGAAAGGTAAGAACGATTCCAAAAAAGTATTTTCCTTGTGTTGTATGAAGTGGAGGACATAGAAGATCAAAGGGAAAGGGGTCCCCAAAATGAAGGTTCAGCCCTGGTTTCACTGAAAGCAGCAGAGGAATTTCTCTCAGACACCATCACAGCTGGGAAACATGTGGAAAATGCCCTGCACAAGGTCAAATCCCACCTTCCTGGAAAGAATTATTTTTATATATGATCACACCCCTAAACATGATCTTACATAAGTTGTCCCACAAATACATAACAACATCAACACACAGGAAAACTGCAAAGAGTCTTTTCAGCACAAAAAATGACTTTACGACATTGGCACTACCCATGACGCTCAGCCTTTGCCATGGAAGGGAAGATATTAATAAACCCTAAATGAATAAATCATACCCTAAGCAGAGTCTTGACCCCGAAAAGAAGTGCAGAGGCTCTCTGAAGACCATTAGGAATGTTATGCTTCCCATTGATTTCATATGAAAGTCATGTGAAAAAATGGAGCGATCGATGGAGAGAAGGAACGGGGATCCTCTGCAAAGACATGCACAGTGTTCACAGAAAAACACTCTTTCACAGACAGATTTCACATTTTTAGTAAGTCCCTGATAAAGCCAAATATTTTGAGGGCCCCCCTAACGTGCTCCTCTCTCTTTCTCACCCTCTCACTGAGGACAAACCCCTTTCTAGTTTGCCACACAACACATATACTGTGGAAAATACGAGCCAGTGGTTCCACTACAGGTATTAAACAATCTGCTTGGCTGCCAGTGGAAATTGTAATGGTGGGAAAATCCTGGAAAAGGGGTTTTCTAAAACAGCAGCTTCCTAAGACAGGAAAGATTGGGAATTTTAAGTGGACAGATGAGCATTTATTGGAGCCACCTGCTTTTGCTCACCTGGACTGTCAGATCCAACCACCTGATCTTAAAAATGCACCCAATGCCTTCACAGCACTGCAGAAAAAATATCAAGAAGAACTTCTTTTCTTTGGGGCTAAGGGAAAAACTTAACATTTTACATCGAAATAAACTTTTTTAGGCAGTTCCAGCACAGAGTAAAGAGAAACATTAAGGAAATGATAATAAAACAGTGGTATGAAAAACAGTGAGAACAAAGAGTGATTTGCTGTTCCCCTTTGCAGAAACAGCTCGTTTGGATGGGAGCTAATTAGGAACAGGCAAAGAAGCTCTTCATGACTTTGCCTGGGAGATTTTTTTTTTTTAAATGCCTTGAAAGGCAAATATCATCAGGCACTGTGGTGTTCACACATGGCTACCTGTGTTAAATATTAAACTAATCTGAAAACGAACACAATATGCAAATGAAGGCCCGAATTATTCGATTAGCAATTCTCCTCCTCCATTCGGGCACTGAAGGTTTCTGGGGCTGGGGGAAGTGTCCAGAGCATGGCTTAGCTGGCTTAGCAAAAACCAGGACTTCATGGGAGAGTTTAATCCCATGCCCTGAAGAAGTTGGGTCCATCGGCCCCACGCAGGTGGGCTGATGAGCAAAAGTGCCCTGTGCTCTCTCAGCAAGTGTTCAGGAAGTGTTTCCCCCTCCTGCTCTGAT
>JAYRBT010000043.1:3185853-3227894 GCA_036023395.1 Myiotriccus ornatus
GCACTGTGGTGTTCACACATGGCTACCTGTGTTAAATATTAAACTAATCTGAAAACGAACACAATATGCAAATGAAGAGCCGAATTATTCGATTAGCAATTCTCCTCCTCCGTTCGGGCACTGAAGGTTTCTGGGGCTGGGGGAAGTGTCCAGAGCATGGCTTAGCAAAAACCAGGACTTTTTGGGAGAGTTTAATCCCATGCCCTGAAGAAGTTGGGTCCATCGGCCCCACCCAGGTGGGCTGATGAGCAAAAGTGCCCTGTGCTCTCTCAGCAAGTGTTCAGGAAGTGTTTCCCCCTCCTGCTCTGATTTTATACCCTTCTCATCCAAAAGATACACGGCCAGTACTTGCCCCTGTTGTTACGTGAGGGGAATAACCCACCAGAGCCACCTCACCCCCTCGCAGTGCTCAGAGTGACCCACCACAATGTCACCACAGCTGAGGGCTCCAAATGTGCACACTGTGTCATTTTTGGTGGTTTTCTTTTTCCCCCCTTTGGCAGAATACAGCATTTCAGCTGCAGCCATTGCCATCTTCAGCGTTGGCTTCGCGATCATCGGGACAATCTGTGTCCTCTTATCCTTCAGGAAGAAGAGGGACTATCTGCTGAAACCAGCATCCATGTTCTACACCTTTGCAGGTACAGGGTGGGCGCTCACAGTCCTGCACTTGGGTCATGGGACAACACAGGGAAACTTAATATGGATCATGGGAGGATGGAAACACTCCTAAAAATGCCCTGAAAATGGCATTTCCTTCCCAGCTCGTCTGTATTTTCTCCAACTCTCTTTAAAAAGGGTATTTCTGCCATAATCACTGCCAACCCCAGTCTGAACCAGGGATATACAATATTCCATCTCATTTATTAAGCCTCAAACCAAAGAAATGGCTGATCCAGGCCCAAAACACACAGCTGGGCCCTGAGCACACGAAGACGTGAGCCAGGAATGCCTTGACATGCCACAGTGAGGCAAATACAGAGGTGAAAACTGTCACCTCGGTAAAAATCGTACTCAACCTCTGGAAAAGCTCCCCAGGGAATGCAATTATTCCTCCCCCACTTTGAGTTTCCCATCCCAGATCACACTCAAGAAGTCACCAGCTGACCTGGGTTACAGCAGAGCTCTCAGCAGTTCCGAGCACTGGTTCCTTCCAACACTGGAGTCAGTGACTCGCCTGTGACTCTCCCTGCAGTGCCTGCATGGAAACGACACACGAGGTGGTTAATTAACGATGAAAAACTGACAGCTGGTTACTCAGCCCACTGCTCCTCTCTCCCTTCAGGTCTCTGCATCATCATCTCTGTGGAAGTGATGAGGCAGTCGGTGAAGAGGATGATCGACAGCGAGGAGACGGTGTGGATCGAGTACAGCTACTCCTGGTCCTTCGCCTGCGCCTGCGCCGCCTTCGTCCTGCTCTTCGTCTGCGGCATCGCCCTGCTCCTCATCGCCCTGCCCCGCTTCCCCCAGAACCCCTGGGAGACCTGCATGGATGCAGAGCCGGAGCACTGATGCTCCCAGCACAGGAAAGAGTCCAGAGGCTGTCCTGAAAAGATTTGTATTTTTTAAAATGCCTGGGTCTCACTCTACAGTGTGCTCTCCATGAGTGAGTCATTACTGAACCAAGGCATGTTCAATTGTAATTATTGATTTCCTTTTCTTTTCCTCTCTTTTTATCCTTTTCTTTTCCCTCTTTTTCTCTCTTTTTTTTTCTTTCTTTCTTTTTTTTAAGAAAGCAGAAAGAGCACTCAGCACCATCCTGGCTGTGGGTGAATGGCACTGCTCTGTGCCAGCTTGGGGTGCCCTGTGCTGATGTAGCTGAGACAGCTCAGGCCACAGAGAACACAGCTTTGTAAGGGAAAAGATGTTTGGTGTGGTTTGGTGCAGATTTGTGAGGGATATCAGGCTTTTGTACATTAATTTCTTGGTCAGAGAGAGACAGTGAGAAGCTCTGGCTCCATGAGGAGTCCACATTCCCATTTGTGCCGTGCTCCTCTCCCTCCCTAAGAAGGGTTAGTTCATCACTCTGGAATAAGCTGGGGATCCTTATGCTGTCCTATTAAACTGATAAAATTTGAAATGAAATCAAAACAGAACTTTTGAGTAGCATTAGGATAAAAATTTCCCCTCCAAATTTACACCCTGCACTTCCATTCTTTTGAATCAAGCATAAACCCCCCATAAAGATAAAGAGTTTTTTGTTCTGCTTAAACTTCAGTGGCAAAGCCAAGAAGTACTAAACACTAAGAGTGATATTTTCCTTTAATAAAAAGCATAATCTTCCAGTAGAATGATTTTCTGGAAAATTATTTTGATGGATGAATCACTTGGCCCATCAAATTCTGCCGGGCCCAGAACGACACTGTAATTCTGGGTGGTGTTTGCACGGGGCTCTCATTAGTTCCCCGTGAACGGGCTTTTTAACAACACCCTGCTCTGCTCACTGCTGACGTGTATATAAAACCACATCTCAGAAAAAAAATCCTTCAAAGCAGCTGCCAAGATGGAAAGGACTTTGCCTGGAACACCCAGGAGAGTCAGGCCTGGAAGCGCCTCACTAGTGCATGGGGTTGATGCTGCTTGAAGCAGCGCAGACCCGAGGCAGTGCTGGGGGTTGCTGAGGGGGCTGGTTTGCTGCTGAGCCCCTGCAGGGCTCTGCCACAGCTGCCTGAAGCACTGGGAGAACTGGAGGGCCCCCAGCCTGGCCATCTGCAGCACTGGAGCTCCCCGAGCCCCTCCAGCCAAGCCCTTTTCACCATCACGGTCCCTCAGCACCAGTCTTCTTTTTTCTTTTTTTTTTTTTTGGTATTTCCTTTTTTCTTCTTTTACAGTTCAGTTTTCAGAATCTGCCTGGCATTTTCTCCCCCAGGTAGGAAAAAGCACGTGTTTACAGCGGACATTTTTCACCCCGTGATTTCAAAATCAGGAGAAAAGGGAACTAAATGTCCTTCCCTCCACGTTCAGCTGTCCCCCATCCTAAGGGAAAACAGAATGCATAACAGAAAATCTCTGATCAATTTGGAGAGATCTGAAATCATGACCTGTTCAAGCATTTGGAGAAATTCCCCAGCAATGAAGTGCTGGCCTGAGGGGTTGCCCGTGGCCCCACCGTCAGCCAGACCCCGTTGGGGTGCACTGAGCCCCAGCAACCCCAGCCAGACTCAGGCTTGTCTCCATCTCCCCATCAGCAGAGCGGCAGCGAGAACAGAAGCCTTTTGTGAAGTTGCATTAATGTTTTTCAAGCTCTTTGAAGTTGAAAAGCACTACAAATAACACATATATTATAAAGTTTTGGGATAAAGCATTTACTGGTGCTCAGATGTGAGTGTGAGCTGAGGAGCTCTGCCTGTCTCTCATTATGAGAGACAACTGCAAGTCTTCAAGTTGTCACAGAGCCACTCTGAAATGCTAAATGGTTTTGAAATCTTATTTTTGGGTACAGAGCTGACATTCTTAATTTGCATTTTCATTATTCAGGAAAACAGAGGCTAGTTTCTAGGGAGATCCTTCACATGCAACAACAGAAAGGAAAGTAGTTGGTGTGACCCTGTGGTGGCTGACCCCGGGCTGGGACATCCCAACCTACACAAGGCAGATTAATCCAAGCAGAGCAGCTGGCAGGCACAGCAGCATTCCCAGCTCAGCCATCATCACCACCTCAGACACGCCAGGGCTCGAGATAAGCAGGGTTTGGGGACATGGGTCCAAGCTCATCACCCCACATGGAGCAGCGGCACATCCCGCGTCCCTGGAGAGCACCTTTTGTGAAGTGCCATCCCCCTCCTGCGATGCTTCTCCTGGGAAAAATTATCTCCAGGCAGGTTCTTGATGGGCCAACCTTTTGCCCAGCCAAGATGCTGCTTCATCCCCCTCATGGTATTCAAGAGCAAGACATGAACATTTGAGACAAACACACCCTGCAAGGTCTCGCCCACCTCGTGCACACTCCCACTTGCGTCAGGGCTGACCCGCTTCATCCAAGCCCCAGTGAGGGCAATGGGAAGATTCCCAGTGAGTGCTGGGGTTTGGCCTGGACCCAAGGTTTTACAGCCTCCCTGGGCTCACTTTACTCACGAGGCAGAGAAAACACACAGCTCCCTGCAGCGAGATCCTCCACCCACAGCCAGAGCCTTTAAACCCACGGAGCTTTATTCTCCTCCTGCTCCAAGCTGAGGCTTTGTGATCGTTCCCTGCTCCATATGGTCCCTGCCAGACTGAGAAGCACATGGATAGCTTCATTTTCTTCTTCCTGATATTAAGAACTGCTGAAGAGGGACCTGTCCATTAAATTGGTCATTGGTATTCACAGTGGGAAAGGCACTGCTCCTGCAGCAGGTTCGTTCTGCCACATCGAAACCTCTCTCCCGGAGAGCTGATAATGCGTTTTGAGACTTAATAAAAATAATTGGCCTCCATAAAGGAAAAAGAATAGAATGTTGGAGGGGGGACCTGTAACCAGCTTCAGTTTTCATTCTCTCAGCTGAGCAAACAGCAGGGAACAGCCACCAGAACTTCAGGAGAGTACCAGGAAATGTGGAAGAAACTTTCTCGCTGGCAGGGAGTCATCAGAGCCAAACAGGGATGCTGCACATCCTACAGGAGCACACGTGGGCTTGGGACATGGCCAAAGAACTGAGTGGGAAATGCACCAGAGAGAGGGAGAGGTGAACTGATCTCCAGAACAAGTTACAACCACCAGCCACCAACAACCCCTGAGCCAACTATCCCTGCCACCACCAGAGCCACAGACCCCTTTGGTCACGGGTTCCTTGGGCACGTCCATTTGCCACTCCATAAACCAACATCACTGCCCAGCCCTCCCCCCAGGGCACTGCACGAGACACAGGGCTGTGATTCTGGCTGCTGAACCCTGCCCACCACCCTGCAAAGCCCGAGTGTTAAATCACAGTCAAGGCAGCAGAAGACGTGAAGTTTTCTGTTTATGTAAGGTTGGCTGTGAGGCGTGGAGAGAATCTGCTTCCCTCGTCTCTGAACGCCGTGTTGTGTGAATTTAATGTGCAGAAAAGGTGTCAGACAAACAACCCTGAAGAATAAAACTGCCTGTTTAGCAAGCAGCGAGCTGAGCTCTCCAACACCCTTCATCTGCAACGAGGTGCTGCAGGAACAGCCCAGCACCGGCAGCGTGGGGAACCAGGAGCTCACCAGGGAGCTCAGATGGGGGTGTGCAGAGAGGATTTCACCCACAGCCTGGCACAAACCCCTATTTCTCCCTTAGTCCATGCCTGAAGAGAGCCAGCATACGCAGGCTGCTCAGGGGTCTGACCATGCAGTTTACAATGGCACAGGTTTACTCACCTATTTGTTTTTTTCACTGATCCCTTTCCATTCTGTTGCTTCCTTATGGTTGTCACCCTTTTCTCCTCGCTCTGACAGTTGTGGAAATGATTCCCAGAAAGTCCCAAAGATCTGGGAACTCTCCCCCCTGCAATGAGACCCCTGGGCCTGACAGCTCTTGAGGAACATACCTGATACACGAGGTCATCAACACCAGGAGATGCTGTTTGCCAGCCCCAGGGAGGGCCCTGGGGATTAACACCATGCCCCTGGGCCCCATCCAGCACTGCAGTTGGACAGTCACATGCCAGGAACCTGACCATGGGCAGAAATTTATAGAATAAACCTCAGTCAACTTCATTTCAGACAAGCTTCCACTTTCCAGGGTGGGACAGTGCCCCTTGGAACACCCTATCGCTTCAAAACTTAACTTACAGGAGCACTGGGCTGCTCTGCACCATAACCCACACACAGCAGTGGGACCTGCTCCAAAAGCAGCCATTCCAATCATTTCCCCTTTCCACTGTCACCAAGGGGCAGGAAAAGAGTGTCATGACTTTGCTCTGACTGAAGAAGAGGATGAGATTGTTCTTGCTTTGTCATCCCTGACGGATGTGCTGGCTCTGGTGAAGCTACTGAAGGTAAATCCGAGACATGCAGACATCACACATGCACACTCTGCATCCAGCCACTGTGCTGCTTTGCTGCTCTCCAGAGAAGTGCAGAGAAGGGAACAAACTGGGATTTCTGGGCTACTTTCTGGGTGATAGAAAGGGCTGCACCCCAGGCTCTGGTTCAGCCTTGTGCCCAGTGTCACCAGTTCTCCCTGGGAGCACCACCACGGCTTTCCGGCTGGTCCTGTGGAGGTGTTTACCCTCCAGGAGGGAGCCAAGTCTTATGGAAAAGGGACTGACAACATCTTCTAACCAGCCTTGGGTAATTCAGATCACAGAGCGTGTTCTGTAATTTGTCAGCAGCATCTATTAATCCTTAATGAGGTAAAAACTCCTCAACATCTCTCAACTGAAGTTGCCAAAAAGAAGAAACCCCCACACCGAACTGACATTTCCACACTCCTGCTGTAAATCCTTTTACTTCTCCTGAATGGAAGAAAAAACAAATTTAGAAGGATTCAATCCTTGCTCCCTGACACAGCTACCAAAGAGAGACTGGCTCAAGCATTGCTACACCAACAGAAATAGCCCATATTTCACGTCAGGGAATACGACGTGCGAATTTTTATAGGCACCATAGATCATCGCCATCTGTCTTGACAAGTTAATTGTCTGCAGTTTTTCTAGGAAAACCAGAAACTTTTAGAACTAACAAAACAAATGAGCTGAACAATGGTATGGGCAGAGCATCGTGGGCTCCCTGCCCTGGAAATGTGCGGGTTCTGATACGCCTGGGCTCGGTCTGAGAAGGAAATCTGGAGTGGTCAAACACTGCTCCTGGTGCCACTTACAGCACTGAGGTACCACACACACAGCAAAAGAACTGCTTAGAGAGCATGATCTCTGCAAAAAAAAACCCCAAAAAACAGCTGAACTCCATAAATCTGGGAACAAAACAATAATTAATCAAAGCAGGGAATGGTACTCACAGGGTTTGTAGAGTCAGTGGCAGGATTCACGTCCTGCGAAGGGCCACACAATTAAAAATCCAGGACAAACTGTATTAGGTGACAACCTCCCAGCTGCATTCCCTAAGTGGCTTTCCAAAGGATGGAGGCTCTATTTGAAACGTTTAAAAAAACCCTTAAGTTTCATTTTTTTAGAGCCAAATAATTTTTTTTTGAAAGCTTTCTCCCCATTCTTTATTAGTTCTTACCACCACACTGACAACCTCCCATGAGGCATCCAGATTTTTCTCTCACGATAAACTGGAATTAAAGAAAACAAACCCAGAAATTACTCTTGGTGTTAAATACCAGCTTTCTAAATTTAGATCCGGATGACCCTGTTGTTTAAATATTCCACAGACCACAATGGGGAGTTTATTCTCGAAGGAATACGGGATTTGGCACTAAATGTATTATTAAGTGTAAAAAAAGTCAAGGAGCCAAATACCCTTTTGGTGTAGATGCCCAAACCCCCACTGTTCTCCTCCAAATTGAGACATTTTATACAAACCAGACTCACGATTTTGAATTCTCCTTATAACTGCAACAGCTCCATATTTACAGTGCAGCCTGAGCAGTGCCCACTGGAGCCATCTGGAAGTCTTAATTTCATTTTAATAAGAGTGTGATTAAAGCCCTAGGAGAGTTTATAATACACTTTGGGGTTTTTCTAAAGATGACTTCAATAAATATTGGATAATTTGCTCTAAACCCCCAAAATCCCACTCAGGACTATACAAGTGACATACAATGGCCAGACAAGACATTTCCAAAGAAATAATCTTTTGGAAAAAACCCTCCCTCTTAAGAAATTCAGCGATTCACGTCAAAGCTGAGAGTCACAAGCTCTCTGCCATTCCATCCTCACACTGCTGGGTGAGAGCACTTAGGACAAGGCAGCACCAAAACCAGCAGGGATTTTCATAAAGAAATTGTGACTCAGAGAGAAAATGCTCCTTTCTCCATCGTATTTTCAGTGTAGATCAAATGCTGGCGTAAAACAGGGTAAAACGTGGCGAGACGTGACCATCTCCCTCGAACTGATGGACAGAGAGCAGTAAATTAACAAGTGATGTTTATTAGTTTAAAAGTCAAATAATGGTGAACAGAATCAAAGGACTGCTCCATAGAAACGAGTGATCTGGAAACCCCTGAAATTCCAGCGCCCTGAGGGGCATTTGAACCCTACCTGTCCTCTGCCACAGCCTGCACATCCCACCAGGGGCTCTCCACAACGTCCAGGCACACGGATCCGTCTCTCCAAGCGGTGCCAGGCGTTCCATGGAGGAGAACTGGCACAGTTCTGCCAAAATAAGGAGTCTGAGGCGACTTCCACCGGCCCCTGCTGATGGATTTCCCATTTCTGCAGCCGTCAGCTTGGCAAAAACCCATTTAACAGGAGTTTTTGCTTGGTTCAAGGTTGCAGAATTTGGCCTCTACACTCATTTTTGGGTCCTCTGGATTTGATGGTGCTGAAGGGATAAAGCACAACTTGGCAGGGCCTGTCCCCTCCCCCTTGTTTGGTACAGACATTAGGAAATAAATTAACAAGTCATGTGTGACTTGCTTCACAGCAAAAAGAAGGAAAAAGGTTTTCAGATAAGTTTCTGAACCATAAGCCAGCAAAGATTTATAATAAAAGATTTATAGATTTATATGCAAACCTCTGCAGTGCACTGAGCTGAAATCAAGCCCAGTTCATAAAGACCCTTGCCTTAAAACGTGAAGCCAAATGTGAAAAAATAAACCTGATTGTAGCCAGAGCAAAAATGTGCTTGAACCAGGAGCAGCCACTGCTCCCAGCGAGGGGTCCCAGGGACAGCTGAAATCACCCCCACACAGCTCTGCAATCTCCATTCCCACAGGGAATCCTGCAGCTACACCCAGCTCAGCCCTGCAGAACACTTCCCACATCTGAAGTTATTTCAAGTGTAAAAGGAGAACTAAGGAGGAAAAAAAACCCAGGAGAAAACTCTGCCCCCCCCCCGGAGCTCCCCAGCCACAAAGCAGGGACAGCGTGCAAGGCCAGAGACCTTTCTTTACCTTCTGAGGTTTTGTTCACATTTGCTTCCTTTTCATTTTTTCTCTTTTAATATCCCATCATTAATGTTTTCAGACAGTACTCCTAAAGGGCCAGGTTCTTGGAGAACTTCACAGAGCTCACGTGGGAAAATAAGCTGGTAACCACTCTGATCCCCAGAAGGTCTCGATTAATTTGGATACAGCTTTGACAAACATTAAATCTCTTCTTTAATGATGTTCCTCAAACAAAACAGTTAGCAAAATATCTGAATTTCCTTGTATAATGTCACATTTTAATGTAAACATCAAATAATGTACCAAAAGTTTTACCGGAAAAAAACAAAACAAAACAAAACAAAAAAAATTCAAAAAAAAAATCAAAAAAAAATTAAAGCGGCACAATTCTTTTATACCACTGGAGAAAGGGGAGGAAAAAGCCAGATTACAAACATTTACACATGCATAGTGGAAAAAAAAAATTAAACAAACAAAAAAAAGTCTTTTACTAAATTCACGCATTTTTTTTAAAATAGTTATTAAATCTACTAAGCACCAACATACCTAAAAATTTATTTTCAGCTTCATGATTCATTTAAAAAACCTATCAAATTAACTTTTCAAACAAGCTTATATTACTAGCTTGTCCAAAAATAAAATGTAGAGTTTTTTTGGGCTTTTTTTGTTAATTTTTTTCTTTTTTCTTTTTTTTTTTTTTAATTCTTTTTTTTTAAGTATACCAATACTTTTATCTGAATGTTTCCAAACAATGGCATAGGTGTCTGCAAAGAATGCCTTTACTTTACCCTACAGTGGATGGAAAATACAATACCACATCATACAGAATCTAAAACTATAAAAGTCTGAGAATGCAGCATCCCTTCACAAAAAAGCTGATAAAACTGAAATTATTTAGAAGATGCTGCACCTTTATTTAAAAAAAAAAAAAAATTAAATGAATTTAAGCAGAAATAACATACATTTTTACATTAACTGGCCATTTCTGGTACAGAAACCCAGCATAGTATGCTAATGTTATTGAATAAATGTAAATGCTACTTACAATCTTCTTAAATACAATTTAGACAAACTTTTTTTTTTCCTTTTTGTCTTTTTCCTTTTTTTTTTTTTTTTTTAAATCTTTTTTTCAAGTCGTACAGGTAATCTCTCAGCTGCTAGTTTAATGCAACATATCATCAACATTACACAAATTAAAAAATAACACCTGTGTGTTTTCCTACAGAAAAGCTTCCAAAAACCCGACCCACATCAAAAAAAATGCAAAATAATGGAATATAATTAAAAAAAAAAAAAAATTTAGTTGCAAGTCTAGCAGCAAAGCAATTAAGTGAGGATATATTTACTAATATAAACAAAGGGAATATTTGCAACTACAGGTGAAGCCCCAACTACCTTAGATCTACAGACACAAATAAAAATTAAATTCTCTCTAAAAAAAATAATCTGATTATTTAAAATAGGAGTAAAAGCCATTGCTACCTGATGAACTACCTAGGCTAAGTTCCTGAAACAAGGACAGGGGGTCGCTGTTCTTTTTCGTCTGCTCAGGAGGGGGTTTGGGCTTCGGGGGCGCCCGCAGAGCGCTCGCGTAGGACATGACGGGCTTGCTGCCGGCGGGCTGGGGGCTGCTGCTGTTGGACTCCACCAGCTGCTTGTTGGGCATGAGAGGCGGGAACTGGCCCAGGTGCTGGAGCACGTTGTAGTTGAAGGAGTTGGAGAGCTGGATGTTCTCGGCTTTCAGGTGTTCCTCGGGGGGCTTCGCTGTCTTGGGTGGAGCTGCGGGAGGAGGAACCGGAGCGCGGGTTAAGCGAACGGCTCTGACGTAGCAAACCTACCCGAGGTCACCCCAAAATACCTACTGGGGGGGGACTGAAACTGGAAACCTCCTCCCACACCACCGATTTTCTGCGTTCAGTCACTCTGTGTCCTTGAAAATTATTATTAAGTTCAACAGACTCAGATAACCAGGGGATGGTTTGGGCTGGAAGGGACCTTAACGCTCCTCTCGTTCCACCCCCCGCCATGGGACACCTTCCACTGGCCCAGGTTGCTCCAAGCTGGTCTTGCAGTTCCCTAGCGTCATTCCCACTATTGGATTGTGCCCTATCCTTGCACCAACACGCCAGGACTGGCACTGTTAACACTCTGCATGTGTGCCCATGGCCCGTAACGCCGACCCTGCGATCCCGCACGGCGGCTGTGCCCGGTGCAGGGAAGGTAAGCTGCTTCCCTCTGGGATCTACTCTAATTTAAGCACTTTATCCACTGAGACAGCACAAAGAGTATTTCATTCCTCTTGCTTTATAGCTTAATAGGCTAAAATTAAAATTTACAGCACCATATATAATTCATTCTCCAACAGCAATTCAGAGTCCTGAATGCCAAGCAACTAATTATTGGTATTTTTGGCTGAATGCATTTCTGCTAATTGATATGTTCTTGCTCCACATTTAACAACTTCTGTAACTATCAGAAAAAATGGTGCTTTAAACCAGAGGTATAAAACTGCTTTCAAGTGAATTTCCTGAATCCTAATGAGGTACCTTACTTTGTCTGGAGAATTCTGCTGTCTCCCACAACTAGAGAAGCTCTACACTGAAACACAGGTAAATGTTCTATCTGCAATAGCCTAAGAGCTGGACAGCACATGTATTCTGTACTTATTTCAATCTTTAACCCTATAATGTTATTTTTAAAGTGCACATAGGAAAAAGTACCACCAAATGAGTGCAAAAGTAGGAAAACAAAGCATAGAGTTAAGTGTCTCACTGGAAGGGTCACACACAGCCTTTTGATTTTTATAAAGCAAAAAAAAACCCATAACCAGCTCATAGAAGAATGAATATGGAAAGAAAATAAGCAAAGCAGTTTTGCTAGGGTTGCTATGACTCAATAAAAACCAAACAGCCCAGACCATGAGCAAAAAAACTCCCAAAAATAACCACAGCACTCAAGAGAAGACAAGTAATGACAAGCAGGGCCAGAGGTGAAAGCTGTGTGTGGTTGAGGTGTCTAACAGAAGAAAAAACATGAAATAAACATCTTGAGTAAGAACTTAAATCATTTTCTTTCTATCAACAGAAAAAGCAATGCATATCCAACTCTCAAAGTGCAATTTTGGGAAGTGTCTGCATGTAACGTCCCTGAGGAATTCACAGCAGCTCCCCTTGCCCTCCATAAATCCATCCTGATCCAACCCCACAGTGAGTGGTGCCTCAGCCATTCCTGATCAGTCCCTGGACAGTCTGGATCAGGGTCTCTCTCCAGCAAAAACTGCAGGCCCAGGGTTATTTCCCAGATCACATTCTCACGGGGTTCCATTTCATGGATAAAAATCAATGGTAACGACAAACAGTGCAGTTACTGGTCATTAACCCTTAGCTCCATCAAACACATTTGGGCTGTAAATAGGATCATCACAGGCACTGAGCTGTGAATGTGGGAAAGCACAGCAGCCAGAAAATGGAGATGTGTTTGCATGAACCACCGGATAAGGGCACTATCCATATACACCCATTTACAAAACAGAAACCGTTCTTAACTACAGCAAAAAACATTTTCACAGCCAAAGCACTTCCTAGTCAGAACCTGACCTTTTCTTTTAGAATTTAGTATTTGACAGCAAATGGAGGGCTATGGTACTTTTTACACACACATGTGTCCTCTGGAGACTTTGCTCACAAACCCGTTCTCGAGCTTTACATTAAAGCAAGGGAATGTGGCATTGGCTGATCCCAAAGTAACCCTGCCAGGGTTCCTGAGCTGCTCTTAGATAATCACTATTAGATAACCACCAGTCTAGGGAGCAACTCCAGGGATGAAAGTCATGTAACACTGTGCATTCAGCCCCTCGATTTTCAGTAAAAATAGAAGTAGATTGAAGGAGGTGCCCTGAGCTTGAAGTTTGGAACAGAAGATGCTGCCATACACAAGGGTTTGCAAAATAACATTTTCACATTTTGGAAATTAAAAGGCAAATTAGGAACTTAACTCTTGAGGTGCTGCTGCTGATATAAACAGGTTTATTCATCCATTCTACACTGCAAGTTTCTACTTCACAATCACTACGAAATCACAAGATGTTTTAGGTTTATAAAGCTTCATCAAAAGCAATTAAATCTTTTTAAGGCCAAAAAGAACCATCCTATAAATATTCTTCTGCATTATTAAGTGGATTTAATATCCACACTGGGATACTGTTCATATTTTTACTGATTTTGTTTTTAAATTACCACTGGAGATTCTTAAAGCAAAGTCACAGAGAAGAAACTGTATTATCCTGGTTATTTTGTTTTTCACAAACACTGAAAGTATGGAGAACAGAAGAATAGCTGCACTGCTCCAACTCTCTGCTTGCAGCTTTTTTTTCACCTCTGAGAAGTTAATTTAGTTTCTGTCTGCTCAATCAATCAGCACTGCTCCTACCACCAGGGAAGCCACGTTCCACCGAGACTGTTCCACGGTGAGAGAGAATTTAAACTCGTCACTACTTTGATGAAGTACCAGAATTTACTGGCAGAAACGCTGAGAGTACTAATTCAGTTTATGTGCTGCTCCCCTAGACTGTAATATCAACACCAAATATCACTGATTCTGGGAACAAATAATCTATCTCTGCAAATAAATTCCACCAGTCACCTCAGTTCCTTTCAGCAAGGGCTCAGCTGCACTTGAAACCACTGGAAGAGACTATTTGGGTTTACTGGAGCTTTTGGAGAGGGCTAAGAAGCAGCACTGATTTTGCAGAAGGAGATCACTCACACTATTCTTTAGACAGCAGCAGGACGGTAACAAGATGGCAAACAAAAACAGGATTATTCCAAACCTTTAACTGCTGAAACAACAAACACTTCAGCATCTGAGTTTGGGAACTGAAGAAACGGCAGAAAACGTGTTGGAAAAAAAAACCCACACCCAACCCTTTCACTTCGGCTTGGCCACTGCAGCTGAAATTGTGTCCTTAGAGCAAAGATCAGGGTGTACCCACCTAACAACTCCCGGGGTGGAACTGCTCTGCTGGCTCCGTTGCATGGAATGTTCGGGTACGGGGCAGAGGAGGAGGAGTTCACCCACAACTCAGGCGAGGAGTAGTTGAACGATGACTGGTTACTGTGGTCCTGAAGCTCTTTACACTGACCAAGACTGTCTTGAGGAGTGTTCAATTCTTCAGAACAAGCCTGGACTGAACTAGAGGAAATTCTTCTTTGGTACAACGGCCTGCCTGGTCCTCTTGGTTCATACTGTGAACAAACGAGACCACAAAATAAAAAATGGCCTTTCGCTCTTTTTGATTTATTTATGTAGCAAACACCACTTCCCTGCTCGATTTTTTTCCCTGAAGTGTCTCACCAAAGAACAAAAACGTCCTCTGCATTTAGAAAAAAATCTCGTGCATTTCAAGCTATATGTTGCTTATTGCAGTCACTGATAATGTGTTTTGATCACACAAAATAGAGAATTTTAAAGCAACTGCAAAGAACATCAACTGAGATCCCTTAATTCTCGTCAGCCTTTACATCTCACAGTCCTACGTGGGCGATGGATCACACAGTGAGGAGGAAGATACCCAGCATTTACAGATGAAGCAAAGGAAGCACAGGAACACGTAAGAGCGAGAGAAAATGTTCTTACAACGTAGCCAGGGAAAATAAAAAAAGGTTTTTCCTTTTCCAAAGGATAAATCAGTGACTTGTACAGCAGGATGTGGGGAAGCAGGATACATTTGTGCACTGGATGTTGTGAATGTACACAAACAAATACTCTGGAGAAGCCTCTGCCCTCGGGAGAAATAATTCAGAAAATTTTATCTGAAACCACAGAAATGACTTGTAAGCCCTGTAGATCATGGAGATGAAAATGGCAGGAGCCCCATTAATTAACCTGTGGACTTCAAAAGTTCAGATTTAAGGGCTCTCTAAACTTTCTCAAGGTTTAAAGTAAGTCTGCTATGTTACAGTTTGTTTTTAAAAATGAATACAGTATTTTCTCCCTTCTGCACTGACTAATGAGCATCAATAACGGAAAAGTCATGCAGATAAATCCATACTTGGTAAAAGGAAAAAGAAAACATCCTAATGAAATGCCATAAGAAATTAGCTAAATAAACATCAAACAACTTGCTTGCAGTGCCTCAATATTGTTACTGTATCATCCACAAAAAACAGAAAGGGGGGAAAAAAGTGCATGAAAGAAAACTGTTATATCTTATTTCAGTCGCCATAATCAAGGGATCAACACTGGCATATCCTGACACTCTACTCTCCCAAGGGTTTCCTTCAAAAACAACAAAAAAGACCCCAAATTCGTAAGCTACTGCCCAAATCACACCCCAAAATGATCCATTTATTGAGTTTAATGGGCAATTTTGGTAAGCAGGCAGGAATTTATCAAGATTCTGGACACTTGCAAGTACAGAACCAGACAGAATAACTTCAGTATTCCCTTTGATGTGCAGTTCAGATCTGTCTTGACTAAACACATGCAAAAGCTTTCAAGTATCAAGTCAATTAACAGTTTTATAAAGAGTGATGGAGAAGACAGTTTAGTGAGGATACCAAAAGTCAAGAAAACTGCCCTGACAACTGCCTTGTATGAGGGATGTCTCTTAAAAATACACCTAAAACCACGTTTTGATTTCTTTGTGCATTCTTTGGTCCTACCCACCAGCTGGACCAGCAGTTTTGGAAAGTTTACAGGCAAGTCTCTGTCCTGGAACACTTTTACTGCATTTAGCATTTCTGTCACATATTTTGAAAGGAAGAAGAAATAACAACTAAACCGAATTTGCACTAATTACATAAAGGCTCACTCTATTTGTCTTCAGATAGCAGGAGCTGTCACAAGCTCTATAGGAATATTTATTGGTTTATTACTGCTGAAAAGACATTGTTCCTACGTCCTGCTGTACTGACAGCAGTGAGTGTTGTCACAAAGTATTAGATTTTATACAAGGTGGGATGACTTAATGGACTGAGACATCAAATTTCTAAATGTCTGTAAACCCAAACCTTACTACAGCTCTAGCTGGGCCTGAGGACTCCATTAACTTCTCTGGATCTACACAAGACAGAAATGTGTAAAATGCACTGGAATTCAATTTTAGTTATTTTGCTCAGGCTCATAAACTAAATATTTTCTATTTTCAGAAGTCGAAAGACAACTAAATTAAATATGTATTATGTGAGATAGTGATGAGGAGGGGTCCCCCCACGGCTTCTGTAAAAGCCTTAACAGAAATACATCACTTATGTACAAATACTGGATTACATGCACCAGCGTGAATATTAATTCTGGCATTCCTGGAACACAACCAGGATACATTCCATGTCTACATATCATACACTCCTCAGCACTCCGTATTCCAAGAGGGATTAAAAACTCCTGTTCAAATTGTGACCTGTCCTGGTGCTGGCATAGTCTACATCCCATAATACACCTCCTGGGAGCGCAGGACAAGAGAACACGGAGAGGGACAGAGCCGTGGTTGGTGCTGGACCCAGACTGAAGCAGCACAGCCGGGTATCTCTGCACTCATTTCCAGCACTCTGAGCCCCCAAAACACACAACAGGGCTTTATATCCAATTAGTTCAGGCAGGGTGGGGTTTATTAAATCAGGGTGAAACACCCTTCCAGCTCTGGCCTCGAGCCTGGATGAGAAGCAGATCAATCACACTGACAGTTCAGAGACAGCCGGTCGGTTCATTCGCGCTGCCTGCCCAGGGTCGCCTCCAGAGCTTTCACCTGGGCTGGGTTAAACTTCACCCCGGATAAAGGACAGGCAGAGACCGAGCAAGTAACACTCAAAAAAGCCAAGACTTCCCACTTTGCAGAGAAAATGTTACGCCTGCAGCCCCGAGAACCACGAACGTGCCCGGGGTGAGCAGCAAAGAACGACTCCACCTCCCAGGAACTCCAGCGGGAGCTTTCAGTGCGTGAGGTGCTGGGCACCCCTGACCACTCCACAGCGCAATCTGATAGTGAAACAGCACAGCAGACACGAGCAGACACCTCCACCTACCTCTTCTAAGCTGTGGAGCGAAGAGGCAGATACTGCTCGAGATGCGAGGGGGTGAAATGGCTCCTGACCGACCGCGTGCTGATGGTTCTGGATTTGTATAAAAGGGTTCTGCTGGGACCTGTGGGGCAGTGGAGGTATCCCATAGTGAAAGCCCTGCCCCATAAGGTGGTTCTGCTGGAGGTTAGCATAAGTCCAGGATCCATCAGGTTGCAGGTATTTCAAGGGAGATGGGGTTATATGTTCGGATGGCATCGAGAAAGGGGGGTTGTACATTTGGGGTAAATGCTGCTGAAATGCTGGGTTACTGGGCAGTTCAACGTCTCTGTTGTTTTCAGTGAAGGTGGGGAAGTGAGCACTGTGGTTGGAGTTGCAGGAAGGAGAAGGGAGTGCTGGTGGGCTCCGGGGCTGCACTTGTCTGTATTGCAACAGTCTCGACTGAGGGGGGGGCATTTCGGCCAAGTCCCGACTTTCACTCGGATCCCGGTGGGACAGTTCTCGGAGCAAATCCTGGAATCTGCATTGACAGAATAAATGCATCAAGAAAAAAAAAAAAAAAAATGTTTTGCTGAAATCCCACTCTTTTTTGAGGCGGAAAAAAAAACTCAAGAGCACAAACCACTGAATTTAAATATTCTCATCTTTGGGCTTACTGACCCCTAACTTCAAAGGATGGGACTGAGCAATCAGAAATCAGGCACGAGAGGATTAATCGGATGAAATACCCACCTGAATCATCTCAAAGTTTTAATAACTCTTGAGATTTCCTTTTCGGTCAGAAGAATCAATTTTTTTGTTATCTCTTAAGAGACAACTAAGGGAAGGATTTCCTGCTTTACTACACGGGGTAAAAAAGTTCACATAGTTAAGGAAAATTTTAGCCCCTTACAAGCCAAAAAGCCAGAACAATCAGGGATTCCCCTCATTTGCACAATATACTTTCAAACTTCTTCAGAAGGTCGAGAATATTCAATTCAGCACTTCAAAGAGTCAGATAAGAGGGCATTTAGATGCTTTACCATGGCTGTAACAACCCAGATGGAAAAGAAAGCATAGTGGGAGATGACAGTAAACAGAGGCAATTTAAAAATCCAGCCTTTGCAATATACATGATCAAAGTTGATGACCACTGGAACCATTTTTCTGTTGACATTCAACAGCTTCCTTTCTTGCCCCCTAATGCTCCATCTCAAATATAAGCATTTTTTTGCCTTTAAAAGCAAAGGGTTTTTGAAGAGAAAAATTGAGGTTTCCCTGGGGAGCAATGTCTGGAGAGGGGCCGGTTGGTTTGTTTTCAAGCACATAAATCTGAGACTTGCTACTTCAAATTGAAGAATTTACAACTTAAATAGGCCTTAACTACCCTCTGACACCTCTTTTATAAAACACAAGGTTGTTACTCTCTACCCATTCCTCACTCCATAAACACAACACCGAAAAGCTCCACGAAAATATTTTTCCACTACAGCTTTACTACCCAATATACTAACAGAACAAAGCATAACACATAATAAAAGCACAGTTGTAAGTCAGCCTGCCAGCTATTTCAACCTTCATAATAACAGCAGCAAAAAGCAATACCTTTAAGTGCCTTGCACTTGATCACAGGGTTACAGATAGGTGCCCACTGCTCAGTTTTACACAAGCTCTGATGACTCAGTAAACAAATACCTTGAATATGTTGCCTCTGTTTCATCTTCTGTATTACTGGCAAGTTTCCAGTTTGCCCTAACTTGCTGCTGTTGATGTAATCCAATTGGTTGCTGAGGAAGATGTGGTAGATGAGGATGGTGATGGTGTTGATATGGAATAGTGCCTTGACTGAGATAGGCATTATGTTCATTCCATTGCTGTAACCTGGCTTGTTGTTGCTGCCTTATTGTTTCCAAAGCTACATTTCCATGCATACGATCTACAAAAATAGTTTTAAAAAAAAATTTTATCTAATGCCCTTTTTCAAAGATCTTTATGTCAGAAAAAAAAAAAAGAAAAAAAGAAAAAAAAAAAAAAGAATACTTTTTAAACAGTATATTCCAGGGCCTATTATATACTAGCTGCATTGCAGTGTATAACCTGGTTATTTAAATCATATGGAAAATCATATAAACATGAATCTTCTAATAAAGTGCTGAATATTCAAACATGCCTCAAGCAGCAAATTATGCTCAATGACATTACTTATGGAAACTAACCCAACAATGACCCAATTCAGAGCAATATGCCTGAAAAAGGTAAATACCTCCTTCATTTTCACTTCAATGTAGTTATAATTGCACACTCTGAATTTAAATAAAGAAAAGTCACCTACCTAAAGTGTCCCCTAAGGGCATTCCTGATGGATTCTCTTCAATGAAGTTGTTCAAGTGGGTTGGCAGAACGGGGTTGTGCTGTGCAAGAGGCCTCAAAGGATTATTGACTTCTTGTAACAGAGGTGGGGGGTGTTGTTCTGAAATCACAGCATCTACAGCAGGAGAATGCGGTCGGTGGGGAATTGGATTATTAAAAAAAGACTGGCTGGGGCCTGCCTGGTAAGCAGGGGAAAGCTGTGAAGGTTGTGGAGGCTGCTGATTCAAATGGTTATGCTGCTGAACTACCTGGCTCTGCTGGGGTGGCATTTGGTTTGCTTGGTCAGGCAAGTGATTTTGCTGCTGACTTAAAAGGTTTTGCTGCTGCTGCTGCTGCTGCTGCTGCAGAGGATACGGCTGCCTTGGGATCTGGGAGAGGTGCTGGAAGTGGCGGTTGGGAACTGCAAACTGGGAGTGGGGCGGGGTGAGGTGGAGGTTCAGCTGCCTGGGGTTGGGATTCTCTTTGCGATGGAATTTGGCGTTGGGAAACCCAACACCGGAGCGGGACTCGGGGCTCCTCTGCTGAGAACTGGCCTCTAAATCAACCTGGACAAAAGAGAAGGGAAAATGTTGGAAATCCACATTAAAAAAACCCAAACAGAGCCATTTCAGCAATGACTAAGCTCATTAAGAGAGAGAATACTAAAAAAACAGACACACAAAAACTAATGAACAACTAAACAAACCAACCCAAAACCAAACCACAAACCCAGACAAGAGAAACCCACCTGCTTGGATTCCAGAGGTTTCTTCTCAGGTGTTCGAATTTTACTGATTTCAGGTCCAGCAGCATTTTCACTTTTACCTAAAAACATGTACAAAATTATTTAGTTTCAATAGAAAAATTATTATTTTGGGATTTTCTTTTTTGCCAGACACGGGAAAATTTAGACTTATTAGTATAGCATTTACAGCACCACAGACATTTAATATCATTTTCCTAAATAACACTTTTCCTTTAATCTCTGCACTTTGTTCATTAATCATCACTAAGTAGTTCTTCCAACTTAATTGCAAATAACATCAGCAGTCGTTAGCACTGCACTGCAGAACAGAGATGGAACAATTACACCCTCAACACCCCTCCCCAGCTTCCATTTTTCCCTCCTCTGAATCTCACAGTCTCTGAGTTATTCTATCTGTAATGACAAATCTCACGTTATTTCCCCAACTCTGCAGATCCCTCGATCAGGAAGGAAAGGGTGAAGGAGGGAAAAGAGAGAGGAAGGAAGGGAGCAAGGGAAATCCTTTCCAAAACACCCCATTTAAAGGGTAGTGCAAAGTACAACCACAAAGTAATTTAAAGTACAAGCTCTCAAAAGCAGACCAACTTTCACTGCCATTCCCACCACTGACCATTTCGACTTTGTTCGTGCTGCTCCTTTTCCTGGTGCTGGAGCTGCTGCTGTCCCATGTTAACTGGAGAGTGATGCCCCAGGCCATAAGGGATAGGAGACCCACGCCCATGTGCCTGTAACAGGTTCATGTTATATGCCATAGCTGCTTGGTGAGTAATGAGGCGAGGGTCGACTGCAAACCTACCCTGATACCCCGTCCACGGTACCTACACAGGAAAAAAATTAAAAAGAAATAAAAAAAGAGAGAGGTGCAACCTGTTAAAGTACATTAAAGGCAGACAAGTAACGAGCACACCGATATCAGGTCAGCAGCAACAGTTTTCTGTGCATCAGATGAGCTGACACACTCACACACAGCTACAGCTGGTGCTGGAGAGGAAGAGCTGTAAGGGCAGCAAAGATTTCGAAGGACAATCCTGGGCAAAAAATTTTGTATCAAAACCCACTGTTTTTTCAGTGGTCTCAAAATTCTGAGAGAAAAGACCGACGGACAAATTGTCGTTCAATAAACTTTAGATTAATCTCTTCACTAATTACATAGAAGTGGACGAAGGTCAAGAAACAAAAATCTGTTTCTCCTGGCAGTGAAGAGACATTGGGTTGTGGCTTGGGAGCAGGAACAGAGGGAGAAGCCTCTGACCTGAGGAACCTTTTAGCAGCCAGTGCTGTGATTCTGTACCACTGAAGGAGCAGCCAGGCCATTCCTCTGCACCCAGGAGACACTTGGTGACGGTAACAGGACTGCTGGCAAGTTAACAGGACTGCGGGTACAATCCAGGACTCTCCGTGAGTGAGGAATGACAGGGCTGCTCCAAAGTGTCTGTGCTACACATGAATTGCACATCTGAAGTAAAATCCACCTCCTGAAAGCAGGGAATAAAAGCCCGGATTTTTTTACAGCAGTTTCAGGTTTATTCCTGAAAGGAATAAAAGGAAGACAGCTCTGGATCAAATTAGTTCAATCTCTCCCTGTAGGGAATTTATTAAGAGGAGGAAAATACATGAATCAGAGGCGAGTGCAGGGAGAGTAATCACCACTCAGGCTGCCAGAGCACCCCTCAGTGATGACAGCACACAACCTCCTCCTGCTTTTACCTCAGCTATGGGAACTGCATTAAACAAAGCAAAGACATCTCACATGACCATAAACACGTTTTACTTCAGTCCCTACTCGTTTCAAGTGTAACGACTTTCATGCCATTTATTTTGCTTTATTTGCCCTTGAAATGTGCACTTTGAACTTTGGCTTTAGGCTACTCTTGCATCTGTACAACCTGAAATCATCTCTGAGCCTCTTTGCAAATGTAGCTGTCTCATTAGTACCTCAGTCTTCCCATTTAATTATTTAAAAATCCATCCTCAGGGATGGTGAGCTCAAAATACTTATTTTTAATACATTTCTTTTGATTGGAAATACATAAAAAATATATTAACCTTGGAACAATAAGGCAGAGCTTTTTAAATTACCTTGGTTTGAGATTAATATAATGTGAGCAAGCATGACAAAGATACAGCTGCTGGCCTTCTCACTGCATTTAAATTTACTCATCAAATGCAGATTTCTAGTAAGCTTGGAAAAAGAACAATTCCTTGGCCTAGCAAAGAAAACCAATTTACAGCTGCCAGTTGATCTAAGGCACGCAACTGAAACCACAGCATGTCCCCTATTCAGCACCCATAACCCAAATTACAGCAGAGGACTCATGATTATTGGAAAAAAAACAAGCTAACTGTGTCCCAACGTTTAGCATTATGAATGGAATGAAACACATCTGCATGTGTTTAATTCCATGTCCTTCCCACAGTCCGCAGGAGTTGTGCACAACACAGACACACTACAAGCTTTTGCAGCCTTTGTTCTTTCCTTGCATTTTCCTCCATGAATATGTGACTGTGAAGGGCAGCAACAAAGCAGAGGCTGCTTCTTTAATTTGTGTAAATTTTGGAGGGACAGCCTGATTCGTAATCCAAAATTCCATGCATAAACGTAGCCTAAAAGACCCGATTAGAGATCTTCATTCTGTTCCCAAACGTCATTAAGGAAAGGGATGGGAGAGGAAACTGGTTCACTACGAGGTTCTGGAAGGGAAAAACATCCCATTATGCTTATTTTTCTTATCACTTCACTTCAGACACCTTGCACTGCAGAATTCCAAACCTGGTAATTTAGCCCGTGTGAAGGGAACAAAGAGAAACAAACTCGGTGTGAATCACCCACGTCTCTCCAGTGATTAAGAACTGAACCGGGCCAATAATTCAGAGGCAGGTGGCTCAAGTGACGGGAGACAGATTCCACTGGTGTGCCTGAAACACACCAAATTACATGAACATGGATTTGCTTTTAGGCTGCCTGGAGTTATTTGTGGCAGCAAGGTTTTCAAGCCCCTATTTTCTGGTGGCCCTCTGCACTGCCACTCCTAAAGCCAGCAAAGCCCACGTATTGGAAGTGCTGAGAAAACCTGCAGTAAATTCACTATCTGATTTTTCCATGTGTTTTGTGCATACAATAATTGAGGAGAGGGGTTGGGGGGTAAAACAGAAAATTAGTTCTTACAGGCAAAGGCACAGACATGACCATATTTCCTCCATAGACAGCAGGTACATAGAGAATACTTGTCCCAGTGTGTGGATCTATCCTTTGAACAGGACTTGGAGATTTCCCCAGGTTGGGGTGAGGTCCCAGAGGAGGAGGGGGAGGAGTAAATGCTCGGATAGGATTTCCAATTAGAACAGAAGGATTGGGCTGAACTGAAAAGAAAGACAAAAAACCCCATATATATATACACAAAAAAATAAGATATATACACAAAAAGAACATGAAGCCACTGTCTTTCTTTTTTTCTTTTCTTTTTTCTTCTTTTTTTTTTCATCCTGATACCATCTATCTTTATAAAGCCTGTGTGAAACTCTCTAAGAGCACAGGTCTGATAGACCAAGAGAAAGCATTAATCAAATCCTGAATTCCATTTCAAAAATCTGAAGAGGCAGAAAATATGAGCTGAGATACAGAGAAACAGGTACCTGGTAAGTGCATTAATGAGAGAACATCCCAGACCAATTAAATATGCTGACAGTCAGAGTAGCTGTTAAGCACTGCATCAAAAACTAAAATCACCCTCCTTTCTTTAGCAGGGAAGACAAGCTTTAAATTAATGCTTTTTCAAATTAATAACAAAATTATTCAGCTGTTGCATCTACCTTGCAAAGGCAGCATTGGTAATATCTGGATATCTGACAGCACAACTTAAGTTCAAAGCACCCCATAAAAAAAGTGTCTGCATTATAATGTCCAAACCCTTTTAGTGCAAATACACTGGGACAGGGTTGTACAGGATGAATTTCAAACACAGCCAACAATTATGTTGTCTTAAGGCTCCAAAGTCAGTGCACACAACACCCATAAAGGGAGAGCCTCAGAAATACCTAATGTCCATTTAACAGCCTATCATCTGTTTCCCAGGTGCACACAAGAAGTAAATGACTTTCAAATAAGGAAAGGACCAGATATTCCATTTATATCAAACTAGTATCAGTGTCACTGAAGCCAAACCAGTGTGAGCTCAGGAATTCCTCCAGGAGCAGCAGGTACTTACCAATTCCATCAGGTGGGAAATGGTCATTCTGGTTATGATGATGGACCTTGCCCTTTAAAGGAAAAAAACCCAATAATTACCATGGTTTTTTATTACTATGTAAACCAAAGCTTTTTATTCAAGTGACCATTATAATTAAACACAAAATGGAGCTTGACACGATGAATTCACATTAAATACCATAATCCAATTAACCAGTGGGTCATTACAAGTCCCTCTGGCAAAACTCTCCCAAGGCCTGTTTCCAGCTGCAAAGAGAGCTCCAGCAAATATTGTGAGTTTCCCTCCCCACCACTTCATTCTCCACTGTCTCACTTCGTTCAGGAGCAGCATCCAGTCCAACACAACCCTCAGCATTCCTCTGCCACGGCTCTTAGTGGAAGTGTGATCCATTTTCCCCTCCAGGTTCCAGCTCAAGAACCTTCCTGAAGGCAAAGCAGCTTCTCCCAGTTTTACCCAAGTGCTCAGCCAACCTCATGAGACACTGTCTCCCTGCCCCATCCCATCTCTGGACTGTGGCTCCCAAAAGTACAATACAGGAGAGCCAGGAACCCCAGTGCTCCGGGGAAACTGTTTCCCTCGGTGAATTGCACGTTAGAAAAGGATTTTAACAGAACTGAGTTATCCCTCCTACATGCTCTTGATTTTCCAGCATCAACTAACTAGTTAATATTCATAAACTGTGAGTACATATTCAAGTGCCACTATGCTCTTAAGTCCTTTGCAGGAGAGGAATACTTTACTTAATCTGGACCTAAGTATGTTCACAAATTTAAAATAAATCTAAAAAGACTTTGATGCTGCAAAACTTTCCCTGCCCAGGAGATAAGTCTAGGCAGTTTTCCAGCAGTCTGAGCAAATTAGTCAGGGTACAAAGACAGGTTGTTTGACAATGTTGACTCATGCATAAACCAGATTAAAGAACTGGTCTCCGAATTTTCCTCTCATTTTAAAAATGAATTATTGAAGAATAAAATAATAATTGCTTTTCACTGCAGCACTTAAACAAAAGAAGCCTGTTTATTCACCAAACAGAGCAAGGTTCAGTCTAAAAACACAGAGGAGCCTCAATCACTCATGGTCAGCACAAGGCACTTCTGTATCTGTTATCATCAGTTAGAGTGAAGCTGCAAGTGCAGAAGCCTAAAAACTCTCTGTTCTAACCTATCAGACTTGTATTTTATAAGTGTCATCTTTTTAAAACTGAAATAGCAAATAGTTACATAAGTTTGTAAGAAGAGCTGTGCCGTTGAACAGGACACCTCACAGTAGGAACATGTCACAGGATCAGAATGGTAAATAAAAGTCAACTGGGGCCACCTGTAAGTTGGGGAAGGGACATGCTGCCTTTCTTTTATCTTCTTTTCATAGTTGTGATGGCTTAATGACTTTATAATAGTCTGTTATTAACTTAATTGTTGCCATTTCTCAAAGATTTTTCATGTCCCCACCCAAAAAGCCCTAAACCTGCACCAGAACTGATGCTGACTGTCAACACAGGAGCACAGACATGCTCAGTTTGCTCTAAAAACTCGCTCCACCTCTGGAGTTTAAAACCCACGTTACATAAAGATGCTCAGAGGAAGCTCAGCCCAAGATCTGGGTGACTGCAGGCAGTAACAGCTCACCACTCCTCGGATCCCCCTTTAGCCAACAAACAGAAGAGTGTTGTGCAGAGATGTAACCAGACCTGTGGCCTCACTGACTGCAGGACACGGCCAGGATGATGATGCACCCCGACCGAAGTGCCTGAATCCAGACCAAAAGCTGGAGCACAGGCAGCAGGAGGGAGGGAGGCAAAGTTGTGAACTCGGAGCCTAATTTACGGTACGGAACGACCCTGAGGGAAGCTCCCAGTCCTGAAAACTTTCCCTTCCACATCATCACCTTCAATAAAGGCTGTCCCTGTTCAGCTCTGCTGTTCCCTCCTCACCCCCATGCCCAGCCAAGCCACAGGAACGCGGGGGAAGGCAGATGCCCTCAGACATGCTGGCTGGTTTGCCTCTCACACAAGCAGGACTGAAACATTTTTCCTCCTTTAAAATCTAAAGAGCAAGGAGGCTTTTAATGCCCTTACATAAATCCAGGAGCAATTCTGCTGAATAAGAAGGTGCTGTTATCACTTTTCACAGCACGTGAAAGACAAGCCCTGCCCTGCACAGATGTCCACGAACTCACCACAAAACACGGTGTCAGGGGCTGTTCTCACTTTTTCGCTACAAAATACACCAGCACCGGGTTTTTAATCTTTCATTTTCAGTGTTAAATATTGTACTCAGGAGGTCTAAAATAAGCAAAGCTAACCATCTGCTTTTAAAACTCGAGCAAAGGGAAATAAATGCATCCCTGCTCGCAGCCACATTCTGTGTGGGGTTGGGTATTACCTGCTTGCTGCTGGTACTGCACACACTGCCTGGCAATTGTATCCAAGGGGAAGGGATCTGATTTAGAATTATGACACAGGGGGTTTAAACACCTCAGATCTGAAGCTGAAAAGACAGTGCTGGCAGTTTGAAAGCGTCTCTTCGCATTCCTACAGCACAAGGGCTCAGTTTACCAACAAACCCAGGGAAAATAAACAGAGCCATCTACTCACAAGATTCTCACTTCCCCCAACACCCACCTCCCTTCTTTTTTCCTAAATGTACTATACCCACATTTTCAAATAGCTTTTTTTATTTCATTTAGGAAACTAAAAGTATTAATAATGATGTTCTATTAAAAAAAAAAAAATGCACTCATGAAAAATGGAGAATGCAGCAGAGGATTTTAAAGATAATTTTGTAATTTCTGGTTTTCCATAGGCCCAGTGTTTTGACACATGACTAGCTGCTTTAGAAATCTGGTGTTTGGTTCAGAAAGTAATGCATCTTGATGAAGAAACCAAATGTTCTCACTTACAAACCCTCTTTGGGGAAGGGACGCCAAAGGGAAGGCTTTCCTTCTTGTATTGTTAAAAAAACCTGCTCTAAAAATTTCATTTCAGTGACAGAGCCTGCAACACAAATGCAAAGCTATGGGAAATCCATACATTTCTTCCTTCTTGGGAAACTGAGCTCATCACAAAGTTCATCACAAAGACAACCTGCGTTTCAGCTACATCCCTGAACACATTTTAATTAAATTAGAACTCAGCTAATTTTGAAGTAAGCTACAAAGAACTATTAAAATACAACTATTAATATATCACCCCCCAAGAAAGCTCTAAAATTTAGTGTTGTTCCTTATCATCCTAAGGAAGCCATGTATTTTCATCACTTCTTCACCTACTTTTATGAAGCAGCTGATGAAATTACCACTCAGAGGTAATTTCATATCTCTGCCCTCCTGATGCTGCTGAAATTTGGTCTTCTGGGGAAGGGCATTATCACTGCAAGATACTGCTTTACAATGTATTTTTAATTACATCAAAAAATTACCTTACATAATACAAGTCCCTGGATTTTCAGTGTGATTTTTAAAATCAAATGCCTTTTGGGTACTGTTTTAATGTGTCCTTTTGCCTGTTGTTTCTTCGGGGTACAGGCAGAGCACAAGGTGCCCGAGATAGGGACTGGCTCTCGTTCAGAGGGTTTAATTTGGTTTATCTAAAACCCTGAGGCTGAAGTTTTGACCAAGCCAGAGTGACCCAAGGTGTATGTTTGAGTAAGGAAACAGGACTTGGACAACCCTAAATACTTTATTGTAACACAAGTCCAGAGCTTCCACCTGAAAACGCCGAGGATCCCTCTGGACTTCGCACTCGTCTCTGATTGCACTGGTGCAATTTTAAAACAAACAGCTTGTTCCATAAACCTTTTACGCCATTTCTCTGCACTGACTTCCCCTCCTGACAGAGCCCACGGCTGGGAATGCTTTACCTTCGGAGGGGATTGCTGCTGCTTGGTGGGATTGGCCGAGTGCTGATGGCGCAGAGCTCGGGGGATGAACTCGGGAGCCAGAGGGTTCAACACATAGGTTTTCTTCAACTCCAAAGCCTCCAGCTGAGCTTTGATCTGCTCAAACGTGATACCATGAAGACTTTCGTTCTCGTGGCACAGGGCGATGAACCTTTCCCAAAACTTCCTATGGAAACAATTTAGAAACACTGGGTAAGACTCAAAGGGCTGTTGCGAAAATTAAACCAGACCTGACAGAAGCGCGTGGCATTTTTGTTCTCCGTGGATGCTCATTTCACACCCCGCAACCCCGCAGCACAATGAAAAGCTCCCCAGCCATTTAAAATGAACACAGGTCTGTCCATGGTGTCAGAGCAAAGCCCTAGGTGTGTATCACATTCAATATTAATGTCATGGACAGGTCCAATTTGGGATTTTTTCCTAGAAAACCAACAAGGCTAAAACTTTTGCAAAGCACGTGATTTAAGGAACTTGTTAATACTCAAACAGCCATGGGGATTATACAGATTCTCAGACTCAGATGATGTCAAATATATTCTCTGAATTTAGGCAGATCATTCAGTGTAACAAATACCAAAGGTGAGATATTCCCTCAAAACTACTCTTGTCAAACACTTCAGAGGCACATGAAGATTAATATTTGGGAGTATCTAGAGATCCTTTGAGATCCTCTGGTGGAAAACAAATAAACCCTTAAATTTTATTGGGTGTCAGATTTTTCTATAACATATAGGAGTAATTTTGAGCCAGAAGGACAACCAGCAGATGACACACATCTTGTCTGTGAAAATTCTGTTCCCAGCTTTTTGGAGGGGTTATTTAAACCATGTAATAAAAGAACATTCCTCCCTCTCTTCTTCTTTCTCATGACATGTCTTTCTAGTGCTTATAAAGTCTTTATATTGTTAACATCCACAGCAGGATCTATACAAAAACTTTACACTTAAATTTTATTTTTTCTTTAACCTCAAAGAACTTCTTGGGTGAAGTCACTGAAGCTTAAAAGACATTTAAATAAGGTCTGAAGATGCCACTTTAAAAAAAAACCCAAACCTGACTGAGCTATATCCTTCAAAAAAATCAAGAATAATGAAAGTTAGGGGGAAAAAAGTATTAAATTGATTACAATTCATGTTTGTTCACCCTTCAGTAATAAGGTCTGGCCTGTAAGCAAACACTGTTATTCCCCCAAAACCCGTAAAATGAGAGATTGCTGCACACTAATTTTAACAGCAGTGTCACATTTTGCTGAGTAGCTGACTTTGTGGAAAAGAACAAATGTCTGTCTTGCAGGGATTCTGTAACGCTACTGATACATTGCAGAATTCCAAATGGTTTTCCCTAAAAGCCCATCTTCTGTTGAGATTTTACAGAGGCAAGAAATGGCTCTTTTCAAATTCACAGTGCAAGGTGGCCCTTTTTCTGCATTTTGCTCTAAGGCAAAATGATCTTGCAAGGTTATAAAGTGAGGATTAAAACCCCAAATTAAATACTTCAGTGGGATGCTTTTAATGACGGAATTCCCTCCGATTAATCAACTCAGTCGCCAAACCTCCCGCCAAGTGCCACAAATCCACTGAGACCCATCCACTTCTGCTTCGAACGCCCCGAGCAGTCTGTGCACACACGAGCACTTGTGGTGGGGTGTCAGAACAGAGAATAAAGTGCTGCCTTTTGCTCTGCTCAAGAGTTTAAAGGGGGTTTCTGCCAAAACAGCCCTGTCTGGTCCGGTTGGAGCGCAGAGGAATGCAGTGATCACCCTGGGCACACTTCACAAAGCTCTCCACAACTATCACTACAGTCCTGACTCGTTTTGACAGGTATTAGAATATTTATAAAATTCAAGTACACTCTAAACTTTTTTGAGGTCTGTTTTTCCTACCGAAATGTCACTTCTTTCAGATTTCTATAGTCCTGTTGTACTAAAAAAGAACCCTCTTCCCAGCATTCTGCCTGAGCCCCTCCAGCACAATTTTCAAAGAGTGAATGTTCAATTATTCAGTGAAACAAGACAATGGTGTATTAAAGGGAAAGCTTGAGCTACATCTTAATAAAGTTTCAGTGCTCCTTGTTTCCTAATTATCTTTTTGCTTTATAATTTGGAACAGCTATACATACATAAACAGCTGCTGGTCTTCCAAAATGCAAACTCAATGCTTAACTGCCAAGACTGTAATTCGTTTACCTGCTGCCAGCCTGTATTTTTATTTTATTAAGTTTTTGCCTGCCCTATTTCAGGTATTTTGAAGGAGAACTCGGGAGGAACTTTCTCATCAGTTCATTACATAAACCAGCTCATGGCTAAAAAACCCAACCAGGTAAAGGGAAAAGTGAATTAAACCCACAACCATCATTTCCCTGTCAATAATATGTTATGAGCCATTTAGAGCAGGTCTCTGTATCCATGAGATCCCCCTGTCATGGCCCCAGCAGGTAAGGGGTTACATTCAGGTTCTATGTCATAAATGTAGTAATCAGAGGTTTGGGTTCCATTTGGCTCCTTCACTTCTAACCCTTGAAAACCACTTCAACACAGCTCAGGAAAGTAGAACACAACAGAGATGTAACAACTGACTAACACGTATTTTTAGCTTTATTTTAATAATGTAGTCAGTGCAGTGTTTCCTCTCTTCGAGAAATCAGCTGCAGGGTTTATCTCTGATCATCTCAAAATCTCAGCTCTTCCACTTGAAAAAAAAAAACCCACCTTTGAAGAACAAGAACTTGGTCTCCTTAACATCAGTGTTTACATATCTCAGCATTTTCCACATTTATTCATTTAGGCCTATAAAAAGTAAATTCACTCAAACCTTAACGAGGTTTTTTGCAAGTGTCATGAAGACATATCAAAATGAAAGTAAGGTTTTTAAAGTCTTCTACCACCCTACAACTGGTATAATACACAACTTTAAAACACCACATTTACATCGTAATTTTTAACTCCAAATCATGTATTACTTTTATTCATATATAAAATTGTAACAGGTGCACAAAGAACCCTCTACTAGAAAGTAAAACGAAGCATCTTCAATTCTTTCTGTCAAGTGAAAATCCAAGCAACTATAAATACACAAAAAGGCAGTTTATCATTTTACTAAATCCATCACAGATCAAGACATTTTCTAGTATCCTCAGCCCTGGTTAACCAAGGAACATCCATGAATTACCTGCATCTTCCAATGGAACACAAAGCAATAGGGTCTCCCACCACAGCTACCAAGGATTGTGCTCTTGTAATGGCAGTGTTGAGAAGTTTGTAATTTGACAGAAAACCATAATCCAAGTCTTCTGTTGAATCCTCCAGCAACTGCTCTTTCCTTTTAATCGGTGTTTGCTTATGTTTGCACGTGTGCCGTGTTCGGACTGTGCTGAGGAACAAGACTCTGAACTGTTTTCCTACAATGACACAGAAAAACAAACGTCTGAGATAATTGTTGCTGTTTCTGCTCTTACCACAACCAGAACGCTGCACCTGCCAGCCAAATTTCACACCTAGATACTCTGAACTGAGAGCTACCCTTCCCATGAAGGGCTTTATGCAAGAATAATAAGATTTAAAAATTTTAAAAGACGCACTATAAATAGCATATTCTATTACAAGAATATTTCCTCTTTAAAAAACTTATTTTTCACCTCGGTATTAATCACTCCAGAACTTTCTGAAATGTTAATTATCTTCACAACATTGCCAGGCAGCCCATAACAAATCTTGAACCTATTTATTCTACCTTAAACAAAAGTTCTGGACATTCTTGATTCACATTTTAAAATTTCTCAACTATACCAATATCAACCACGAAAAAACCAGAGCCCACACCACTCACTGTCACTCAGTTACTTTATTATCTGCCTTTGTTTATCACTGCCTAAAAGTGCAACCTAGCAACAGGCTGTGCCTACACAAAATTCTTGTTACCAGTGTGATTCCAGGAAGAAATACCTACATTTCTCTTTAGGTTTTCTCCTGGACCCCTTTCTACAGTTTATTCTACAGATGCAAAAAAAAATCAGTGAAACGTTTTGAGGGTAAAGCCTCGTTACATTTTCACTTGGAACTCTGGCTGTCCCTTTATGTTAAAAATTGATCAGTTCTCACATTTTTCACTCAATTCGTTTTTTAAGCAAGCTTGAACTTCGTTTTGAGAACAGATAATCTCACCTCCATGGGTTTATTGCTCAGGTAGTCAGTGCTGTGACACCCCCTGTATCACAGCTCTCCCGTTTCCATCCATTCACGGTAATTTTATTAACTCTTACTGAACTTCACCCGTCCCATTTTTCACTTCCTTGCCCCGTTTTTGGGACACAGAGCTGTTACTCACCCTGAACATTGAGCACTCTCTCCACACTGACATCTGAGAGCCTTTTTTTCCTCAGTTCAGCCCGAATTCTGAACACTTGATCAGCGTAAGGCGTCACCACCCCGATGCTGCCATCGTCCAACTTGCCCCAGGCCACAGGCCACTTCCTTCTTAATTCCTCCACACGCTCCACTACTTCAAACACCTTGAGAGAAGAGGCAGAATTCTTAAAAGAATGATCCATTCTTTGATATGGAAAGAGAATTTGAATTTTTAAAGCTCTAAAGCACTTACATGACACAGTATTACAAAAGCAATCATTTTATTGCATTCTATGGTGATACTCTAAAATACCATGTATTAAAACAATGTATTTACTATACAGGATCTTCTTGTTATCTTAAAATGTCATCTTTAAAGTAAAAACTTGGATATTATAATCTTAATTTTCATCCCTATGAAAATGTCAAGTACAGTAGGACCTGTCTGGCCATACTTGATCCAATTCCCATAAGTAAATAAACAGCCCGAAAAGAGATTATTTTATTTTTATTCTGGATTTTATACACGTCATCTTAAGAGTTTGGTAACTATGGAAAGAGAGTCCATACACCAGGGCACAATCACTTCCCATTCCAAAGGGTATCACTGGGAATTCCAGATTATTCATCAACTGCCAGTTCATCTTGATGAGGAGATTAAGGAGTAATAAAACCTGAGAACCTCCTCCTGTGAAGAGACAGGCTCAAAGTAACCTCCTGCTACAGCAGCTCATTTCAACACACCAAACAGAGGTACTGCACTCCAGGAGTTCCTTTTCATTCTTTTTTTTTGTTTGTTTTAAATTTACATTCCATGTGTCATTCAATAAATATTTCTCTGGCTATTTAAAGCACGATAATTGATGATGCAGTTTTTCTACAGCATCACAAATGCAAGCTCAGCCTCTTAAAGCACACACACAAAAAATTCTCCTCATCCTTAAAAAGTCACAAATAGTTTATTTTGGGTAATTTTAGAAGGCAGTGAAAACGTGGCTGTCTCAGAGCAAGGTCCTGAATGTAACTTTTTGCAACATAAATTGTATTTAAAAGCCAGTTCTACTGACAAAGGACATTAGAATAAACTTTGATATCTATAAAAACCACAGCACAAAAGTAATGATCTTTTGTAGGTATTCTGGCAAGCTTCTCTGAAAGCATAAAGCTTTCTGGGTATGTATTTAGAATTAACACCACACAGGGAAATTTCAGAACTACGACCAAAAAGGGAAAGTGCATTTTCCAGATTAATTCTTAATACAAGCACCAGTGAACCATGAGATGCCCCAATGCAAACGGCCATTAAGGGTCAAACAGAAGAAAATCTCCCTCATCATCCGATTCCAGTTTTCCTGTTGGTGTTTCAGCAGCCCTTGTCCTTCATGTCTGCCCGTGGCCATTAATGACTCACAGTTTGCAGACAGTTACTTGGTCACTGAAGATATTTTTAGCTCTTTTACAACTTTTTTTAAATGGCAAAGTAATCCAAATAGATTAATGAAAGTGGTCGGGTGCCTTCAGGTTTTTTTTTTCAGTGATGTGTCCAGAAGTCACTGAAGCTTCTTATTTAAGTAGATATTTTAAGACATCAAAGAATGCTTAGAAAGTGCATCATAACAAAAACAAACAGCTTTAAAACTGTGCATCAGATGAACCACACCGTGATCAACAAGGGGAAAACACAGCTCAGCAGTCCTTCCTAACAAGCACTGCTGCTAAACTGCAGCCCAGCAAGTTAAAACTCCTCCTAAGCTCAAGAAAATCAGTGATATTTCTACGATTTTCTCTCCCTCCCCTAACTGGAGGTGACTGGAAAGAGGCATCTGCCACTACAAAAAGTATTAACAAGTCAGGGATGGGGGGTGGGTGCTGCTCATGTGTTTGTTGGTTGATTCTGTGGGTTTGGGTTGGGTTTTTTTTAAAACAAAAAGGGAGAAATGAGATAGAAAGTAGTTTTTGAAGAACACAAATAAATCTATATGAAACAAACATATTAAGTTCTCACCTAAAAAAGTCTCATCTACCCATGATCAGTTAGACACTGATCCTAAACACATTAAGGCAAATATGAAATGTTGCTCCAGAGGAGCCTTATCTGAGTGGGAACATTTCTACAACAGTCAAAGAAATCTGAGTTTTACTTCAAATTGCAGTTACTCTCAGTTGCTAAGATACATCTACCAGAATGCCACACAAATTATGTGCGAAGACATCCTGAAGAATGAGCCTGAGAGGACGACATGCAGCTTACAATTTGCAAAGAAAAAAAGAGGAGAAATTAGTGGAAATGTTTACTACCACTGCAATTTTCACTGTATTATGTTTAGCAGATTCCACTATCTATGTTTTCTATTTACACTGAGCACAAACCAGTAAATTTGGGGGGAGCTTGAAGAAAACAATCAAGAATAAAGCCAAAGAAGAGTTACCTCTGCATTGTTGTAAAAAGCTGTACTATTTTTTTCTTGCACATCCTCTCCACGTGCTGTGAAGAAAGTCAGAGGGTAGAAGTCTTTGTGTGCTGGCTGTTTTCCACTTGCCATCAATTTGCCTTCATAGAAAAGTTCAGATGTGTAACTGCAACAAGGCAAAACAGGATAAAATGTGGAGTCTACATACGAGCTCACTGATAAAAATATGCAAATCTCACTGATAAAATATGCAACCACAAAATACTTCGTAAGGAAAACAGAACCACTAATTACTATTCAGCAGCTTCAAGTGATTTCTCTGAACTGGTATTTCCATACTACAGACAGAGCAGAAGGCACTGAAAATATGCTTTTCCAACACTTTTTCTACAAAGGCCGTTTTTCCTTCTAATCCAACGCTTGACAAAGTTATGAACATTCTCACTCCTGTTTCTCTCAGAAGTTCTGGTGGCTGGAAAGTGGGCAAAGAGAACCACTTGGTGTCTGGTACTGGTTATTCCCCAGGCTGGTTGGATGATGAGCCTGCTCACATCAGTTAAGAGCTCTTAAACTTGGAAGACAAATTTACTACAGATTTCACGTGTGCTGAGCACGACGCAAGCCAAGCACTGAGCTTTCAAGCAACCTTTTCCTCTGTGACTTCTACTCCAGGCCAATCTATGTTGCTAGACACCAGAAATACAACCAGAACGTGGTTCCTCGAAGACAAAAAGGCAGCAAGAAGAAACTGCAGTTTGCTATAAATCCTGGGTACTACTGCCTGCACAGTTGGGCTAAACCGATGTAATTAGTAATTCCAGTAATTCCAGTAATTAGTGAATTTAGGTCTGATCTAACTTTTCAGTGCTCAGCATCCAACCTCAGTGCTCTCTGGACATCACTCAGTGGATGCAGCAGCCTGAACACAGCCTGACACGAAGACAACCCAAGCAGGGCCCTGGGCAGTTGGTGGGTCCACTGAGCTCTTCCAGGATTCCAGCTGTTGCAGCTTAAGATGGAAGTAGCCGGTCATGGAAAAGCTAAAGAAACTTGTCTGCTACCAAATCACCATCAAACAACTGCAGCCCATCCCTGACCTGACCTGGCTTACCCTGGACAACCCTGGAGGGTATTCACCTCCTCTGTGGATGGAGCTGCAGTCAGTCCACTGCTGCCTATCAGCAAAATTAACAATTTCTTCAGCAAATTAGCTCTTAGTAATGAGATCTCCTTAAACAACAAAACTATTTCTACACAGACTGTTTTTTCCAATTACAGCTCCAAAGTCAGTCTGAACTAATGGCTTGTTCTTCCCTTAATTTCTCATGGTGTCTCTATTTCAGTGAGGTTGGGATGATTAATGAGCCCTCCATGAACCATCTTCCCACACTTACTTCATGTCTTAAGTGCCATGGTCCCATTTGTCAGGGGAAATTCCACTTCATACAAAAAAGTGGACCTGAGACATCCAAAGGGACCACCCTGAGAGAGTTCAGCAGCTTTCACTTCCCACAGCAACACTTCCTGGTGGGATTGGGCACACTGGACTCTCACCAGCCCAGCCCTGCTGGGATTCCTGCAGTCCTCACCTCGGTGTTCAGCACAGAGGATCTTTCTAGGAACTCCCTGTCTGAACTCCAAGTGCTCAAGTGAATTTTCATGATCTTTCTGAGGCAAATTTCATGGAAGTGATCTCTAAACAAAAGCTGAAACAATCCCTTCCTTTTCAAAGGCTCTCTCATTTCAAACTCACAGTTCCAAGAAGTGTGTAAGGAATTTTAGCATCACTGAGTCTATAATTACAAAGTCCACGAAGTGAAGACAGATCAAGCTATGCAAGAAAATATTTTACATTCTCACTTTTGATTCCCCAGAGCACTTAAATATTTCTGCTTTTGCTTTGAACACAGTGATAACCTAATTAGTATGACTGGATACCAACATAATATTCCTCAGTACATGTTTGAGCCAGGATTTAAACTTTAGCATTTTTCCCCATGACTGCACTTATTCTTTCCAGCACAGCTCATGGATGAGCTCATTACACTAGCAGCCATTAGTTTATCACAGCATAAAAATGCAAACCCACTGATTAATGTGTCTTGAAAGAAGTAATGTAAGATGTCAACAGTAAAGGAACACGCTCCAACTGTGACCTATTTTCTTCTGCTGGCAGTTGCATATCCATATGTTCCTTGCACTGCCCACAGCTCACAATTCCAAGACAATCCACCCCAGTAAAGCTAAAATTCTGCAACGGCTCCAGGACACACAGATCCCATACAATATGCTGCATAATGGTTAAAAAGGGCAAGTTAGCTCTGCTTTGGCTCAGTGTGCAAGCCTTGCAGCCAAAGCATCCCCAACCTGAACGAGGGGTCCGTCCCACAACCAGCTGAACCCCCAAATTCCAACCCCCAATTAAGATTCCATCACAGAGACGCTTCAGCTGTGCTTGGCTGTTCTTTGCTTCACTCACACCAGTCAAAGAAGCCACGTGATACAGTGAAAAAGTTCACACCTACTTGATGATTGCTTCATGGGAGCGATAGTTCTCACACAGCAGGATCCTGCAGGGGAATTCCGCGGGGTAGTGCTCGTAGAGCCGGTCCAGCAAGGAGACATGAAGGTTCCTTTCCCTGGCAAATTCACTGTAGACAAAAGGACTGAGCTGTAATAGACACACACACACAGAGAAAATGTAACTAAGTATGTGGACTCGGAATTTCACGCTCCCAGCAGAAGTATTTTGCATCAAACCGAAAACGAAACTTTACATTTCCTGCACGTTCAGAGTTGGAAGACACAGACCAATTCCAGAGAAACGCCCATTCCTACCACAGAAGTGACAAAAGACCAGCATATAAGATGTAAGAGCCCTCATATCTACTCTTAACACCCCAAACTGTGTTTTGAATGACGTTACACCACTACTCTGACAACCACTTTACAATTTAGTTACTACCACAGATCAGAAAATAAAGACATTTTAACACAATGTATAAAGTTACATAGAATGTTTTTTCCATTTCCTATTTCTTTCTTGTTCACCAGATTACGATGCTTCTAATAAAAATTTAAAAGAAGTCGTCTAAATCCTAATAAAGATACTCCATATTCTTGAATCCCTTCAAAAACCAACAGGGAACAGTAGTCATAAACCCCTGACTGGAATAACCCCCCCTGTATCTTATCCAAATCACATCCCTTGAATTCTCCTTGGCTTCCCCACCTATTATATGATTTGGAACAGATAAATAACTTAAATATGTAAATACAAATACTATATATATATATATATGTGCACTTTATACTCAAAAATTTCATAGCTTTTACCTGCATATGGTCTCCAGCCAAGACAATCCTTGTGTTTTTATTAGCTAATGCTAGAGGCATAATAGTTTCACACTCCATAGCTTGAGCAGCTTCATCTAACAGAATGTGTGTAAAAAACCCTGTAAAACAGAGATATCAGCAAATAAATGATCTTGAAATATGATAAAATAAACACTGATAACCAAACAAGAAATTGAACTTAACCTTCTGTATTCTGATAGTACCCAGAAAATTAACAAAACAAAAAAAATTGAACTTAATGTTCTGAATTCTGACAGTATCCAAAACTTGGGGGAAAAAAACACCACAAATTAATTTCTAGCAACTACGAGAAACCACACAAACAATTTTCAAACCCATCAAATGACCAACAGCGGTCACCTGATTGCCACTGACACTGGCAGGAGCCCCCAGATCTGCCTCTTTCTTCTGACAGACATGACACTCAACACCTGTTTTATCTGAGCCCTCCTTATACCAAGAGGAAATGTCTCTTGGCAAAGCTCCTTCAGGAGGTTTCTCAAATCTGAAAGTCTTTTCACCACCATGAGACTCGAAGAGCTTCGGACAATGACAATGACAAGGACGTCCTCACGTACTTGAGTCCTATTAACTATATTTTATATACTAAATTTCCCATTAAAATTGCACACATACCTGAGCACTTTGCTGGTTATGGGCTTAAAGGAATGTTGGGGGGGGAAAAAAGGAACAGAAGTTGAAGGAAAATTTAAATTCAATCTTATGACAACACTGGACCAAAAGGTTTTGGTGGGTGGGTGGGAATCTATGCACTGGAGAACATGCACTTGAAAAAAAAAAACTGGCCACTGTAGACTTATATTGCATGAAATGTAAGCTCAAGACAGGTATAGAAGAGAAGTGGTTTTATACATTGATATCTGTGGTATATTAAGGTTTAAAGAAAAGTATGACAGGACTTAGTGCACCATCCAATTAAGATTACATACATAAAAATGCAGCAATTTTCTTTGGAAAATATGAATTTCATCCAGCTGCACACACATTACTGAGGCATGACTGTACACAGCTCAGTGCCAAACAAAGCAGCTATTTCTGTCTAGAGACCTGAAAATATTTACCATGAATTCCATATCGGTTTTCTCTGTTGCAACAAATGCTTAAACGTCGCCATCAAAAACCTCATCCTAACAAGCTCTGTGAGGAAATCCCCTGTTCTCCAAAAAGCAGATGGATTTCACTGGGAGATCAAGGAAACAATAAACCCCAAGCAGCCTCTGCCCCCAAATAATATCACTCTAAAGTAGTTCAGTTCAGAAAACAACCCTGAATGTATCGTGTTAACACAGCACAGGGCTTGTATTTGTGGGAGTTGTTTGCAAAGCTGAACAATTCACAAAACAAGGGGAAGAGCTCTCTGTGTATTTATGCTTACATGCTCCACTGAGTAATGACCTTAATGAGCATAATATTCAAAGTCAGAATCTCAAACAGAATTTTCCCTCTTGGATCTCAGAAGCACCAGATCACACATAGTATTGCTTCTTTATTTAGGTTGTTTGTTTTTTTTTTAAATAAGGAGATGAAAGAACAAGCAAAAGGTTAATTTGAATACCAGCAGTTTACAGCTTTGTAATAAACATTTATTCATTTAAAAAAAAAAAACAAAAAAAGCATTTTAAGATTATCATTGTTTACTTTATTTTGTAACAGTTCCAAGTACTGGGTAAGGAACCAACACTGGTAAGAGGAATTTTTCTCAAGCACGGACACTTCTTGTTTAGAAATCACTTTACCTGGTTCAAGATCCAGCTGACATAGATACTGTGATGTATTTAAAGTAACAACTACTACTCTTTGCTTTAGAATGTCTTCTTTCTGTGGCATCTGAAAGGTGGAATGTGTGCTTGAAATCAAACAGTACTGATGCACAACTGGGTGAACAGTCTTTACCCAGCGATTTCTGAAATATACCCTAGAAAAGAAAAAGGGGCTTATTTTCCATATTGTTTGAACACAGAAGCAGCCTAATATTTCAAATATTGACATTCGGTTTTCTGGTAAATAAACATGAACTTCAAGAAGCAAAATATCACAACTCTGCAGAACTACATGCTAAAATATCTTGGATTTACTTTGCATTATTCACCGCAGTGCAATTTTACATACACAAACAGCTACGAAGGATTAATTCACATATGGAAATCTGTACATTCTCCACACATTGAAGTTCTGTGACCCTCACATCAATGTCTATTTCATTTTAAACTAACAATAAACTCATTTAAAGACATATTTCCTCACGGTATGGAACCGCGAGAGCTGCAGTCTGCAGGTAATATATGGAATATACTGAAATCCTGCTCTTCCTTTTACACACACTATGCATTGTCTGAGCCTTTAAACTACAGATATCAATATTCAGAATTAAAATTATTTCAGTTTCTTTCAAAAGCAAATAAAGGTGAAGCTGTTTAAATTAATTTCACTTCTAAACATGGGATTTAACGCTGTTTGGTTTATCCATTCTTTATTTAATTTCTCCTGCGCCCATATTAACAAATCCCAAATCATTAATGAAGTGTTTGGAGAAGTGTAATTCTGCACTGAATTGCAGAACACGATGGCACTGGAGGGACTTTGGGTACCACACGTCCCCCCTGTTTACAGTTACCGTGGAACGGGAGAGAAACGAGGAGCAGGATGACAATAATTCTGAAGATACAACCTTCTACTGTGACCTCAGTATATTTCTGCATGATTCACTTCTGCCCTAACTGAGGTTAACACTCACCTACCACCTCACAGGAGAACTGTAAGGATTACTGAGTTTATTGGGAGTTTGTGTTTGTAAAGCACTTTGAGATTCTTGGATGAAAGGTGCTATTGAAATGCAAAATATTATGGTTATTAGACATTATTATACCATGCACTGTCTTTTATTACAAAAATTCAACTGTGGGTGACTCACAGATTGGCTGACAGCATTTCAAACTGCATTGCTGCTTACCCATTAATTCCTTTTATTTTGATGTGAGATCAAAAAGGTATCCCAGAGCTATTATTCACCACTGGCATAAAAACACCTGACAGGTGTGACTACTTGGAGAATGTCGTGATAGAAGTAAACCTCACTGAACAAGGGCTTGCTTTCTCAGGGGCAACTTGGGCTAACAAAATCTCCTGTAATTTCATTATTAGGTGGGTTTTTCCTTAAAGTTGGAAGAACCAACTACAAAAATGGGGTTTAACAACTTAACACAAACCGTAACATTTCAGCCTGGGACAAGCCCTTAAATTCTGATTAAAAAAAGACTAAACTTCTCATGGTAACATCTGCATAGCCAAGCACTAATCAAAATACTCATTAGTACCTACAATACCTTCTATTAGTGCAGCTCTGGGTACAAAAGTGAGCAAAAGCTCCAGCTACAGAAAATAAAAGTACTCACAGCTCACCTGAGAGTAGATTTGCTCACATCATGTGCCTCAGAGCAACACTTTAACTCTGCAGAAATTCAAACCTTGCAGGCCAAGGTTTACCCAAACCACAGGCAGTGAAACTACCAGCAAATACACAGAGAATCACCTCAAAGTGGAAATCCCAGAAGGTTATAAATTAGAGACTCCATCTTCTGCAAAAGCACTGCATATATCCACTGTGCTTAACGCTTGGTTAACATGCCCTGAATCTGCATTTTGTGTGGAATAAAGGAAAGGATAAACCTTTTTTTCTAGATGTGGCACCTGGAGATCTATAACAGAAGCCTTAATTTCTGTGGATCTTTAGCCAGTGGGCCAAAA
>JAYRBT010000043.1:3227994-3276430 GCA_036023395.1 Myiotriccus ornatus
TTTTTTTCTAGATGTGGCACCTGGAGATCTATAACAGAAGCCTTAATTTCTGTGGATCTTTAGCCAGTGGGCCAAAAATGCAACGAGCTGACCTGCCTATATCCCATCACCTTCCCAGCCACCACCTCAAGAAAAGAAATTTGCCCAAATATTTCAATTAAATGTCAGTCAAATTGAGTCATTCCAGGCTGGGATTGCTCCTAATTACTTAAAATATACTTGTAAAATTTAATAAAGGGGGAGCCTGCAGTCAGAACCCCTGAGGGAGGCTGAAAAGGGTTTCATTTGCACTAATGTCCTACAAAAGCAACTTCTACTTCTTGTGACTTGTTACAACGGAGCAAATGGGGACTAAACTTCAGTTCTTCCCTTCTGCCTGTTCTGAACTGGAAAACACGAATTCCTCCCAGCTCTTGCTGAAAAGGCCAGGACTGTCCCTTCAGGCTGTACTCCAAAGAGCTCTCCTTGGAGAAACTCCAGTCCCAGCTCCTCAGGTTTTGTGCAGTTATTTCTCACCTGAAATCCCTCCAGCAAAAAGAGCACAGAAACTTAAGAGGGAAAGGAATCTAACAGTCTAATTTCATGCCTCTGTAAAGAGATCATTAGAAAAAAATAAATCTAAAGTAGTCCCAAGAAGCCTAAAGAAAACTTTAAAAGCCTCTGATTTCCCCTCTTCCATTTCTTTTGATCCATCTCCAAAGAGAGGCTCATTCTCACAGACAAGAACGTTCCTTGGGATGCAGGAAACATGTGAAGGACCTGTCTCACAACTTGAAAGTTAACTTTTTTAATCCATCTTACTTTGAGGATGCAGTAAGATAGAAGCTAGAGTTTCAAGGAAAAAAAAAATAAGTGGCAGAGGAGTAATTTATTTTCCAGACTAACATTTGATAAGATAAATTAATTCCATTTTCTGTACAAGTACTTTACTACAGGCAATTTGGATAAAGGGCGATGGTCTTTTAAAACCTGCTGGGGTTTTGGTTTGGCTTGTTGTTTGTTTTCTTTTTTAATTCAAGCTCTGCTTTTGCTCCTATTGATTAATTTTTATAGCCTGGGTATCTCCTGAAGCAGCCACATCCTGAAGGTACCTGGTTCCAGGATAGCTGCAGCACTTACACATGTATGTTATGAGCAAAGGATTAAAAAATGCTGAGACATTTTAATCAGAATCAACTTATTTTCTGACATCGTTGAACTGACAGTCAGCAACAATACTGTTAGGGAGAAATAAAAGAATTAAATATATAGATAAAGGCAGTATCAACCTCTTTCCTCTTCCCTTAGTATTCCATAAAAATGGGAAGTATGGAAATGACTACATTTGAAATATGCAAGCAAAATAACAGTAATAAACAACAGATAGCTCAACCACTGTATGACCAGAGGCATACAGAGAAATTGCTGCCCGGATGTTTTAGGAGAGGGTGACAATCTGGATCATTCAGCTACCTGAGCACCCACCTCCAGAAGGCTCCAGCAGCTGATGGAGACAAGCACATCCACAGAGAAAAGGAGTGTAGCAATTAGGAGCCAATTACTGCCTCTCACAGCTCTGACTCACCACCTAAAGGTGCCTGGCTGCTCCTGCACTAAAACTCGAGTGTTACCACGAGCAGCAGCACTTCCAGGGCAGGCTCTTTGCTGCCAGCTCTCGCCCAGCTTTGGGTTTCCTCCCTTCAGAAACATTTCTGCACCGTTTACATAAGTCTGTGAAATGGTTTCAGTGTCGAGTTCCTCCAGTAAAAGTCATGTTTTGGAGTGTGCCCCTAATACAGTTGACTCATCTACTAATCAAACCCAGGGGCATGGGGTTTCTTCCTGGGTAAAAATTTGTTTATGGGCATGAGATTATGAGAATTTGGCCTTCAGGCTTCACTAGTATTTCATTTAGGTGCAGAACTGAGATTTAACATAAATTCTCAGTGTTCATTCTGATTTTGCATTTTCCAAAGGGCACAGAAAGCTATTTGCTGGGAAAAGATACAAATTTATAAAATGATATTTAAACAAAAAAAAACCCATAAACTCTACATTTCCAACTTTTATGTCGCATTATTGACAGGATAATTTATTTAGTGTACATCTTACCCACAGAAATATCTACATGGCTCTCAGCACTCAATGCTAAATAATTCAGCTTTTCTTCTTTAGGAACAACATAAATATTATGTTGCTCCCCACTAGGCTATGGAAACATTCTTAGCAAGGATCCTGAGCAGCCAACTCATCACTTGGAGAGTAAATAAGGAGTAAAAGCTGAAGCAAAGTGTTCAGTTATTTAGAAACACAACAAACTCTGCAAGCAGCACATCCACCTTGGATAATTAACTGCTTCCCCTCCACTTGATGCTTCCTTTAAACTACTGCAAGAGGCTCAGATCACCCTGTAATGATTTTAATCTACCAGTCATGATTTTAATTTGAAAATGTATCTTGACAACAGTCAATAAGGGAGGTACATCCATAATTAATTTAGAGCTGTGAGTCTCACACAGCTCTGGCCTTCAATTCAGATAAATTGACCTTTAACTCTTGCCCCAGCAGGTTGAGATGCATTTAGTGCTCAAACAGCAATTATATGTTACATTTTTTACTTGAAAACATCCATACTTGTGGGTCCACTTATATATATACATAAAAACCTCCAGAGGTGGCTCCATTTTCTAAAACTTTAACTTTTTATAGAGGTATCTTGACTATTTGAACAATATCAGATAATCTCCAGCAGCACTTTTTGAAGGCTTTGTAGCCAATACTAAGACAATTAGACTTTAATTCAAACACTTCAGTGACTTTTTAATTAGTGCTGTAATTTTCTTGGCAAATACGTACATATATATTAACCATGAGAAAAATACCACTTTTGTTTATGGATTTTCTCACAATATTTCTGAGACTGCACTACATAGTTGGAAAAAAGACTATCAAAGGAGGCAGCAAAAGCCTGGCAACCACAATAAAACTGTATTTAACTTCAACTCCTCGCCCTGTTAAATCACACTCCAATATTCCCAAAAGTGTGGAGTACCCACTTTTTTTCCCCCACCAGAAAATTAAGACACCAAAATGTTTTGCATCACAAAGTGCTTTACAAACCACCTTAAAACGATCTGTGTTAAAATACAACCAGATCAAAGGTATCTCCTCAGAAAGGCACTGCCTTCTTCTCCTCGGCCACCCCTCAGTGTCTGTAAAGTGTCACACGGCAACTACAGCCGACAAACCTAAGAGAATTTCCACCTGTTGTAAATCTAACCCTTCCACACAACTTCACTGCCTCTACTGACACTGCATAAAATGTAAGTCCAGGATGGCTTTTAACAGCCAGCAAGTAAACACAGAGTCATTTTCGCAGTAATATTATCAACTCACGCTGGCATCCAGAAAATGATGCCCATAATTTAAAATGGATATATACACCAAGCTGGCAGCACAAAGTATACATTGTGATTACTGTGCAAAATATTCCCAGGAGCAGATTTATGCCCATAAATAAATCCTCTTTAACTATTTCCATGCAAGTTTACCCTCCTTGCTCTTAAGCTTCCACTTCTCCATTCTTTTCCTTAACTAATTTCCCCAGAACACCAATGGTAAATGCATTTCAACACACATACAACGACTTCAAACTGACTTATCAGAAGAGGCCAAACTACTTTCACATGATTCTGTAAATATGCAGCTCCTATGACACCAAAGTTTCTCTCCCAGAAGGCAGGTGGGTAACCCCAGTTTCCAAATTAGCATTTTCAGCATGAGCTAAAATTTTCTGGAATTAAAATACCAATAAAGTTCACTTTATTTTATCATAGTAGCTTTTAGAGGAGCATATCAAAAGCTTGCTCATCAGGAAAGACACATTTATCAATAGAATAATAAAAGCTTAAAAAAGGATGTCTTTATTTTTATTTAACAAATGACCCAAAGTTACATTGTCAATGTTTCACGTTCCTTTTAGGCTTGTAATATGCTTTTATGTTTTAAAAGTTCTTTAACCTTTTTTTATAGACACCTTTTCTTAAGAATAGTATTTCACAGAGACATAATAAGCCTTAAAAAAATACCTGAGAGGTCTTGCCTGGGGATTGCCTGCTTCTACATATGGATGTAAATAATCCTTTATGTAGAGATCAGCAGCACTATTAGAATGGGTGCAAATGAGAATCCTGCTGGAATAAATGGATGCAAATAAAAAAGCAATGAAGAAACAGAAAACAATTCAAAGCAGTAGAATACAAAAAAAAGGAAACAGTGGCCATCTTCCTGCACATTTCCCTTCATGAAACTAGTAGCTAACCTACTGTATGATCCAGCCCTCAACTCAAACCCTTCACTTAGGAGAAGATTTAAAGCTCAAACAGATTTTCAGTAATTATTTTGTAATTATTAACCCAGACTCGATATTAAGGAACAGCTTTTATCATCTAGCACGCTGCAAAACTCGCCACGTCGAGCAAATCGCGGTCATTCTACATGTGGTTCATTTTAATTAGCTTTGTTCTAAACGGGAAACACGGGCTGAGATCATAAAATTACTTTATCGTTCCAAACACGCCGGATGGCTTGGGTTTGTTTCCTCTATTTCTACGTTTCGCTCGGATTTAAGCAACAAAACTGCCTCTTTTTTCTGCGACTGGAGTTACTCAGCGGCCCCTCTCACCTGGTGTCCTGCTGTTGGAGTATGTGCTTGACTGCCTGAGCCAGAGTGAAGGTTTTTCCTGTCCCATAGGGACCGATGATAAGAACAGGAGGCAGTTGTATGGACAGGGGGGTGGTGATGGCCAGAACAGCCTCTTTCTGCTTCGCGTTCAGCCGAGGGTCCAACTGCTCATCCCATTGTCTGGGCAAAGAGAGGCACCACAGGTCACACACACAAGCTCTGCCAACCCGCTGGCAGGAAGATTTCCAAAGATTGCCAAAGCTTTAGAGAAATTAAAGAGCCCTTCCAGAGCTGCTGTATTGATTGTGGCACTGAGGCACACGAAACAGAGCAACAGATCCGGCAGAACGACCACACGCTTCAATCAGAAAAATCTGATATTGGCAATAAATCAGTTCAGTTCTTCTCACAAGGAGCCTAATTATTCTCGATTTACATCATCTCACCTAACAATAATTAACCTGCACAGCACACATGTTAGAGAAAGTACACGCTGCACCATCCCCTGATAACAAAACCAAGTAAACATATACTGACTTTCTACTATTATCATGCTAAACAATAGTTATATTAGTTCTGTTTCTTCCCTGCGGTATTTACATTGTCAACTTTCAAAGTCAACAGTTACACAGCTCCAGGGCTTGGGAGAGTTATCTACAATCCAATTAAAAAGTAATTAAAAAACTAATTGCTACAAATTAACTACAAACTTCTCCTTTACTTTGTTTTTTTTTTGTTGTTTTTAAGCTCATCAAGGCACATACCTCTAGTGGGAAAGCAGCCTAAAAAAAGGATCTGTGCTGTAACCAGTCAGTGATACCAGCACTAAGAGGAAGATGCTTTCAGAAAATTCCAGTGAGCATAAGAGGTTACAGATTTCTAGACAGAGTTTTTAATATTCCCACTGACAGATTTAAAAGGAGACACGCATAGTAAAAAACACCTGTCACTGCTGCACATATGGCCATTCTCTAGTAATGTGATCTGCTTTGCTACAAGCACCACACTTCTTAGACACTGGGAAAGTTTCTCTTCAGCAACAGGGAGCAAAATCAAGAGGGAATTCACTGAACTTTTAAGATGGCTATGAACAACAAGCTGGCAAGAGATTCTAAGAAATATTGGAAAGTAACAGGGACATAAAACAAAAATAGAAGAAAAACAGAGGGAAGAGAGTTTGGAGTTAGGCTGATTCTTAAGGCAGAGCAAACCAAGCCACCAGATAGAAAACAACATACTTATTACAGTGACTTAAACTGAACCACAACCCTTGCATTATTTGTGTATTAAAAAATATAAAACATTATACAAATTAATTATATCAACGACAGCCAAATTGTACACAAGATAAAGTTCTATCTACTCGACTTACCTTTTGACTGAAATCACTGCTTGCTTCCAAACTATTCTTACACACTGTTTCCTTGTAGGATTCACTCAAGACTTAATTAAGCCAGTGAACAGGTTGTCCCTGACCTCCATCAGCTCTGCAGTGTAACTGTGTATAAACCCATTCCCTTCTCTCTGCCAGTGCTGTCACAGCATTCATCCTGCTCCTGCCCCTCTATTGATCCCTTCTTCCTACACTTCCAAAGGCAAACTGGAATTTTTCCTGTCATTTTTGTCTTACGTTATCTCAGGGTCTCGGGTTTCCGCCAGATCACTTTCCTTTTAATCCCTGAGGGACCTCCTGATTCGTCCTGCACCGCAATCCCACTCCTCATTCTCACCTTCGAGACCCCACGTGACTCCTGGCAGGCTGGGCGTGGGATCAGTTCCACATTCCTCTCATTTCCCTGCTCTCCAAGTACAGATCACGCCTCTGTCACCCTTCCCCACGCAGCAGGAATACTGACCCCATTCCCTGATCCTCACGTTTCTCTTCCCTAAGCTTCCCCTTCAAGATGAACTATTTTCACTGCATCAGCCTTAAGTTTCTTGGGAAGTATTAATGGGGCACGGGGGGTTATAATTTCATAAAGGAAACTGGGAGATATGAGTACAAAGAATCTCAGGGCTGCTTGCAACTGCAGGGAGCCTTCCAAGAGTCATTCCCACACCTTCCACATGCACCCCCCTCAGGGGTATGTCCAAATCTGGGCTCGCTGCATCAAGCTCAAGAAACACTAATGGATCCTTGCAAACAGGGCTCTGCACACTTGGGATCCTGCACAGCAAACTCCTTGGAACTGCTATTTACATCCCTACAAAGTACCATATTTTCAGAGAAGAGAGGCAGCACAGTAATTAACAGCAGCAGATTTGTTTTCTGCAGCCACAGTGGAACTGTGATGCCTCTAAACCCACAGCTCAGGGATAACCAATCAACAAGTTCTGGCCCTCAAGAGGATCACCTTTCTTGTTTTATTTAGCACAGTTTCACTCCCTCCTCTGAACCCCCTCACCATTAATGAAGAGCAAGGCGTGTTTCTCGTTCTAGGGCACATTCCAGCCATCTGTTATGAGAAATTCAGGGCTGCATTACCACCCAATCTCTGATATTAAAGTGCTGGTGTCTGTGTACCTGTTGGGACTCCAGGGGATGGTGGGAGTCATGCTGACATCTGGAAACAAAATACTGTTGTCCTTAATCCTGTCCAAGGCATAATGCATTTCACAGAGGGGTAAGCGGTTCAGCTGGAACTGGAGTTCAACCTGCACCACAAAACCAAGGAATAAACAAAGAGGTGAATAAAAAGGCTTCATTTGAAAATGCTCATCAGACTTTGCTGTACATGACACGTTTTTATGTTCCTGCAGAGGCTCTCAGAAGGAAACAGCAAACAGCCTTCAGCCCAAAGATCTGTGATAAAAATAACCTAATTTTTGTTGTTTTGGATCAAACATACATACAGCATTTTTTCTAATGTGATTTCGTTGTTTGACTTTTCAGATAAGATTCCACTGGGCTTTCAGGAAAATAATTAAAGGGAAATCATTCTTGAATTTTTTTTTTTTTAATATAAAAAACACTCCTGGAAAATACTGTTGTCCTAAAACGTTGTTCTAACAAATATAAGCTTTCATCCCTTACTGTAAGAACAACTTTAAAAGAATGACAGACCAGACATTTTTTACAGATCAGCAGATGACCTAAATCAGATGCGAACCAGCAAAGATTATTTTTAGTCAGACTTTCTGGAATAATATTAACTTGTCATTTATGTTCAACTATTAGAACCCTCAAAAGTTAATTTCCAACAATCAGCTGCTTATTAATACACTCTTGGCTTTGTTGTCTCAATTACATGTGTTTTATTGCTAGCAAATAAAAGATATTTCCAACAAAAATTCTGGCCCAGAGCCAGAAACACGCAGAACACGTTAACACTCCTGATTCAATTCAGAACTGAACAATGGAGAGTGAAATTAGTTGATACATAAATATACTAAAAGAGTAAAGAGAAAAATACATTCTAAATTTGAGCTCAGGATAAAAGCGGCTCCTGGGGAAACAAAAACAGTTCACTCAGATTATCATTTCCACATATTTAAATTTGCAATTATTAATCTCTCCAGAAACAAAAGCATCTGATCAGGGTTACCCCAGAGAACTCCACGTTCACAACGAACACAGAAGCCTTTAGACAAAATTTGACACAGATTTGCACTAACCTAAACAGCAAAAAAACCCCAAGAGCTGCTGAAGAACTTCAAGTGACTGACACACATTTTTTTAGGGTTTTTTTCCAAAGCATTGCTGTCACTACATATTTATGTAATTACTGTGCTGCAACTCTAATGAGCATTTGTGATTAAATGGGAGTAAATAAGTCCCTTTCTGAGGTTTACAGTGACTGTGAGCATGTTACAAACAGCAGCCAAATCACTGCAACCTGGCTGGGTGAGTACCCCCCACCCACCCGGAAATATCAGTTATATTTACAATTTCTGTGGCCATCTTTATTAAGAGCTTTCACCACCAGCTTACAGGAGCTGGTTCTGTCCTGCCAGTGAAGAGATGAGAAGAACAGGAGCAAAGATGAGCTGGTCCATCAGCACCACCACAGCAGTGATGGTTCAACACCTCATGTCATGCCAGAGAAAAGCCAGGGAGGTGACAGTCACTCCCATGCCCAAATCAACCATCTGGCCTCAGATCTATTAGTTTTCTCCTCTATCACTCACTGATAATCCACTAGTCCTTATTACTTAATCACACTTTAATCTCATGATAATCATTGCTACCAATCAGAAGCAATAACAGAATATATTTTTGCAATTATCTTTTTTCGACAACTTATATAAAGACTTTAAATTTCCAGCTAAACAAAGTTTTCCTTACATACTACAAACAAAATCCGATCTGTTATATTAAAGATCACCACGGTTATCAAAATCAGACAGTAAACCTGGGGGAGGAAGAGAGTTTGAAAAGCAGATGATCACTTCTCTAAACACAACAGGCCTCGCTCAAAGCCACCTAAACTTCTCTCACGAACCTCCCCCTGTGGAGGAGAATTCCCACTATGCAGGAATAATTTATCCTTCCAGATTTAACTGCTTGTTGTACCTAACACTCCTTTATCTGCCCACAGAGTCCCTTCCTACCACAGGGATCACACCTTTAAAAAGCCTCCTGTGCACCAGCAATGCTGACAGCTCGCAGATCGTCTCCTTCAAAAGGATTTGTGAATTAGCATTTGCTTTTCTCCTGCCCTATTTCAATATTACACTGTTCATATCATTATGTAGCATGTAAAATCAACACCAGCTCTGCTGTAAATAAACAAGGTTTGCTTGTATCCCTGCAGATCGTAGCCATTAACTTTCAGTCTCTGGCAGATATAAAAACATTAAATATTCATCTTGACTATCACATTTTACAGCAGGATGTACAACCAGAAGTCTGAAGACCAGGGCAGTAACAAATCTAACAACATTAAGCATGGAGCTCACTGAAGTGGTTGTGACTGCCTGGAAAACTTTTTTTTTCAAACAGGACACACGAATGCTGGAGAATTCTTTATCCCCACTGCTCTTCCCAGCAGGTGGTTCAGGACCTGTCAGGAATGACAGCACAGCTCAACCAGCCTGAGGGGCACCTCAAGCTCCTTCCACAGCTCCCCATCCCTATCAGTGCTGGTCTCTCCCCTCAACCACATCCTGCAGGTGCTTAGACTCAAATGGCAAATGGTCCCAAACTCGTGGTTGGTCTACACAGGGAAAATATCTTTGCTCAGACAGACCCGAGGCTGACAACAGACCACACAGTGTAATGATGGTAATTTAAATGCAGAAAAATTGTGATGCTCCTCTGGGTGATGCTTTAACAGCCCCTTCTGGGAGTCCAAGCAAGATGCCTGGCATTAAATACCTCGTATTATCCACCTGCATCCACCTCCTTCTTTAACAGCTTGTGATTTGTTTTGGTTTTAATGCTGCTTGGATGGAACCAAATAGTCCTATTTGCTGTTGCAGAGCACTGAATGAGGCCATCTGTGAAGGAGATGCCTGTAACCTGCTTTAATATACATTCCACAATAAGAAAACAGTGGGAAAGGAAGTTAATCCAGTGCCAGGTTCACAGGAGAGGACACAGAACAGAGGAACCACTCCAAAAATAAAACAGTGGCGGCAGCCACGGGGGTTTAAAGCACCACTTCACTCCATCCCACCTTCACCAGTGGTACCTTTGATAACAGCAGAATGTGTATTTATTATAGTTAAGCCAGAACAGCAGGTAAACAAGGGATCAGGAAGTTTCCAAGACGAATTATTAGAAGAAGAAACAAAGGAAACCACCCAACTTATCCAAAACCCACAGAAATCAAAGCAGTTTTGTCAATGTTTAAGAATCACAGGGAATACCAACTGCTGAAGGGAACTGCAAAGTCTCCAGCATCTTCAACAAAAACTCTAGACATCCAAATTACAGTCTCCTCAGTTCTAACCTGAGGATCCCTTCCCATAGTTTCAGTTAATAGTGAAATCAGAAAAAAATCTCCTCACAATTAAAATTCCTTCGAATATAGGTAACACTTTAAGAATTTGACCACCAGTTCACTGATACATGCAGGAAGTACCAAATGATTTTACAAACAACTTTAGGATCCGATTTTTAAATGCAGAATAGATTTGCTGCCTCAGGCTAAGATTTATAAGACACTCAAGGAAAAATCAGGCAGTTCCTGAAGCCCCAGCTGATTTTGCATTCCAGTGGAGTTTCCAATAGAATCAATTAGGAAGTTTAATTATTGTTTTAAGAAAACAAACACAAAACCAAGAGCCCAGAACAACATAAGTCTTCCCAGCCCAATTATCCATGTTAAATTGAGACATTAGGATTCTTGCATGTGTTTCCCCAAAACAAAATAAAAGGGAGGAGAGAATCCTTTGGTGGAAACGTGTTCATTGCAGGCAACTCCAGTGGCCTTAATCTGAGGTTATTTCTGTCTCACACAAGACCAGCCACGGAGCCAAACCAAACACGAGGCAAAGAGTCCCCAGAGCAAACCCATCTGCACCCAGACCCACCTGCATCTCACAGTCTGCCCGAAGATTCAGCTCTTCGCAGCATTCCCTGGATACCCTCAAGAAGATATAATCCTTTGTCTTCTCCTCAATAGCTGCTTCATAAACCTTCTCTTTGGTTCCTTGGGTCTGTGCTGACTTCTCTTTAGTGACAGGCAATAAATAAACAGCGTTGACTTTGGTCATCACCAGCCGTCCAGCCAAGGTGTCTTCCGAGAGCGTTTCCGTGAGCTTAAAGCGCCCAAAAAGTTGTCCATTCTGGGCATATTTTGCACCTCCAGAAACACCAGTGAGCATGAAGCTTGCTACAATCTGCAATTGCACTTTTATGTTGAACCTAAGCGAGAAAGCATCGAGTCAGTGCACGAAAATGCTCTCAGATCGTGAAATTTCATGTATTCACGCTCAAGGTTCACTTCATATATATATATATTTATGTATTTAATTTTTAAATATAAACAAGCGTGGTCAAACTGGCTCTTCATACGCAGCTGTCAAATATTCACACATTTTCCTTCTGATCACAGCCTATAAAGCATATATTCTTTTGAAAAAGAATCAACATATAGGAAGTTTAAAAAAAGAACCCTCACAAGAGAGAAACACATACTAGATTTTCTGACACCAGAATAAGTCTAGAGTGAACGAGAGTTGCTCTGCATGTGCCAAAGCAGTAGAAATTTCTATTTAAATAGTTTGTAGGGTATAATATATATACATATTTAAATATACATATATGTACATATATATATTAACATACATATAAAAATAAATAGTTTATTAACTATGCAAGGAGAGATAAGCAGGCAAAAAATAGAGTAAATTCCTATTTATCCCATGTCTCTCTTCCAGGCTGTGCACCAAAGAGGGCAATCTCCATCCTAAAAGGTAAATGGTACTATACCCATAATTCAGAGGGATTGATTAAAATGCTTTGAAAGAATCAGATAGTAGGCATTAAAATGATACAATTTTATTTGAGATGAGGGGATGGCATCACAGGCTCAGCCCTATAAACCATCTACCCACAGAATTCCCATTAGCAGCAGGTTCTCCTGTAACCAGAGATGTAAGAAATTCATCCAGTTGCCATTTTCTGGAAATCACGTGCACAACACGTTAAAGTGACTTATCAGAACACTTTCTTGACCTCTCACCAATACACACAAACCTCTCCCTAGTGTGTTGGGCTTTTTAAAACAGGTTGTTTCAATCTGGTTTTAAAAAGAACAAAAGGGGGAAAAAAATCTGACACAGTAACAATATTCTGTTCTTTTCTCACCAGCAGCTTTTTCCTAAATTTGCAACAAATTACAGACAGAAAGTGAAACCTAAACGTTTTCACAAATGAAACAAGCCTCTTGGAAAAATACCTCATTTTTATGGTACTTTTCATACTCATACTTGTTTTATTTGATCTGTTCTTCTTAAAATTTCTATTTTAACCTAATAAGCTGGTAATTCATCACCTAATCCCTGTAGTATCAATAATCATAAGCCTGTAACAATAAAATCCAGTATTTTACCTTGCTTGGTAATTAAGCATCTACCAAAACCAACCAAATACATTTTGTTCATATCTGGCACACGAGGAATCCTGCACAGAAACTGCGAGTTTGCCCCCCTGTGGTAACAGCTGCTGCTTTTTGTGATGTGGGCGTTAAGTCAGATCCACGTTTCCCAGTCCTCCACTCCCCAAAAACAAGAGATGTTTTCTTACCTAACGGGGATTTGTTTGGTTCCTCAGTGACCACAAATGTTACTGCCCAAGCTACAGTGCAAGCAAGCACTCCACAGCGTGTACTTCAGGGAGCACACGAGAATTAAGTGTAATCCTTCCAATTGCCACATGTACCAACAAAAAAAACCCCAAACAAACCCCAAGCTTTCTTCTGTGCAAGTGCTGCACTATTCCAAAGGAGCTATCAGCAAGTTAAGATGCCATATAAAACATTTAACTGAGTAACAAAAGCTGAGAATTTTCACTGAGATACAATCATTTCCTACTGCGAATTTATTTTGTTGAAACTTCCCCCAAGTTGATCCCTGTGCTGCTGAATATGTATGAGCTCAAATTCAGATTGATAAAAACGTGCTGGAAAACAGTATTACTGCATTTCTGAGAGGAGGCACGGGTTAGTGTTTTCATAAATGACTGAACTGAGTCTGCTGTGCTAAAGGGAATCTAAAGTTGAGAGATAATCAAGCAATTTCCATTGAGTAAGCTGACACCTTCTGGCAAACTGGTAAACTGCAAAGTTCTCTAAGGATTTGATTTTTTAAAAAAATCAGAAGCTGCTGCTTTCATCCATTTCTCACCCTTGCTTTGCAGGTTTAGGCAAAATAAGGTTTTCGGTCAGGCTGATACAAATTGAACAAACAGAAACCTCCATTTCCTCCTAAACACTGCAAATCCCAGCCCACCTGCAGTGCTAACGAAACCAGCTACACGAAAGCCTGTTGTTCATACTTAAACCCACAGAAATTAAAGAAAGCCTTCATAAATCATTAATCATCCAGTACCAACGCAAACAATAAATTCCCCAAAGGCAAATAAACCCGTTCTGAGCGATGCCCCAGGTACCACTTTGTTAAAAGCACATTCAGCGCATTTCCCAGAGGTCAGACAGGGTGTGCAGAGGGAAACCTGCCCGTGGAGTGATCAGTGGAAGACACAGTAATGACAAAAGCAAATTTATTTTCCATCAGAGCCGGTATTTTACGTTTCAGCCTTGAGGATAAAGCTGCTCTGCCGTTCTGGCAGCACAGAAGGAGCTGTGTGTCACCTCACACACACTTTAATGTTCACACAAGGAAATGCACAGTAAGTTCTAGTCAATCCAACAGTTACACATGGCTTTTCTTTTCAATGAGCAAGAGAGAGAGTTCTAAAACCATCAGCAGGTGTTTGTAGGGCTACACCTTCCAAAAGCAAACTACTATCAATATCAGAACACTGCTGTGCTTTTCCTCATCCAGTGTGTTTGCATTTGAAATGAAATAGCAGTGACTTCCTCATTGTTCTATTTTGTGATGTGCTCATGTGGGGTAACTTTTATAAAAGCCTCCTGAAATATTACAATGAACATGATTTACAAGTGAAGCTCCCTGAGTCTACACAGAATGAACTCCCTCACAACCGAGTTCAAGACATTTAGAGCCACTGACACCTTCATCCAACACTCTCCAGTAGTTCCACTGAGGTGATTCCACATCAAGTCTGAAACTGTGCTTTCCTAGAAAGTGGGAAATCATCAACAGTCTCAAAAACCAAGGATACACTCCATGAACTGCAGACACTCCTGTTACTCCAGTGTTGTCTTAAGAGGCCACGTTGACAACTCTGCTACTTTGCCAGTCCACAAACCATTCGAGTGCAAGAGCTCATCAACACTGTCACTCACAGCACCACTCCAGAGGTATTAAAACCCACTTGCACTTGTATTTCTCAGCCCCTTTCTAGGCTTGCAACCCTGACACTTCACTGGAGAACACCCAGCGTGTGATCTCAGCCGCAGAGGGGCGGCAGTGTGTGCTGGTTCGAGCCTTGCTGCAATAAAGTGGGTCAGCTACAAGATCAAAAGAATGTTTCTGACATCAACACTATCAAAAGAGACGATTTCAAGAACATTATTAACACTTACTTATAACTTATCAAGCAATAACTTACTGCTGCACCAAACAGTCCAAAGGGGGAGCATTACATACAGGATACACTTATTTTTCTTTCATGTCTCCAGGCTTGGTGCTCTTTGGTTTCCTATGAGGTGGCAGAGGGCAACTCTCCGTGTGAAAATTCACTCACTCAAAATACTGTTTATGTTTTGATCGTGTTTCATAATATTTACTTTAAATCCACTTTTTTTTTTCCCTCAAAAAAGCCTTAGGAAAGGCAACCTGTTTATAAATATGTATGATGGAGAGTATTTCTGCGTGGTGAAGAGTGTTCAAACCTGATTCCTCCACGTGTCAGCCTCCAGCTCAAGAGCAGAGGGCAGCAGTGATAAAAGATATGAAGAAAAATAGTTCAAATACTGCCCTTCAGCTGAGATTTAAAAAAGAAATGGAATCAATTTTCTGCTTTTAAAGCACCAGAAATACAACTACTCATAGTATTTTCTTTCTAAGTTCTACAGGGGTGATTCAGCTCTGTAGCTCCAGGAGTGGTTCTTCATCTTAGAAAAGACATTCCTGATTTGGAACTTTCTGTAGTTGACAGAATTAAATTTGCTCCCAAATTAGGCTAAAGGGGAGTTACATCTTTTTGACTTTCCATTCTGAGTAGTGCAACTACCACATGAATGCAGGCAAAATTTTTAACCACAAATACTAAACTACATTAAAAAAAAAAAAGGCCCCGTGAGGGTCTATACATGGGAATTTCACATCTTTTTCATGCAGCTGCTCCAGTTGGGTAATTTGTACACAACACCTCAAGACAGAACAAACCAAACAATGTGTACTGTATGCCTTTTATTAGGAACTTTTATTCAGAAGCTGGGTTTCAGCCTATTTAGAGAATAAATATAATAAAATTAGCTGCCACATCACTGCAGATCAGAGTTTGATCCACCCACAATTCAACCCTTTATACAAAGATTTTATATATTCCTTTGCTATAACCTACTTTCACACAGGAACGAAAATATAACTATTATTCATATATTTTATTCCTTTGCTATAACCTACTTTCACACAAGAACAAAAATATAACTATTATTAATGCATTTTTGTATAGACAAAAAAAAAACAAAATAATTATTATCCAGACACTAACAAAACCATGTAAAAGCTGGTTAGTGCTCCAGCTGTAAGCGCAGACTTATATTTAGTGTTTGTTTTTAATGAATTAGCAGCAAGTTATATCTGTTAAGTGTTAGTGACCTTTACCAAACATTACTATTCCCGGGCTCAGTCAGATTCATTTCAAAAGAAACAGGAAGACTTAGTATCTTAAAGAAGCATGTAGGTTTAATGAAAGAAAAGCTGCCATCTTCATTTTAATAGGAATATTTTCATTAAGGAATCACTTACTTGCTGACTTCCTTATACTGTGCTATCTCCTCAATATAAAGGAGGTCGTGCAGCCGGGACTGATAGTTGGTCTTGGTCAGTGATTTGTCCAGGACAGACTGTGTAAAGAGCTGGTCAGCAGACAGAGGGATTTGGTATCTGGTCAGGAGGCTCTTCTCCAAGTCAGTAGTTTCATTAGGCTCAAACTCCACAATAGTCTTGGAGGTGGAATCCCAACGCTTGGCTGTGGTGAGGAGCTGTTGCCGTGCGTGCATCAGGTATTCAAGGTCTGGGGGCAGACACAGAACAGGGAAGGGAAGTAAATACAAACCCCAGGGGTTTGGGGTTTATTTCAAAAGAAAACCAAACAAAACCAACCCAACAAAACCCACTAAACCCAATCCCATTAGAGATAATGAACTAAATATAGGTAGGAGTCTTCTCTGCCCACAACAGCTTTAGCAAGTTCACTGCCAGTACTCACCATCCCTACTTTTCAGGTGAGCACAGAGAGCAACCAGGCTCTCCAACAGCACCAGAAAATAAAGCATTCCATAGACAGCAAACAGAATTCATAAAGACAAGCAAGCAAAGCACTTTTATTTTAATAACCACAAGCAACTTTGAAGGGCTTAGCATCACAATGTGCCTCCAAAGCCTAACTGCAACATCATTCCAAAAACAGTGGTGCAGAATCCTACAATACGTATCATAAAATTTAGAAGTCGCAGAAACAAGTTGGTAAACGAGCTGGTAAGAAATCTGCAACACTGAAAGCTTTTTTAAAAATTCCACCGTTCCCCTAATATGTTCATCGTGCAGACAGTTGCACAACACAGCTACAGCTGTTTTGTTAGGCAAAACTTGGGAAATATGACCTCACCTGATATAAAATTAGAAAATTAAAGGGAAATTAATTTTTCAGTACACCCTCATTTCAGGGACCACATATCATAAATGAGAAACAAAAGACCAAGCATTTGTCTACAGCCACCCAAAATACATCCATTAACGCCATAAAACCACTATGACAACAGTGAATCACTCAACAGAACTGCAGTTAAAATTGCAGAGCTGAAAATATTTGGCATTTATAGTCAAGCTATGGTATCTTAATGTATTATCTCTGAGTAAGATTTAAGATAGGTATCCAGGATATCACACCAACGCTGAAAAATGTGCAAAAAACACATTCTCAAATTCAAATTAAATACTTAACATCATCTTGACTGTCTTTATTCTAAATAAGAAAAGAAAAAAAACCACAGCATTTTAGCTAAAGAAATCTCAGTTCAGCTTGCCTGACTACAGGAACATGGCTTTTCTCACTAGTTAATCTCATGTGTTCACTAAGAAGTCACATTTAAATATATCCCTCAAGCCTAAACTGTATCAGGAGCTACAGCTGTAGGGCAAGAAAAAGCCTTTGTTTGCGTGGTTTCTGTGTCTGGAATCCCACCACCATAAATGAAGCTTTCTCTGGTACAAACCACACCTCAGATCCCAAAAGCTCAGTAACTGTGCTGGGATTTAGTCCTTGTTTCCTGGAAAGACAGCCACTGAATTCCCAGCACTGGAGAGGCTTTCCCTGGGAGCCCAATAGAAACTGTCCCTGGCACAGGCTGGGCATACAGTGACCCTCCCTTGAAGAGCAGACTGTACACACTCAGTGCAGAACTTCCTTCAGTTCCTTTTTAACAATGAAGATTTCACAGAATGGAGGCTCCTCTGTTAAAAGATTTTAATGTTGACCTTTCATTCCTGCCCAGACACCCAGGCAGGGCCCTGAATTCCATGCAAATGTAGAGACCTGGGGCATCTTTCTAAGAGGAAAGCATTTCCACCAGATCTTAACTCATGTATGTTAAAAGCAAAAAGAAACTATGGAATTGGACACACATCCAAAATAGTTTTCCCTTTCCTTTGCCTATTACACACTCTGTAGGTGACACAGCAAAAAGCCCAGGATTCTGTCCTTAAACACCTAAACACTTGTCATTTGAAATAAATATTAGCAATGACCTGCTTGAAGCCTTCAGCATCCCTCTGCACACAGACAAGCAGTATGGGAAAGGAAATATCAGTAACTGATGCTGGAGAAACTTCATCCATCACCTTCCCATGGGATTCAATCGGCTGTTCCTGGGGTCACTGTGGTCAGGAGCTGGTTCGAAACAACAAAGCCCCAGACCACAGATTGGTCTGACAGTAACTCAGACTTTGCAAATAAGTCATGGCTTGTTCCCCTTGATATTGAGCAGGTTTGCAGTGAAAGGACTGTCCTCCACCAGCTCAGTGTCCTGGGAAGCCTGTCAGCTGGGATTACCCACATGGTGCATGGAGATCATGGAATAGCTCCTGAAAACACCACGGCCTTGCTGCTCCTGAGCAGCTTCTCCCTGGCAGAGCAACATCCTCTGCTTCAAGAGCCTTTTCAACGTGCCCAGCCTGCTGCTCCTGGCCACAAGGACTGGGGCCATCTGCAAAGATCCTTCCTGATCTTTGGCATTTGCTATCTACAGTGTCGTTCTGTTAATGCTGCAAATGTTAATCTGCTAATTGAAAATAAAGGCCAGGAAAAGAAAACTGCTGTCTTCTCAGCTTCACCTTTTTCCCTTCTTTCTCCCTTTTTCCTCTTCTTTCTGCTTAAATCCCAGCGCTACAATTCTGCTTCTTTGGTGTTTGTATCTCTCAAATTTTCCCCAGAAATCACCATCCTGTATCCCACCCCCTGGCCTGCTGCCAAGTGACACAGTGACCTATATTTAGCTCTCTCAAGCCATAAATTGAAGAGCTGCCTTCTTGTTTGCACCTCTTCAAACATCTTTCAATTTTCTGACGTTTTTCTCATACTGGAGTTATTTCAGGTTGGAACTGAGAGACACAGATCACTTTAATAAACAGAATACAACCCTGACAGGAACTTGTAGCTAATTTTTTTTTTTACTTGAAAACGCAAATATAGTTACACTTCCTTTACGTTTTTCAAAACTCGTGTCAACAGCAAATTACTGAGCTGCAAACCTACACCTGGCCTCTTGCCTTTGACAATCCTTGTCAGACACTGCAAGGGAAGAAAAAAACACAAACTAACTTCTCAGATAGTCAGTTTTATTTACTGGGTTGAGTACCAGGTGTATTCTCAAACAGAAACATTTCATTTCTCTACTGACCTTTTGCTACGTGTTTAACGTTTTCATCAATTCAAGAATGACTGTAAAAACATAAACATGTTTTATAGAGGCAGAACCTCCAGTGTTGTCTTTGGACACACACCAAACCAGAAATTCCCAGCATTTTGATAATATTTATCATATCCTGACACAGAGTAAGTCATATGCCAATTATCTGCCTTATTCAGACCCTCTGAAGCTTTTGTCCACCCTTTATATTCACAGATACAATGAACATAACATACAGGACGAGGCATTCACGAGCTGTTTACACAGATGCTGTTCTGCCCAGAAACGTGAAAAGGAAAGAGATGGCCTGAAACATTTCCACTGTTCCAAAAAAAGCAAAGAAGTTTTCCTGCATTACCTTCAGTTGAAGCAGCATCGATCATCACTCGTTGCATGAGGACTGGTTCTAATCCGAAGTCAAACACCACAGTTTGGCGAAAAGTTCCAAAGATTTCCGTGTTGAAGGCTATGCTGACTTTGTATATATAATGATCTATTCCATTCTGGACCATCTTTCCTCCTATCCACTCCTGACAGTTCTCTGGAACTTCTTGTGACACCTGGGTAGTGCTGTCTCCAGCAGATATCGCAACGATGCTGAAATGGGGCCGATGGGCATCGTAAAGCAATGCCACTCGATACAGCATCCTTGCAGGCTAGGAAAGAGAGGCAGAGGGTGAAAGGCTGAAATTATTTCAGGAATATCTGCCTTTGCAATCAAAGAGAGGTTATAAGAACTCTCAGCTTCTCAGGGCAGCTACAGGTCCTGCCTGATTTCCAGAAATACATAATCACCAGAGCTGCTGGGAAAAGAGAGACAGAGAGGGGATGGTGCTGGGAAGTTTCTCTATTTTAAGAATGATGCAATTGAAATCTTAATTGCAAAAGGTTATGAGTTGCATTCTAGTCATTACTGACTTCATTTCAAAAGATAAGTAGTCCTACCTTACATGTGAGAGCAAATGTCCATGTCTGATGAGACTTTTTGGTGGTGACAGTTACCGACAGCTCAGGGTTATGTTCTACTCTCACTCCTTCTACACATTCACTAAGCTAGATTAAAAGAAAAAGAAGGTAACATTAAACTTCCACAGGCAGCATCAAAATACTAACATTCAGGAAAAGGTAGTATTTTTTTACAGAAAGTGGGAAGAATTAAGTTGTGCAGGATTGCTGCAAGTCCTGTGCAGGAATTAATGTAAATATGTGCTAATTCAGAGACAAGCAAGTCAAATTTACTACATCATACTGTGTCAGTGAAGAATGTAACCATTTAAGGACAATTAACTGCAAGACTTGATTTTCAAGACCCAACTTAATTGTAAATGTTTAAAGTAGAACAAGACTTCATCTGGAAAGAAGGATCTGGGATACAACGAGGCCCAGATCTCACTGACATCAGTGAGACACCAGGAACTAGAATCAGGCTTTCTACTCATCAGTGCATTTTGCAGAAAGTCCGTTTTTCCCAGATTCTGATCAACAATAGATGGACTGAAAACTCCCCGGGGTCTGTGGTAAGCAGAGCTGGTCGAATGCCACAAAAAACATCCTCTGGAATTCCAAAGAGCTGCTAAGTTTGATCATATCCATATCCCACACTCCCTGGTATTCAGAGTCTTTTGAACATTTGGGGGATTGGCTGGTCTGCATCCAAGTGCCTGCAGCTGCAGGCAAAGAAAAGGAGCCGTGCACAAGCAGGAATATTCTCCTCTGAGTCGTGAAAGCTTCATCAGTCCCTGCTCTGCAGTTTAAAAAGTCAAGGAACAGGAACAATACCTGGGACTTGGCTGACACATCCTGCCCCAGGAATAGTGACTATGCAAAATGAACCCCAAATCAGTCTCTAAGTTTCTGGGATCTCTGCAAGAAGACACAGGGCAGGATGGAAACGGGAGCAAATGGCTTGGACAATTCCTTGGTGAGGAGTGATTGGACCAGCTCCGACCGAGAGCGCCAAACCCAGGCCCAGCTGTCAGTTTTCCACAAAAACACAGAGGGAAGGGGTGTGTTTCTTCCTTACCACTTTCTCAGGAGATAACGAATTCATCCATTTCTCAATCAAGGTCTCCATGTAAGTGCCCGAGCACTGCTTGTTTTCCTTCTGCTGCTTTAACCTGATGAGGCGGGAGGCGTAACGTTTCTGCCACTCCGTCAGCTCCTCCTGGGAATGTGCTGAAGTACACTGGGCACCATACCTGCAGATCCCTTGCTCTAAAAATCTGCAGGAAACAGGAAAAAAAAACATCATGCCTTGAAGTTTTTCGCTCTCCAATTAAAAAAAAAAAAAAAAAGAAATTTATCAGAATTTTACTTGTCAAGTCAGAAGAACATTCTTTAATTCTTTAAGTCTCCCTCACAGAACTAAAGGCAGTTCAGTCCATATGAACTAAAACATATGCAGAATTTTGTAAGAGAGGCAGCAGCTTCTCTTGCTGCAAAGGCCAGAAAAGAGTATCTAATTTCTTAGAAACGTAAGGGGACAGAAGTCTTCCGAAATTTCCAGCTTTTCTAAAGGAAAAAGAATTGCTGCTCGAGCAGCAATTAGCACCAGGAGATCACAGACCACGCCTGAACTGATCTGGCACTGGATTAATATGCATAAACCCCCGGTTAATCAGGGGCAAAGGAAAATGTAGCATAATTTCTTCCAGTGCTTACATTATTAGCTGATAAAAACTCATTCAGCAGCTTTTCCTGGAGCAACAGTGACATCACATGGTCCTTTCTAACAAATACACCTACACAGAAATCATCTCTCAAGGAAAAGGTTTAATCCTCTTCTCTGGAAAGGGTGGATCAGTCTAAAAGGATCTAATCTCGCAGAATTAGTTAAAGAAACACATTTTTCATTTAGTGGCACGTGCTGATGCATGAAATTAATGGCATTCCAAATGTCTTTATACAATTTAAGCATTCTCGTTCTCAGCACTTATTGCAACTCTGGACAAATGACTGTATAACTTGGGGACTGTTTTTATGATTTAACTTTGTATTCTGAAGGTACTACAAAACAGTTGGATACACAGAATAAAATCAGGCCAGGAGGCTGTTTTGGTTTGTTTTGCAAAAGGAAACTATAAAAAGTTAATGCAAGCATCACATTTATTATAAATAAAGCCAGGCAGGATGATTTCTGTGGGGATATTAAGTTAATAGAAACTCTGTAAACATAACTGTATTTGAATTTCATCTGAATATCTATGAATATAGTTATATTAAGAACCTCTCCCTACAGTGATAAGTTACTGTAAAAAAGAAAGGATGCACCTGTGAGCCAAAAACCAAATAACACCTGACTGTGACACGAAAACCTTGCACCACAAGTACCTGGATATCCAGGCCACACTTGTATTATTGGTTATAATTTGATTTAGCATTTATTTTTTCTTTAAGAGATGTACTTCAAGGTTTGCATGACCAAATTGTAAATAAGACAAGCATGATGTATAACACCATGTTACTAATTGCCTTCTCAAAGCTATGTTTCTTAATATATTTTAAATTCAAATATTTTTCTTGGCAGTCAATTTCAATACTTTTACTGTAAATTTTCCAATTCACCATTACATTAGAATGCTGCAGTACAATTATGATTTTCATGGCCCTAACAGAGTGCAAGCATAAAAAACTGCTGACCTATTCTCATTAGTTACATAGCAGCTTTAAAATCAATTGGGTTTCCTTTTCTTTATTTAATAGGAAAGCATATTACTTTAAACTTTGCCATCATTATACAAGTTTTCCGAGTTCTCATTGTTCATATTTTTAATAGACACCTTTTTTCTCTCATTTTTACTTTCTTATTTAATATCTCCTGCAATTCCATAGCTTCATTATCTGGAATAAATATGCTGCACTCCTACTGCTTTATGGCACACAGGGGAAAAATAAACCAGTGCTTCAAAAATTCCTATTCAGCACCTGGAACTGCCTCCTCAGAAGGAACTAAAATCTTTAGTCCATGATCAGAATGATCTGTTCATAGGGATTTGATGAGTAAGGCACATCCTGCTCACTGTAAGGGTTAATTAACAGTGTGCAGAAAGCTCATTACAGCTTCAGTGGGAAAAGGTTCCAGAGCAATGGTTGGAAACGTGGTAAAGATGTTACTCAATAAAAGATCACCATAAGCTAAAAATTGCAAATATCTGCTTTTTTTAAAATTTGCTGAATGAGCACTGGACATGATAAGAGTCAACAAGAGCTGCCAAGATTTAGCATCTCTCGAAAATCTTGCCAAAAGCAGCTCTAATTCAGCGATTCAGTCTTGTCATTTGAAAAGCAGGTCAGAGCCCTGCTCGTGTTTGGAAAATAGTTTATTTGCATTAGTTACATAAATGGCAGAATCAAGTGCATAATGATGGTTCTTCTCCATATATATTAATACAGTTTTATGTAAGCAATGACAATTAACAACACAAACTCCAGGCAATATTGACCACAGAGGACACGGAGAAACTCCAATATAAGCCAATCGATCTTCTCTGTGTATTTGAGTTTATGCAAAGGGAAAGAATGAGACCTGAGGAAAACTCTACTTTTTTTTAATGTGAAGAAAAAGGCCATCTATCAACAAAGCCCATTTATCTGAAGGAAGCAGCCTGTCCACTGCCAAAGAACATCTCGCTTCAGTCTGCTTACAACACTGTCTGAGGAACTTCTCACACCTCTGGGATCATCCAAAATAGAAAAGGAAGAAAGACAGATGCTGACCTGACACTAGAAAAAAGGTCCTCAAACCACTGTACTACAAAAAGTGAATAAACTGAAGTGCTTCTGGATGAACTGAAGTGCCTCTGGATGAACTGAAGTGCCTCTGGATGAACTGACCCTTCCAAAAATCTGTGAGCAGATCGACTGCAGTTCTAACAAGTACCTTCATTTGCCTGACCCCTCGGTCATTCTGTCAGCAGCTAAATAAAAGAGGAAGCATTACGATTCCCCTGGAGAATGCCAGCACAAAGCAGAGACTTTACCTTTTACACAGGGTATATTCCTCGCTGCTGGTGACGCCCCGGGGGGGAGGGCGGAACTGCCAACCATCCCGGGACCCTGCGGGAGGAGAATGGGGTTACTTCCCGAATTCCCAAGTATTTCTCACCCAGAGGGTAACAGAGTCCAGGGAACTGCCCCTCCAAACATCAACCCCAAAGTGTATCTGAACCCAAGCAAAATTTTCCCAATGAAAATGAATTTCCAATCCCCAACGAACTCACTCAGAGCCGGTTTCAAACACAGCAGACTCTGATACGGCGCTGATCAATAAATAAACTTCTGCCTCCCAATTCAGAGCTGACATAATTCTACCGAGATAATTCCACTTCAGCCCCTGGGGCTCCTCACAACAGTCAAGCCCCCTTTTTTGCTTTGTGCCTGCTCTGCAGCACTGAGCATTCAGCAGGATCCAAGCCTTCCCACCACAGAATGCAGCAGCTGGAAAAGCGAGTTACGTACCTTCTTCCAAATCTTCTACATGATATCCTGATGGCACTTTGCCAGCTGCCTACAATTGTGTTGAAAAAAGCCCACAGTTACAAAGGAACACAGAACCAATTTCATCGACAAGAACTGCTGTCAAAACGGGTTTCAGAGCAACCAGTGGAGAAACACCAATCAGAAGCCTGAAACCACTTCCAGTCACAAACAGGAGTTCACCTTAACCCAGCAACTGGATTGCAGCCCCCGATACTAGGAATTCTGAGGATAACAGGAATTCTCACAGCAACGCTGAGTCCACTCATTGTCAGAGGAAAATTTCAGAGATTTTTTACAAGACCAAGTTCTGCCCTGTGATCAATTTAATGTGGACTGCAGGGAGTTTTTAAAAGAGGCCAAAAGTCGGAACTGCACTGATAGGTCTTTCAGCCTCGAATCTACATTAAAAATGAAGCCCAAATGGTAAGTAAAAAAAAAAAAGGGGTAATTTCATCAATAGACATGACAATTTGACCTCTTGTAAAAAAAAAAGAAAGGTATTTATATGGTCAAACAATTTCTTAAGTCACATTTATTACTTTAGAATGATTTCCAAAAGTGAAAAATAGACTAAATAAATAAATAAATAATGCAGATCTAAATGCTTTAAATTCTTGCTACTTCGAGAGAGAGTCAACAACCTATTAGCATCATTCTCTATTTTCTCACACATCCTGCAAGACTGTGATGAAAAGCTCCTGAAAAGATGGGTGTGTTCCCAGTGAGCCCAGAGCTCCTGGGACACATGGGAACCAGCCTTTCAGCTGCCTCAGGAACTCTCACTATTTCCCCAATAATATGCTCATTATTACCTCTGTTTCAGCAAGAAGGGTTTTCAGTCGTGTCAGGTCTTTAGTTACCATCCCGTTCTGAGGGGAGAAAGAACATTAATTTATTAATTAATTCATAATTTGTAAAGTATTACATAAATATTCATGTGCATGAAACCACAGAAGGTAAGTTCACTTTTCCCCACAACAACAGGAGAAAGGGAAGGAGGAAAAATGAGTTTGACTTACAAGACTCATTTTAAAGACATATTACATCACACCGAGCAAATATTAGGGTGAAAAAGGGAATTCTAAGTGGCCAAAACCAGCACTACAGCAAATATCAATACTATGGTTATTAAAATACTTCAGGATCTAAAGAATTAATACGACAATCCTTCCCTGCTGTTGCAGCGATGGATTCATGTCTTAAGGATTCATGTCTTCAGATCTCAAGGATCTGCTTCCCAGATTACTAATTTCTACAGTTCCATAACTCTTCCTGCTCTGATGTAGACTGTAATTTTTGGATTTTGACTAAAAAGCAAAGATTAGCCATTAACTAACTGCAAAGTCAAATACATCTGAAGTAAAAATCTTTCAGAATTGAATTCATCTGAAATTCAGCGCGAAGTGTAACAATTTCACACTCATGGAAGTCAAAACTTTGATTAAAGGAACCCAGACCTGTGGGGTTTATTCCAATAACCTCTTGCAGAAATTTAATTAAGTGCTACTACATTTATTAGACTTCTCCAAGTTTTGACTGTGCTACTGAGCAGCAGAAATCACTCTTTGCTGAAAACTTCCACACTTAACAATTCTCACGCTCGGGCTTTTTTTCCAAATGATTTTTCACTTCTTCAGCAGAAAGCTGACAATTGAACCTGTGGAGCTTAAATGTATTAGAGCATAAAAATGTTACCAAGAATCATTCCCTTAGGTCACTGGGGAGGAAACTGGATGGATTCCAATTCTTCAATAAATTAATTCCAAAACGTAGTTTCATTTCTTCTCTCAGACAATGGCACAACTCAGTAAATCAGCTGCTGACTTTAATATTCCTACTGAAAACAACTGTGTCTAACAACCTAAAAGCTTGTAAAAACCTCTCAAACTCTGCTTTGGGATGACACTCTGGAATTCCATACAAAGCTACCTTTATTTGCACAACAGCAGCTCCAAACAAGGGCACTGCACATTCCCTGCAATAAGCCTATTTTACTAACTTTTCCTGAAGGCAAGTTTCCTTCAACCTCACCAGGAATTTCTCAGTGAAGAATTTTTTTTTTTCATTGGAAAACACCAGTTAACAAAGAAAAAACCCTTTTCTTTATGTAAAAATAGCCAGTGGCTGAGGGGGGGGGTGTGGAATTCAGGATATACACCAGACAGACAAACAGGATTCCAAAAAAACCACCTCCTGATTCAGTTAAGCAGCAAGAGACTGGAGACATGATCCAACTGAAGGTAACAGGTTCTCCTACAAGAGTTTCTAATGTCACTCACACCTTCCTCTGGGTCTGCCCAGAGCTGCTCCTGCCCCTGCTCTGCCCATGGTTCTGGGTTTAGCATGACCAGCAGCTCCTGGGGATGAACTGCCTATTTAATCCAGATCACAGAAGTAAAAAGAACACTATTTCTTAGAGACTTACATGCGTCCCTAATTTTCCCCACATGAGTCAGAACAGTTACTTTTACATGTATGGGGTTAAAAGCATCTTTACAAGTTTTAACAGTTCGAGGGTGAAGTAGAAGCTTTGAACTCAAACTTTTATCTTCGTCTGGAAATGCAAAGCCTTTTTTTTTTTTCCTGAAAAGCTTTTTATGTCTTACAACTTATCATGGGCCAGTTATTTAAAAATCCATTCAGTATTTTTTCTGCTTTAATGGCTAAAATTCCCGAAGTCCTATAAAATGGGATCAGGTGCAACTCAGAAAAAGTCCATAGCCCAAATATGCAACTTATTTTGCATTCCCTGAGGATTCAGGGCCAACAATGAAAAAACCATTTCAAAACCCTAACAACTCTGAAAGCCTGGTAATGTAACAAGCTGGCAACCTGCTGACATATGTGTGCCCATATATTTGTCTTTTTATCCTACAAATCATTTTTTGTTGCCACCTGCCAGTCCACCGCACGTTTGGAAGTTTATTGTTAAACACGTTTTAAAAGAATGGAATACAAAACTGGGTGTTTTGTTTAAGTTATGCAGACTGCAGAAAAACCCACTTACCAGTGATTCCCCCATCAGTGATTTGGAAAGAACATTAGACACAATTTGCAGCTTCCCTTTGAGGTGCATGCAGCAGAGCACTGCACGGAAAGGTCCATCGCCCTTGGCCAGCCCCTCTCCCAGCACTGCAACACAAATCAGTGACCATCAGCTTCATCACACCACACAGCTGAGTCAAATACACAGAGTTTTCTTCATCTTTAGCAGGAAAATAAAGTCTGAAGCTCGGGTTGAATCCATGGAAAGACAACTGCTGGATGTAAATTAAGTATGACTTGCTCTGGTCTAATGGTAACTTGAAACTTGTCTCGCACCGTGTAAGAAATGCTGCACATGAGCTCAAAAAAGGCTGTCATGTTTACATGCTAAAATGGGCAGAAATTAAATATGGCAAGGGTAGATTCAAATATCTGACACAGACACAAAGGACCTCCTCTTACAGAGAAGGTGAAAAAGAAATAGCAACCAACAACCTCTGAGTAACACAAACATGCTCAGGAAGATCCACTCATGCTCACAGAAAACATGCCCTGGCGTTTCCAAAAATAGCCAACCTCCTCGTGGGCAATTCCTGCTCCTTTCAAAGGGCTTTTATTCACTTATGCTGTGAAGTGCAGGGTATAGGAAGGATTCTGTGAGACCAGAAATGTACAGGCTCCATGTAACAGAAAACTTTCCTGATGCTTCCCAGCACTGGGTCACACACAGACACTTTCCTTGACATTTCCAAGAGGGCCGGGATTTATTTCACAGCACAGACGTGCTTCAGACAAGCAGGAACAACACTTAATCACATATATTACCTGTCCAGAAAATGAAATGCCAGGGTGCTAAAAAGCTGGCAAGCATAAGCATGTGAATTGAAAAGAAAGCTGGACAGTTGTTTAAAATTAGGGAATTGTAAAATAACTCTTATTGCGGGCAACATCAACATCTGTGTTTCTGCTGCTACTCGTGCAGATGCAAACAGCCCCTCTTAGTGCTGACAGGAGTTTTACATTCACCACAACTTCAGGATTACATCTTAGAATAATAAATCAGAACTCCTCACTCCACAGACGTTCACATGGTGAACAGAAATCGCAGGAAAGACTCAAGAAAAACCAGCCCCACGGAACATTTACATAAAAATAACTCGACATCTCTTCAAACTGCAATGGTAACCAAACCCCTGCTTAGAAAGTGCCTCCAAGATTAGTCTGAATTCACCACTCTGACAGCACTGACCACATTCCCAAAAATAGAACTGAACTTCCCAAATCAGAAGCAGCAGAGCCAGAAATAGCTCCAACGTGGCTGACAGTTTGCTATTTTCATCTCCGAGATTAGATCTGCAATTATGATATTTCATATCATTAGCTGCATAACACCACCCAGCTAACACATACAGATGTACATAAAAAGCTGCAGTGCCTTTTGGTAAGGATTGGTGGAATCATCCAACAGATTGTAAACAATCCTCATTCTCAGCACGCTACAAAGAACGTGCATTTCTCCTGCTACTCCAAAAGGTGCTGATCATTCAGGGTCAAATAAAACTGGCATAGCTGTGCAACATAGCAAGTCTTGTAAAAAGACTGAAAAGCAGCTTAAATAAAGCTTTGCCTATTATAAAAAAACCCCAAACCTGTGCATATCAGGTGGTCCACCCTAAGGCTGCTTCTTCCCAGGGGTATTTCAAACATAAAACCAAAACTAAGACCTTTTGGGATCGTAAATGCAGATACTCCAAATGTCAGTGAAGATCATGAAGAACCACAACCAAATCATTCATTCTTATATTCATAAAAACATGGTGTGTATGTATACATATATAGTATATATATATATATGAAAACACACACATAACATTTTTATATACCTACACAAATATGGCATAAATAAGCTGAAAAATGCCCCCAGTTTTAGATCTGGAAAAAATACCTACAGAAGATGCTGGTGTGATTAAACTGGGTGCTATTTCTTTGTCATTAATATACATTTAAAAGTTGTTTTTTCCTCTTAATTTTAATAAAAAGGGTAGAGATCAGTGGTCCTGTTCCACCCACTTCTCTGCTGGTCCAGTGAGAGATGACAAGCAGTTACCATGACAGTTCCTTTGAGATCCTGACAACTGACACACATGCCAAGAAAAAGTCCCACAGCTGAATGTCACCCCTGTGACAAACCCATCAGAGCTCATCAATGAGAACACTCTTCATTAAACAGCATTTCCCTCCTACCTCCTTCAACCATCATTCAGCTTTCCATATGGCTTTTATTTGCCACCAATGAAAGACAACATTGAGGTTAGTCAGAATATTACACCCTTACATATCAACACTTAAAAGATGCTTTAAAAAAAAATTTCAGGCTATTTTAGGAATGGTACTGATTAAGTGATGTTCGGCCCTTTGTAATCTGTTAAACTTTAATTTTACACCTACAGAAGGCAAGTTAATTTTTCTCAGTCGAGTCTTATGGAGCTTCACAAACAGGCTGCAGAGCCCCACAAATTCCCCAAACTATGACTTGACTATCAATAAAGACAAATACATTCGAAAAAAAACCAAGACAATATGAAAACCACAAAGCCAGAAAGGAACAATTTAAAGATTATCATTGCTAGCACAGGAATTTCAGAAGAGTGGATCACAGTCTGTGTAACTAAACTGTGATCTGAAAAAATATCCTTTAACGTTCGAGAGTAGCTGAAGAACTACAAGCTGAAAGGTGGGATCTACCCACCTTTTCTTTCCAAATCTCACTGATAAACTCTGTTGCAACGCTTTCCAAACTCAGCAAGGAGTTCTCAGTGAATTCTGAATCACTTGCATTATACATAAACAACACAGAGCAGGGAGGAGGGTTAATTCCTTTAAAAACACCCCAACTGAACAAGGCAGGGAAATATGAAAGGCTCAGCTTCAACGTGACATACACACATTTGGAAGCTTTACCAAACAGGAATAAATGTGAGTACATCATCTTGATTTTCTCTGAATCAAGTCCCAAATGCAAACCAAAATATCCACCGTGTCCCTCGGAAAAAAGGCAGAACAATCAGCTGGTTTTATCCTCACACGAATCCTGACACTATCAGCTCATCCTACAGGTGGGTGCTAAAATATCTATTAGCCAAATAGCACCAAAGACATGTATTGAGTTCTGGCCCTTGAGGAGGAGTTACAAAATACTGAGATCTCTCTTTAAGGGAGGGGGGGAATTCATAAAGCAGATACATAATTTTAACTAGGAAAAAAACCACTGTTAGCAAACTAACAAATCTGGGCATCAGTTTTAAAAATTCAGACAACTGACTGCAATTCAAACACTAGGTAATAAAAAAAGAAATAAGCATACCATGCCTACAGTCTTCATCTGCTTGCCCATACTTTTTCTGAAAAGTAAAACATGAAAAGTTTAAAAATAGCATTATTCCAGTTAGCATAAACAACTACATGCTTGAATTACAAGTTTCTTAAAACTTTTTAGAAACCATTACCTTGTCTTGTCCTGGGTGGAACACATAAAGAACACAAGTCAATTATAATATAACTCATTCTTAGAATGCTGACTTTTTTTTTAATTCTCAGCAAAAGGACATTTTAAAAGAGGAACATGAATGGGCAAAGGTGTGTGTTTTATATGTTTGCAGGTGGCTCACACCACTTAGGAAAAAAACCCACAAAACTTAACTTTCTAGCCACTGTTTGTTTTTTTAAAACTTGCACTAATATGGTTCTGTTGAATTTTTTAAGGTACGTGTATTATTTTACTCTGTATTATCAGTGGTGATTTTAAAGATTATTTCATTTAGTAAAACAAGAGGGAAAATTTGGATTTTTTTTTTCCTCTTTTCCTTTTTAGCCTTTACATATCTATATAATTCACATCTTCAGCAGGAAGGGTTTGATTACAAGTACTTTTCCCAAGTCCCTGCAATAATATCACTATGATGAACATCCAGATAGGAGCCTCACAGGCTTTTCAAAGAGTGATATCAGAAATGCATTAAATACTCTAAAGCACCAACCTGCATGTTGGCTTATGGGAATAATTTTGAGGAGTCAACTCTGTAGTAACACAACTCCCAGTAGGAAAACCAACCTTGGTTATTTCTGAATCTCTTCCCTGAGGAGCCTGTTAATTTAAGAGCTTCCCCAAATCTCGTTTTGCACACTCAGTTGTCCAATTTATTTAAAGAATGCTTAAAAACACTCCCTCATCACATGGGCAAGACTCATCTTAAAGCTGCCCAGAAAGATTTTAGGACTTGGCCAAACTTCTTCCACCTGGGCTGAAACTGCTCACACTCAACATGTGAACATTTGGGGTGGACAAGGCCCCTGTAAATGTGTAATAACATTTCCAGACAGGTAAGAAAAAGCAAGTTGCAGCTTTATTCTTAAGCACTGTAAAGTCCTTTCCTTAAAGAAACTGTAGCTCTGATGCTTTAAAGGAAGGACAGGAATTTGCCAATGGGAAAACCTGTAATTCAGGGTTATGCCTCTTCTTGCCTTGCATTGACAAACCTTTCCAACACCCCAGTTTTCACATTTCCAGTAAAAATCTGCCAGAATCTAAAAGTTACATGTTTCACCAGCTATGCTCTAGCCTAGCTCTGCAAAGCAAGTAGAGGATCAAGAATTAAAAGACTAATGTTGGACCTATGCAAATGTTGCTAAATTGGGTATGAAGCACCAATTACCTGGATTTGGGCATTTCTTAACTTCGTTTTTTAAGTGTTTTTATTTGCAGAAACTTTAATTTCATGCTCTTTAAAGATCAGGTAATTTGGTATGTAATTCAGCATAGCACACAAACACAATACCCTAAACCTCAGATACTTTTGCCTTCCTGGAATGTATTTAAAAAAAACAATGTTTAAAGACTTTTTTTTCATCTGTGATTGAGACCCAAACTGATATTTTTCTTCATTTGTTTAGAGAACTGCGATTGAGACCCACACTAAGCAGTTCCAATCCTGAAAAACAAAACACATCAGGGAGAAACTACAAGAGAGAAGCCTCACGTGTGCTTTAGCAAGAGGGATTCCGTGGCAAACCCCCATGCCAATCACAGGAAAACCCGGAATTTCCATTCAAATCTTGATGATTTATGTGATTGTTCACCAGATACTATGAAAGAGTCACACTCACAAGTTGTAAAAAGGAAGCAATTCTATACAGCAGAGTCTCGATTTTGATGCGGTCGATTTGTGCCTGGCAGGGCTCCGGGAGGTGAGCGGGGGGGAACTGGCTGAGGGCAAGGAGAGCCTCTGTGCAATGCTTCACTGCCACTTCATAATCCTGCTGCTTAAGGGATTCACATGCTTGTTCACATGACTTCTCTGGTCTTCTGTCTGCCATGACTCAGGGACAGAAATCCTAGAGCGGGGCAGAGGGGATGACAAAACGTTGGTTAGCTGGGTGATGGCACTGACGACTTGCCAACCAACTGCCACTCCCGCCTCAAGGTGCCGGATCAATCACATCCCCCTCGCGCTGTGCCACTCACATTTCCTGGCCCAAGCTCCTCCTCGCTAACTCCTTTCTCCCCAGCCTTTTCTCCTTCTCTCCCAGCTCCGGGTTTTCATTCTAATTCCAGGAGGTGGAATTTTAAGGATGTCACTGCGGTTCCGAATGGTCGAGCCAGCCTGGATTTCAGCACTCAGAGGCTTTTGGGTCTTGAATGGCAACATGAGCTTTGCTCTGGAAGGAACACAACTCACCCCCCACCTGCTCTGCCTCCAAGCCATGCACTCCACAGCACTTTTCCAGACTTCTCTCCTACACTCAGGAGAAGGAGCCACTTTCCCTGGGTGAAGCACGATGGAGGTGGACAAAGAGGAAGGACAAAGACCAGGAGATCAACAGCAAAGCAACCCCTTGTCTCTTCCTTTGGCTGGTTTATTTACATTTATGTCTGAGAAAACCTAGATACCCCTGGCACGCCAACACAACCTTCAATCATTTTGAAGTCAATATTTGGGGGGATTGAGACAGTTATAATAAAAATCCGTATACAGACAGATACATCTGCCAATAAACTGAGACAAATGGTTATCCACATCTGAACCACCAGGAGAAAAGCAAAGCACTTCTATAATCCCTATCCACATCCTCCCTTCATTAACATAATATTTAAATACATGACACACCTCCCTAGAGACACTGTACTTTAAAGCTGACTTCACAAAAATGTGTTAACTGAAAGAGGAAAAAATGTCAGAGCTCTCACTTTTGCCTTTAGCAAGCAGCATACCATCAGTATTTGTGATTGCAGATCTACTATTACAATTGGCTCATACGACTATTTTAGTCCACTTCAAAAATTCACTTCTGAAAGCTTCCCTTATACTTGATATTTTCAGATTTGCAACCAAAGGTGAAGTAAATTCAGGAATTTAATCTGGAAATCCAACAAAGGCATTTTCCTCATATGAAAAATAATCCACTATCCCACTTTTCCCATTACCATGGGCCAACACACAGGAGGAACATAAACAAGACTTTTCATATACTATACAGCATTATGTTCTGTGTGATCCCTTTCATTCTTAAAATGTCATTCAGTATCAAAATAATAACATGAAGGAATATTGATTTTTCAAGACAATTTTGACTTAAATCCCCTCCCCTCTTACAACACTAATATAAAAATTTATGTACAACACTATCTTCCCAAAAATGAAGGAACACAAGCAGGAATATTTTGCAGTTATCCTGGTACAAATCTGTGACATGTGCCTCTTTCTTAACAACAGCCTTGCAAAATATTACCTCATTCATCCACATATTTCTTTTTCTGCTAAAAATAAGTCCCCACTTTCAACCAAAATAGGAATAGGCAAGTAGGTTTTGCATTTCCATACATGTGAGTAAATCCATTCATGAGGTAATTCTGTTACAGATTCAGCTGGATCATTTGAGCACATAATTTCAATTCTATAAATGTTAGGTATTCTTAAGCTGTGTATGCAAGGATCCTTTGTACATACAACTAAAAACTACACTGGCTTCCACTTCACTAACATTTTAGGCCACAGTGTATTTTACAAATCTGGGATTTGCTTCCACAGTAATACAATAGTTAATTGATGTTTTTCTCATGTACATTTTGTTTTCCTCCTGAGGGACTGAAAATAGAGGACTCCATGAACTCTGCTGTAATTTTGATTTCCTCACTTCCTGGCTGACATATAACCAAAAATTCCTTTGACCAAAAGCCTGAGCAGAGCTTCTGTGTGTTTATTCCCAAAGAACTGATTAAACACAGATCCCATCCTAACTGACCTGGCCAGCCCCACTGACAGGCAGCTGAAAGCTTTGTTACCCAGCCCTTCCTCTCCAGCACGTGAAAGGCAAAGATGGGACTCCTCAACTGCCTCTTGGAGGTCTTTCCCAAACTTAAAATATTCACACAATCACTAACAGCCAAGGGATGGAGGCACTTCTTAAAAAGAAATTTCTGCTTTCAATTCCGTATTTTCAAAAATTTCAGATGTAAAACTGGAATTTCTAAATTTACTCTTAAGAGTAGAATTTATTACAGATTAGAATTGAAAGCTGAAGTATCACAAGGTCTGCACCATACTCCCAACTCTGCAAAACTGAGCAAATTATTTCTGCACTTCATTTCTGCCTGTAAAACTGAAATTAAAATAATAAACATGTAACAGAACAGATGTCAGGAGTATTCGTTTTCTCAGTGTGGCCTGGAGAACCACATTCCAGAAGAGTTCTAAATTTAAATTTGAGAAACAATTTATTCTAATAGCAAAGTTTAATACATCTGCAAAATACTGGGGAAACAGTAAACAGGCATGTTCCCACTATCTAAAGTTGCACAACTGAAATAGGTGGACAAATCTAAGAAAATATATATCTAAATATAATCATCTGGCATCATACTTTGTTCCTCCAAAAAACTCCGGCCATTAAGTGGAAGAAAACTTACTGATCCTGCATTTCTTTGAAGGACAAGCTGTGCTCATCTTATCTTCCCAAAAACATCATTTCAAATGTCTGGTTCGTTCCAACTGCTGCAACTTAAACTTTGGTGGTTTTATCAGCTGGGAGGGATTTATTTTGTTCCCCCCCTCCAATTAATGATTTTCAGGCTCAATATTCCTAACGAGCATTTCACCTTCTTGCCAAGGGGATTTTGTAAGCAAACATGGAAAGAGCAACTAAAATCTGATCTCCAAATAAAACTGCACATTTCCCCTCTAGAGCTGGGAAAGGCAGAAGGGGCAGCTTGAGGAGGAAGAGTGATAAACAACGTGATCTACAGTCATTTATTCCCAAGTAAACACTCCCCCTGCTTGGTGCACAGGAGGCTTTGAAGAACTACTCCAGTCTGATGAGTCCAACTTCAAATTAAAAATCAATGTAGGAGGAGAGAACATCATGAACTAAAATTCTAGTGTTTCATGGCAGTTTAACTCATGACTGTGCACTTCCAAACCTCACAGCTTACTGATGTGTCTGATGGAATCAAAGGGTCCATACAGCAAGATAATGATAAGTTGAAGCATGTGACAGTTCCCCAAAAAACTTCAAACAGATGCTTTTTCAAATCACTGTAAAGCATCAAGCCAGATAACTCTCGCTGTACTTCATAAACAAACAGATTAGAGGGCACAATGCTGTTCCTATTAATGTTACTGGCAAAATTCCCAATGTCTGCCAAGACAGAAGGATCAGATCCAAGGTCTCGCATGCCAAGCTGACAAACAGTAGACAAGTCAGTAAATATTTGCATATTTTAACCAAACATTAACATCTCTTGTAAAGATTTATGCTGAAGCAATGATGTTCAACTTGCAGTCCTACAGTGAGGCTGGTAGGAATTTACTGTCAGTTGAATTTGCTTCAAGAGCCACATCCTGGGAATCGCACGGGGAGGCAAATGAATGAGCCCCATTGCCATGGGGAACATGCAGGGGAAGAGCATCTCCAGCTGCCTCCCATTACAAGCCACAGCCCTTCCAACAGCTCTGCTGGGAGAAAGAAGCCCCAGCTATCCCCTGCCAAAGCCACTCAGCCGTGTCCTCCTGTTCCCAGCCTGCTGTCCTGCGGGAAAGCAGAGCGGCCGATGGATTTGCCCTTCCACTGCCTATCGGGGTCAGGCTGGCACGGGCTCACACAGAGCAGGACAGGAATTCCACTCATCCTGCCCCTCTCTAGGCAAATGTGTTTCCCAAGCCTCGGGGATTTTTCAGCCCTTCTCTGGAAAGGCTGGCCACCAAACGGGGCAGAAGTTTTAAACATGAAATAAATTCAGGCAGTCCTCAAGAAAAGACAGCTGGTTTATCAGAACTGCCCAGCAATTCCTTTTAAGAGCAAGAAGAGACCCACTAGATTTATTTACGAGGCTGGTTGCTCTGTCCTCCCTCAGTAACTTCTGAACTTCAAGTCAATTGGAACTGAATTTCCCAGAAGTCTGAAGGGTCTCGAAGATGCTTCAGGTTTCATGAAAAATGTGCAACAAGACAGATAACAGACCCAGGGAAAGGTTAAGTTATAATTCAGCCTCCTATGGATACCAAGACATCAGCAACCCCATCAATTACTGCCACGTGCTGCCATTTACCTTTGCTGGAGCAAAGGATCACCAGGGAAAGAAAAGCCTTATTTATTTTTCTTGCCATAAACTGCATTCATCACCTTCACTGCTCAAGGATCCATCCAGGTTTCCCTAAAGAAGAGTTTCCAAACTTTTTAGGCTACAGACATGAGCAATACACAACGCATTGCTTTCTGAAAGTTGCTACTGGTAAACTCAGATTTAAACAATTCACACATGAAAGTCTCAAAATTCTGTCATTTCCACAACATAGAAATATAACATTTGGGAAAGCACCAAGCTGGTATGGCTACAATCCCTGTGCCTGAATAGCTCTCCTCTCACTCAAAACTATCAGGAAAAGACTGACAAGATACTTTAGTTTGCACAGGCATGGGAAGATCTGGGTTTGTTTAATAATCTGAATTAATTTATTGAGTACACTACACAATCAAAAAGTTGGTTACTGTGAACATGCCAATGTTATAGTTAAAAATGATGGGTCATTTGAACTCAGCTATCAAGACTCTGCAAACAAACTGCATTTGTCAGCACACACTAAAATAGGGAATAATACATCTGTCCACTCTTAGAAGTGCTCTGGCACCTCTTGTGATCCCATCTTAAGGCAGTCTTGCATCTCTACATATTAACTGCTTTTCTGGTACTAGAAAATACCACTCAAGCACCTTTAGATGAATAAAATAAAATTAAATATCTATTTAATTTCCTTACCTATTGCGATAAAATAAACCAATCTTTGCCTTAAGACACAAAATAATACCAAATCCATTTTATTCAAGCCTCCAGGAAGGAATAAAATAGAGCTGCACAAAAGACAGAAGCGACTTACAGACACACACGGGGGGGGGGAAATGCACTTTCCTAGTGTCATGACATATACATCATCAATAATCCCACTCTGAGAAATCATTTAATGAGAGTGGGTAGTGACAGTGCACTAGAGCAGTGTGAATGATGCAGCAGAGAGAAAGGATGGTGCATCTCCCATGCACAGGGTGAAGAGAAGGACTGTAGGAAAGGTGCTTTTGCCTGTTCTTCTTAAAGAAAAATGTAAGAGCAGAGAACTTGTGCACTCATTTATTGCAATTATGGCTGCAGTCTGTAATAGCAGTCACACAGAGTTCTCAGAAATGCACTGCACACCTTGCAGAACAAATACAAAAAGCCTCCACCCTTGAGAAAGGACAATCTAATCAGTTTTCTGAAATAACTGAATTACTTTAGCTAATGTTGTACAACTCCAGGCAAAATGACCCTACTTGAAATTCCAAAAATGATGTTAAATCTGAACTGGAGCATACAGAATGAGGAAAGCGTATTTCAAGGTTTTATTCCACAGCAAGAACTTCTGCTACGTGGCCTCTGAGGAACATGATATGCTTGATTTTGGGGAGGGGAAAAAAGGGAATGAAGAGGTTCATGATGCCCCTGACCGTTAAGATTATCCTTCCACATCGAAAAACCAAAGAGAGCACCATAAATTAGGAGGACAAGGGATCTCTGGCCACATAAAGGGAGCCTCGGGTCTGATCCTGTAAACTTAAGGTATGGAATAAACAAATCCACATTTACTGAAAGAGGAACAAGTGCCTGTGGGTGGTTTATCATCCACATAAGGACAGTAACCAAAATACAGAGACAGTCGAGATTAAGAGCAAATGCCTTCTGCATCTGGATCCTCTGTGGGCTCTAAATCTCTTTACATACATCACAAACAGTAACAAGGTTTTCGCATGCTAGTTATGATTTCAGGACAGACTACTAAGGGATTATTAACACTTTAGTACCTTCACTAATCTCTTCCATTTTCCTCTTGGAAACAGCAGCAAAAAGGCCAATCTCTGCAGCACCAGCAGCATTTAAACATGGACAAATGGCCTATCTTTGGCTCAAAAACATGGAATAACTCATGGCCTCAGAACTTGCAACCAGCACATAAATATCCCTAATATTTTCATATCCTGCCTTTAAACTGATCCTTTTTCACAGAGCTGCCTGAAAACATGACCTGTCCTGATGAAACCAAGCAGAGTACCTGGCCAGTCAGAGCACAACATCCACGTGGTGTGTGCTGGCGTTGTCTGAAAGCCACCCAGAACCCCCAAGGTTCCTGCTGACACAAACCAAATATATATATATACACATACTGCACTCACGAACAGAACAAACCCCAGGTTGTAAAGTTCGACACTCTGAGGTTGTGTGAGGACAAAACAAATCTGTCCAAGCTCAGGTTGGCCTCCTGTGTGTGTGCATTATGATATTGCCTGTAACTCTATTAGTCTCAGGGAACATTTTCCAAGGGCTACCTGGCGGAATGAACAGGCAGAACTGAGGCTGCTGCTTAATGGACATCCAGTGAAATACTTCAGCACAGGGCCTGAGGCCTTATTTACTGCATGCTGCTCATATCTGGTTCTAAAGACTGCATTTAAATGATTTCATTAATTTTGCAATAATGCCTCCAGTACTGAGACCCAGCACCTCACAAGCATTACGAAAACATCTTTATCATTCTGACAATGTTCTCATTTTACAAGGAATTAAGACATTAAAACACAAGGCAAAAGTTCCTATAAACTTCTTATATTCAGAGAAGTCATTTTCCCCCATCAGGCTCTGCCCTGTAACTGTACAGCCCTTCCCACGCTCCACACAGGACACCCAGTGTCTGCACAGTGACTTGGGAGCATCCAGCATCTCTCTGCATCACAACATGGGAGAATCATTAAAAACAGACAAAATGAAGTGTAGCGAAGATGGGGCTTAAGGAAGATTTGCCTTCCTGTTTTCTGCTACTCCCTGCTCCATTTCAGAACCGCTCTCTCATTTATGCAGAGGGCGAAACTGTATTCCAACAAACAACTGGATTAGCATTGTAAAATAAATCATATGTACCCACACCACACAGCCTCCCTTCTCCTTCTTGCTAACACTAATATTTTTCAGCCTCGTTCTCCTCATTCAGCCACCCCCATCTCCACGTTTATTGCACGTATTCTGCAAAAATTTGCACCCTCTGTTTAAATCCAGTCGCTGCTCCCCCTGCGCTGCAGGGAAGTAGAGCTGGGAGGGGAGAGGAACTGGGTGTCAGGAGTACACAAAGGGAATTTTCTGTGCTCTTATTTTTGTCCAAAATCATACCAGGGAGGAATGCAGGAGCCCTAGCCTTCATACTGTAGAGAAATCCCATTTAGTATCCCAAGTATTTCCACTGCAGGGATTATCTTTTACAGTTGTCCTTAATGCTAATTTGACCGATGCTGAGCAGATTTTCACAGGGTCAATAACAAGCACATCCTTGGCAGAAACATCATATTATAACACATCTCAACTCTCCACAAAGCAACACTGTAGGTCATTAGATTATTTCTTTTCTATTTTATTATGAGCATAAGAAAACATTTTTTTGCCCAGTTTTTTAGAAGAACCAAACCACGTTGGCAGAACCTTTCTCTCCTCACAGCACCCAAAACCTCAGCCTACAACAGACACCTACCATGGGAAATTTCAACCCAAAGAATTAAAATTTGGCAGGCAGCAACCAAGTGAAATGAGGACTATGTCATAGTAAGCATCAGGTAACATAATAATAGGTGGTGCTTCTGCCCCACCTAAAGTTCTTTTGGCTCCTTCATAGAAAATCCTCGTGTAAACAATCTTTCATAATAAGTGCTTAACACAGCAGCAGTTTGTAGTCCATGTACTTCTGTGTTCACACTGCTTTTTGAGCAGGGTTTCTCACACTTGGCCAAGATGAGGGCATTTTAATTGAAATATTGTCCCATGGTTACCATTTTATCCCCATAACAACACCACCAATTACTTACTTTAAAAAAATGCATTAGAAAAGTAATTTAATCTTTGCTTCTCTTAATGAAATTTGCCAGAGAAAAACAAAGGGGAGGATCAGCACTGCCTGACCAGCTCTCCACGGAGCAGCACCGACCTACAAGCCTCAAACTCAACCACACTTTGCAGAACAGGACATCCAAATTCCAAAAGCTGGTTAAAACATCATCCTTCACAACCTTCCAAACTATACCTTACTTGTGGCAAAACCTCCCTTTAAACACCTCAGTAACAGGACACGGCCTTGTTCCTGTGTCTGCACATTTCACATCAGAGTGTTTTGTAACACTTCTGACCAAAAGAGGCAAACACCACTAATCTGAAGGACTTAGAGAGTCATGCAATTCCCAGTATTATTCTGTTCTGAGTCATAAGATGGTGCCAGAAGTCCTTCCTGAGAAATGCCTGCTGTATGATACAGAGGTACATCTGCGGCGATGTGACTAAACATGTGTCACCTCCTTTTCAAAATGCCAGGCAAGTGCCAAACTGTGCTCCCAAGGAATGCAAAGGGGAGTCAGGGAAGATTCCCAAGCATCATTTCAACACAGAACACATACCAGGATGTCTGCAAATGTGTTTCAGAAGTCAAAATGCACAAACGTGTCACAGTTCTCCATAGTGCTCACTGAACCTGCCCTCGTGCAGCACTGTCTGCACAGAGCACCTGACCACAGCTCATCTGCCAAATTCACCACTTTAATCAGTCTCAGAGACAGAACCAAAATTAGCAGTTCCTAACTCTCAGTCTCGTGTTCAATTCACAGCTTCATCTAATACAGCTGTATTTGGCTTTCAGCAATAAAAGTGGTTTTAAATTAGGGAATTATTTATCACAGCACATCCCCGTTTGGAAAACCCCACGCAAACTCTGCCCCACCCCCAGCAGCTCCAAAGCTCAGTGGTCCAATCCACGTTTTCTCTGCTTAACAGGGATCTTGCAGCAATGCTGGAACAGTCTTCCCTCCAGTGTGAAACTTTCATTTTCACACGAGAACTTTCTCCACTCCTGACACGTCCTGATATCGTAAAGCAGCACCTCCCTGTGACCAGATGCACCCGAAGAGCACAGGGACAGGTATTTTCCCCAGGGCAAATACAGATGCTACAGGTGAATATATGAGAGGTTTACAGCTGGATGGCTGGGGGAGGGGGAAAAAAAAAAAACAAAGCCCTAAATTCACTTTCTGTTTGAGATGCAAAATGTGAGTCGCTCTTTCAATCCATTCAAAAGGCAAAAGATTGTAAAAATCTTCATGCTGAGCATCAGCTCCATTGCACTGGTCACCAACAGAGCCCAGGAATCAGCCAGAACGTTGGGAAGCTGAACAGGAAAATTTTCTTTCCATAGACCTCAGTCTTTGCTGCAGCTTCATAATGAACTTTAATTTATTATAGTAGTGAACAATCCTGTGACTGAGTTTCTGGTTATGCACTTATAGAGTGCTGAGCACAAAAGGGTCCTCCCGTAACAGATTTAATAACACAATCACGCCACCCACAGATCCTCCAAACACATCTCTCCCCAAACCACACCTATTATGTAACCGTGCATGATATTTTTGTGTGCCTTTTGGAAAGTTCAAAGCAACAACTAACCTCCACCTCTAAAAACTGCTATCTTTATTGGAAAGAACCTTTGAAATTCATTTTTACATGACCCCACTTCAAGTAGTTTGGCATAATACAGCTAAGCCTGGTTCAGGGAGTTGTCTTCTAACTCTGTATTTTAATTTTATTAACCTTTCTGCATATGGATAATGCTTTTCTAACGTCCCTGTTTCCTCTCCTCAAACGCATGACCAACCAAGAGGTTCAGAGGTTTTTGGGCTCTTCCAAGAACAGAATATGGATTCCCAAGTTCTCCTCTCGCAGCAACACCACAACGTGCATCCCAAACACGTTTCCCCCTGGAACTCACCCTCCTCACTCCTTTTGAAACGAACATTAACGATTCAGTCACGTCTCTGAAACCCCACTCAAAGAACTGCATCAGCAGGAATGAGTAACGATCCTGCTGTGGTTAACGGTGTAATCCTGACAAAACTTGGGAAGCAGGGAAGCGCTGTCTGGCCCAGCCAAACAAACATAAACAGAGCCACAGCCAAGGAATATCAGTCAGTTCAAACGACAAAACAAACGTCCTGCACCATTCCAAACGTGTGAGTGTGTGCAGATATCCAGATAGGGCCGGAGCACGGTTACCTCGAACCCGCCCGCACAAACAGCCCTCACCAAAGCCAGCGCTCCCAGAGCAGACCCCAAAGTGTGCTAAAAACCAGTCCCCTCAGCGACCTCCCTGTGGAGATAACGAGAGAAGTCCAACAAATTCTGGCCCCCGAGACAGCAGAGGAACAGATACGAGGCAGCTCTCGTGGCTGGTCAACAGTGTTCGGGAATCTCAGAGGATGGGGAATTCGACTGAGAGCAGCCAAGGAACGTCACTTGGGAACAGAAACCTGTCCCTGTCCCCCCAAAATTATCCCAGGATAAAATGAAATGTTCACTTAAAAAAAAAAAATACAGATTACCTTACATCAAGCGAAAAGATACACGTGGAAGAGGCTTTATTTTACGTGCTGCCAAACCCACTACGCTCTTCATCTGTGGCATTCCCCGCTCATGATTTGTTACCTTCTTGGTTTGCTGAAGCACTAAATGTTTTCCAGCCAATTTAACACTTGTGCCACATTACTAACAACCAAGATACTCAAAAACAGCTCATGTTACATATTTCCCTCTTGCCATGGGGTCTGAAGGGCTATGAAAGACCTTTTAAGCATATTTAAGCAGGGTAATTTTTAGTGTTTTGATGAATACAGTATTTTTGCTATATATAACTATGGGGGAAAAAACCCAGACTGTGAAATTCACAGACTGAAAGATCATTTTTAAGTCACACTTACCCCAACTACCATAAAACCAGCTCAGTCCAATCCACACAGTGCTCACATTTCTATCCTTCACTTCCTGCCGCTCCAACATTCAAAATTTCATTCCAAACACAAACCCACTGTTCTCTTCCTTCCACTATTTCAGCACTACAGCTCGGAGAATCATGAGCCTTCCTGCCTCTTACAAACAGCAGAGAGCATGACATTGATTTCCCCAGACCACACTGAAGCCAAAGATTCAAAACATCCACCTCAGACACATCATTCTTCATGCAAGTGGGACCAACAGCAACAAAAGGCACAACAGTTCACAGTCACATCTCCAAAACATCTCCCTGCATAACACCACTTGCAAAAATTCTTGCTACCAGCTCAGCAGCCCTGTGTACCTACTGCTGTGTGGAAAACCTGCAGAGTCCAGCGCTGCTAATTCTAAATGATGAGCCACCCAACACCTGACAAAGACTCCACACTGCTCACAGAATCGAGCAGTTTGTCCTCATTCAGCACTAGGATGGGGCCTCGCTCACCACTCAAACTCTTCAGTCATGAAATGGAACCTCTCAGTGCAGTAAAATAACATGTGAAAAGGAAAAAAGATTGAAATCGATGATTTCTTATCTGCCTTTCCTTTGGTAAGTCTGTAATTTGGCATTACGGAGGACTCTGAGAAAAGGCTGGGTAAATAACCAATGCATTTCTAATTTATAGCAACACATTTGCATATGAAATTAGAGAAATATTTGGATATTACGTTATGGCCTCATTAAGTATCCTCAAACTTCAACTGGCAGTGCAACAGAAATGCAACAGAAAAACATATTCTCACCCATGGGTAATTACAATCTCCCTGCTTAAATTCCTAAGCACTTCTTTTCCTTCAGTAATATTCACATTTCTGTGTTCCTCAGACATGAGTGATTGCTTCTGGTTGAAGCCTCATGTTGTAAACACTTGTGTGCAGAAAGGATGAAAGCCCAGTAAGCAGGACTGGTTTGCAATAAGGAACTGGAGTTACAGGTCCATGTCACCAGAATAAACCCCCCCAGAAGTTGACCTGTCCCTGTGGAGCAGTCTGACCCTGCAGACTCCAAATTTCCCTATGTATGAAATTTTGTTATTTTCTCCCACCCCAAAATACTGGGGGAAAACAAGAGTTTACTTTCCCAGAAGACAAAGCATTCCTCTGGTTTTGGTTGGTTGGGTTTCTTTCAATTCCATACCAATGCTGTGTGCAAACTTTTTTTTTTTAAAACCAGCCTCTTTTCTTCCTTGCTGAAAAAGAATGGCAATTGCAGAAGTTTACACTGAGGGCAGCAAGAAATCAAACATATAAAGCGCCATGTCTTTAAATATATGTCATTGATACACATAAACACAAGTGCTGCCAAAGGCCACGGAAGAAATAGCAAGACAAACAAGAACAAAAAAGGAAGGTCTTGTTTGTTCTGATTATCTAACCCACAGTCCTTCCATTTCAAGGCAAAAAATACACGGACCACGAAGTGAAAATGGGCTTTTGCCCTAACAAAGGAAGGGAGAAATGATTAAAGAGCTGTAACACAAGCAGGAGGGAAGGTCAGGATTACAAAATTTGGTATTTTAGCCCCCTCTTGATGACACAGTGGCAGCCTTGAACAGGGAGGAACACTGGAGATCTGCTTCCGTCCAGGAAGAAGGCTTTGGCAATGCCAGGAGAGACGTCAGGAGCCTACCAGGATTCTTGGCCTACTGATCCCCAGGGCAGGGGAATTCCAGCTGTCCAACCACTCCATCCCTAAGCTAGAGCAGAGTGACACCATCCTTCCTCCTCGTTCCCCAAGCCAGGGCTTCCCTGACTTCCTCAGGCTGCACACAGGGCACAGGATTTCAATCTTTCCTAATTTAGATTTCACTCCTTTTCCCAGAGCTGTGACGTACCACTGACCTCGGGAGGGGAGAGATTCAAGGGCTTTGAACTAATAATCTGAATTGCCATTACTGACATGAAAACACCTTGAATAACCTGCAGCAGCAAATGTAAGATGGTAGTAAATAACAAATAAAAAGACAAATTAAACCAACACATTGAAAGCCAGGAAGAATATCCAGCTATAATTGCAAAGGGGATTTTAGTAACAAAAATAATCGTCAATGATGGAGAAACATTTCACCCAGAGCTGGAAAACATCAGTAATAATATTGCCCAGCTCTTACATGGGCTCTTTCATCCACTGGTGTCAGAACTCACAAACTGGTCAGATTCACCACTCCTATTTTAAATTCCTTCCAAAGGAAGCATGAACAGGTGCAGTGATTTGCATCAGGCTGTCCACATCTCTCTAGGACTGAGCCTGTCCACTTGGGAACATCACCTCTTCAAGCCTTCCAGACACATCAATCACATTTTTTGAGATGAGAATTTCTCCGTGAATCCAACCCTTCTCTCCAAACTACGGCCCTTCTCCTGCAACCAGATCAACTGACACTGATCCCAAAGCCCAGAAGGAACTGCTCTGAAACCAGTGAGATTTCACAAAGGAAAAGGATCCTCCACGACGGATCAAGAAGCAGAACTGGGACAAATTACAGAATAAGAAGCTGCTTCCACATCTCCCTTTAAGTTGTAGTCTGATGGGAAGAGATAAAAACAATCCCCCAAACAAACCAACAAAAAAAATCCCAAAATAAACCAACAAAACCCAGTAAAGCCAGCTATTACAACCTTTCAAGTCCTCAAGCCATCATTGTAATAAGGCTCTTCCACAGAAAAATTCATCTGGCTCACCTAAAAAAGGCACAGTGTCCGTATGAATTAAAAGAGGGAAAATACACACCGTATGTTTCAGAAGTCCAAAAAAATCCACGGAGGTGAAGAGTGATAATAGAAATGTGATTTCAGCCAGGAAACATAAAGAAGTAATTTCTGCTCTCAGAACAAATTACAAAGAGAACTCAATTTATCAGTAATAACACATAAAATGTTCCTTCGCTTACCAATAAAGAGAAACTGTTCTGCTAATTAAAGTTCAACCAAAAAAAGCTTAACTCAGCTTCTACCACTCACAATTTCTGTGCTGTGAAAGCCAAACCTACCACAGTCTGATTCCCTTGGTTTGCATCCCAAGGAGGGGGAGAGAACATGAGGGTCCTTTGTACACTTTCCCCTCTTCTAAGTTTCACCTGACTGTTTAAAATCAGCTCCTCACTATGGACCAAGAAGCTGCCCAGTATCCCCAGACTGTCCCCGTCCAATGAGCTTTGCCATTTAAGAAAAAAAAAAATCAAAAATTGTTTTCATTCACAATCTGTTATGGCTCCAAAGTACTAAAACAACTGAAATTAAAACACACCATTTTAAAACCTCCCTGTTCTACCAATCAGTCTCAGAAAATAACACAAACTTGCCAAGTATCACTTGCTTTTTTTTTTTTTTTATAATGGAATGTGTCTTTTCTTATATAAATAATGGTGAGGGGGTGTATTTTATCATTTGCCTTAATTATAGTATTTATTAAGAACAACATTAGAAGCCCTCAACAATCAAACCATCCCAAGCCATGGTGATACACTCAATCTCTCAGTGGTGGTATTCATTTTTAGGCTATTTTTCTGCCTTACCACTGAATTGGGTTTTTTAATTCAACAAAAACCTAAATATGTTATTTTAAAACTTCATCTCAAGCTCACTGTACCTCTGATAATGCAAAAATCCTATTACCTGGTTAACTCTTACTCATTTTGTCATTAATTGGGAACCAGCCTTGCAACTGTTTCCCTGCAGTTATTTCCTAATTTCCATCAATGATACGTTTAAATCACATTACTATAATCAAACAATACTTTGCCTAACAGTGCACTGAGGCCAAAACAACTGCACCCATTTGGAAATTAACGAAAGGACATGGCCCACCCCGGGAGGAGCAACATATATCCTTTTCGTGCTTGGGGATTCGCCCTAAAAATATATATACAGTGTCTTGGAAGGGCTGTGCAGTGTAAAGTCTCCTGTTTTCGGTCTCAGGGCCGTTCCAGGGTGTAAATGGTGCTCCCGGGACCTGTGTTAAAACCTCCCAACTCCACTCCACTCTCCCTGCCAAAGCCTCCTGCAGAAAACAAAAACACAGGCTCATCTGCCCACCCTCCAACTGCTGCGAGGGGGGTTGTTAATTCCACAGCGTCAAACCCTCCCGATTTGTTTCCCCCACCCGTCCGCAAAGACCCGCTTCCCAGGGTTGTTATCCCCGGCCGTGCCCCTCCCGGCACAAAAACAAAGCTGCCTCCCGCCGCCCCCCCCCCGGCTCCCCGCATCCCCCCC
>JAYRBT010000043.1:3276697-3370855 GCA_036023395.1 Myiotriccus ornatus
CCGCGGCGCTCCGCGGGGGTCCCGGGCGGGCGGCGGGGCCGGCGCGGGCCGGGCCGGGCCGCGCTCGGTGCCCGCGGGGGCGGACGGGGAAGTCCCGACTTACCTGTCATTACTTTCTACGCCATCTTGGATCCACTTGTCAACGTCCCACAAAGCATTGTGGGAAAGGCCGGCCCTCCCCGCCCGCCGCCGGCTCGGGAGGCGGGGGACACCGTGAGGGGACGGGAGCGGGGAGCGGCTGGGAACGGGATGGGGACTGGGAGAGGGAGCGGGGATGGGAGGCGAACGGGGATGGGGAACTCGGGACGGGAAGGGATGGGAACGGGCAGCGGGATAAGGAGTAGGGACCGGGAACGGGACTGGGAGCGGGGTCGGGATCGGGACGGGAACGGAATGGGGAGTGGGATGGGGAGGGGAACGGGATGGGAACCGGGGACTGGGGACGGGGGCCGGGACCGGGATGGGGACGGGACGATAAGGGGATGGGAGTGCGGATGGGGACGAGTCCGGGGTCGTGGTCTGGGTCCAAGTCGGGAACAGGGACGGGGTCCCGGCCCGGGGTCCCCTCACGGATCGGGTCCGGGGGCACCGCCCGCGCTGGAAACCTCCTTGTTTTCTTCCTTTTTAATGTTTCTCCTTTCTCTCGCTCCATCCCCTTCCCGGGGGCTCGGGGCGCAGCTGCGGAGCCCGAGGGGCCCTGACGGGCAGGACAGGGATCCCAGCCCTGAAAAAAAGCATGGAAGTGGCTTTTGCTCATGGTGATTCTACTGTGTGAGTTGGATTTTTTTTGTTTGGATTGTTTTTTTTTTTATTTTAGTTCTTATTCTGTATGGGGTTTTCCCCATAAAATGAAACATCCTTCCCTCAAGGAGACTTCCCGGGGCTGGGTCCGGGGGCTGCAGCAGGGGATGGAGCAGCTCCCGCTGGACATCTTGTTTTCCAAACCCGTCTGCCCGTGCCCAGGGACTGCTGGTAACGAGGTCCTGGCCGTGCACGAATCCCAGAAACTGCTTGGCATAACAGTTTTATTTTCACGGAGTAATCTTCCCTGTTAGCTGTGTTTTCAAAATGTTTGGCAATCGGTCCTTAATACCTACGGTGTTTTGCAACCTGGCTTTTTCAAGGCATTGCTGGCCCAGCTGCCGTGGGTGGGTGCCCTGTGCTCTGTGATTTAGGGCAAAGTGGAGCAAAAATTGGGGAAAAATAGCTTACTTCAGGATCTTTATCACCAAGACAGGATTTCAGTGTTTTTGGAAAACTTCTCCTTCCACTTTAATTAAAATAATTATAAGATCTGGATCATTTTAGTATTGGATTTTCCTAAATGCATTTATATTTAAATTTAAGTTTAAATGGCTCCTAAGTCTTTGAAGAATAACCACCAGCCAAGCCTCTGATGCATTGCCACTGCAAGAAGATACTTGTGCCCAAGAAGGTTTTCAATATTCATCAGTAATGCATTTATAGAGAGCTCCTGCAAAAATGTAAATACAGGAGGAAATAAATCTAAATAAATCCTTTGCATTTGCAGCCCCAGACTTAAATCAGTCCACTTTTTAATTCAACTCTGGAAATAGGGTTGGGAGTACAGTTGCCCGTGTCAGTGCCATGCCAGAGGGGAGTGTGGGTGGTCTCAGCCTAACCAGGAGACAGGATTTCAGGAGGATACAAACACTCCCTGGAATGTGCCATCGGCCATCTCTGCTGCCCCTGCCTCAGACACCTCCCCAGAGCTGTGACTTGTGTTTTCCACGGATGAAAACAGCTTTCCTTTTCAGATGAAGCTGAAACCATGTTTAGGATCTAACTTTGTGTCTCGTTCAGTCCAGCTTGTTGAAGTGGAATTAGTCCCTTTGGAGGTTGGTTGTGTTTGGTTCCTAGTGAGCTTTATATTACTGGTAAATCTTTCTGGTATAAAATACAAAGGTTTTCTTCCAAATAAATTATAATTTAAAAAGCAGTGAAAAATGGAATTAGTTTTCTATGCATGGTTTTAGATAGAAACACACCTATATCCTCTGGAGTTCAGATTGGAGAAGACAGAAATTTGCTGGGTTTATTTTTCCCAGAAGCTTTTTTTTTTTTTTTTTTGTGCCCATTTGTCCTGAGTGTATTTCTTTAAAGCGTACCAGGAAAAAAACCTGTGTGGCAGTGACTGAGTTATAGGAAGAAGGATCTGTTCAATGACAGACCCCATTTTTATTGCCCTCTCTGCCTCTGCTGATTTAAAGTTCCAGGCTGAAAGTACCAAGTGGCAAAGGCTGCTGGAAAAAGGTGGCAACTCTGCCCTGTAAGAACAGCTCAGAAGGGAGCTGGGAAGGACTCTGGGAGCAGGGAATCCCCACCTCGGGAAAAGTGCTGTGTGCAACACACAGTGTGGAGCCTCTGCCCTTGCCCCCTCTGCTTTTTATGATCTTGGTACTTAAATTAACCCTCTCAGCCCCCAGATGAAGGAGGTTTTACCCTATTTTGTGGACTGGTTAATGGTATTGCATAAACCCTCAGTGGACATGCCAGAGGCTGGACAGGGAGCCAGCAGCTCCTAGAGAGTGGCTGCCAAGCACTGCTCTGTTCAAGCACTGCAAGGTTGGAATAACTCTCCTGTTTCCATGTGGTGCCCCCTCCAAGTTCTTTCAAAGTCTTTGTCACCAGACAGAAAGATGAGGACTGTTAGTCCAAAGCAAACTGGGGCTCCAAGTGCTCGTTAACCTTGGAAATGCTGCTCAAAGTGAGAATCCTTTAGCAACTGGCTTGAGGGATGAGATCCCAAATCCAAAGGGCCTTAATAAACTAAATTTGGTTTCAGAGCCACTTCTCTGCCTCCTGTGCTGCTGTAACAGGATGTCCCAGGAACTGGTTACACATCCACATGGGAAGAAAGAAACTTTGTGTGGCTTTCAGTGATACGTTTCAATACCGAATTAAAGGATCATTTAAGGAACTAAGTTTATCCCATTAGCTGCTACTCTGGCAGGAACTCCATGAGATGTCTCTTCCTCTCTCCTTGATCTGTATCACCCCAGCGGAAGCTGGAATTTTGGCTTCCAACCTCTGCAATCCAACACATCATTCCCAACTCCAGAGGCTGAGCTGACGAGCCACGTTCCCTCAGAACCAGGTGTGTTCCGTGCTGAGTGCTGCCTTGCATTTCCAGAATTGTCCAGACTTCCCAAGTTCCCGGAATGCCCGTGTGCTCTGCTCACCCAGGGGATTTCAGGACAAGAGGAGAGTTCACAGTTCTTGACCTCTACCCAAGGAGAGCAGGAGCAGCTGGGCACGCTCTGGGAGCAGAACAGAAGCAACAGTGGAGGCTGGAAATGTAAGAAATGCCAAAGGCAACCCCAACAACATCAAACTCAATTCCACTTTACACTTTGTAAGACTTCAAAATCTTTCCCATCTGAAAACTGCACTTCCCTCTTGGAAGTTTAGAAAGCCCACCCTGCCAGGGACCAGATCTGCAAGGAATCCCTGTGCAGAAGCACTAACACATCCTGTGTCCCTACTCTTCAGTCAGCATTCTGTAAATTATGCTGCTTCACAGGGCTTCTCCCTATTCTGTGGAGCAAGGAGCCATGCCCAGGTCCTTGGAAAATCTAGGATCCTGGCCAAAAAGCAGGAGTTTGAAAAGCTGGGGCCACTCAGAGCTGCCCAGCTTCCTGCCATGAGGCCAAGATCTGAGCAGAGCTCTGAAAGGTGTGGCACAGATTCTGGAAGAGTTGGGAACTCAAAGCCTCACTTGCTCCAGGGCTAATGGAGAGCTGGGAGCCAAAAAGCCCTGGAGTCTTGGCTCACCCACGAGCTGCACGCTTGGAATCACAGCTGCAGCTTGGCTTCTACATTTTCAAAACAAAGCTATTTTAATTGAAACTTACACTGCTGCTTTTTTTTTTCTTTCTCCCCAGACTTCTACTTTCACAGGAAATTCAGAAAATCAATTTCCATTCCCTGACCGAGTTCCCTCCCGTTTCTGGGAACTGGCATTCCTTGAACACAGAAAACTTGATTTTTCAGTCAGCCCCACTCACGATGTCTAATACAGGAAAACCCATCACAATTAACATGTCAAAGCAATAAGCACAGAATAGGAGACATTCAGCAGGGAATTGCCTCCCTGACCCTGCAGCCCAACATCCCACGAGGCTTCTTGAGCTGATCGTTCCCCCCTGAGAACAAAAACAACAGCAGGCCTTTCTCAGTGAAGTGCCAGGCTGATTGCAGCAAGAGGAGCAGTGTTTTTATTGTCTTAGCACACTGGACCTCTATAAATTTTTGAACTCCCTCAGAAGCACCAGTCATGGGAAACGAGCAGAAGTTAAGTGGTTTAGCCTCTGCCACAAACAAGGCAGTGGTGGACCTGAGGTTAGATAGCAACAGTAATTCTTAGCCTTGCTAAACAATAAAGCAAACTGTTTCTAGGCTGCCATTAATGGCTGGTTATTAGGCTGAAGAGTAGCAAGTTTTGATTTTCCAGCAGGAGAATTCCCCTGGAATTCCTCCAGAGTCCTCTAATGAACAGATGATCTCAACTTTAATCTTACTTCATAATTATCCACGGGTAATATTTCAACATGAACTCCTTAAACACATACAATTTCTAGAGCAAGTAATACTCAAACTAATGCATTTCTCCTTTGATCCACAAAATGAGAGCGTTGAGAAGCAACCAGCAATCAGGGGATGTTGAGGGTACACCGAGGAGAGGGAAACTACAAAGGTCAGAGTAACGGGATGGTTTGATCCCACACTGTCAAGATCAAAGATCTTCAGTCCCTGTGCAATCTTTTTAAGAAGCCAAAATGTCTTCATGCTGACCTTTAAATTGCTCATGGAGGAGCTCTGGCTGACATGTATCTGCCTTCCTGAGATGAACTGGCACCAAAAGTTCACAGCTTTTTTCTTGGGAACCTGATTGTGGCAACCTTTTCCAGAGAGACCCAACATACTCATTTCATTTTCATCAATAGTAGTCTGCAAACAAACAAACCCCCCTTTAATAAAACCACACTTCAGGCTAAATAAATTGTTTTCCACTCAGTTCGACTTACCCTACAGCCTTACCCTACAGTCTACAATTTTGTTTTAAAACTTTTAATTTTGATGTGTGGGGAGGGAAACCTGAGGGATTCTTGCTTCTGGCACCGAGAACTCGGTACATAGCAGGAATGTCTCACTGAGGACAGAGGGAGGGAGGGAGCCTGCCTTGGGCAGTATGTTCCAAAACAAGACCAAGGTGATTTAAGGGAGAACAGAAATCTGTTTTGGATCAAAAGGCAGAAAGCCTGATCACTGTGGATCTTTGGCATGAATACAGACCGTGAAGGTGAACCTTCATAATCCCTCTGAATCGAGTTTTAAAGAGATACCTGGGCTGTCCAAAGGTAAGTTCTTTCCAATACTTACAGCAAAAAGTAGTTGTGAGGAGGGAGAAACCATCTCCTTTCTCCAAAAAACTCATGCTCTAAATCCAACCTAAGGCAGCACAGAGGGATAGAGCCAGAGAGAGAGTTCTTGCAATCTCAGAATCTCAGAAAGCAGGGCCATGAACACTGAACCATTCCACTCCAGGGTAAAAAGGACAAGAGGGTTGGCTGGGGAAACAGGCCCCACATATCCCATCTGCTGGAAGCATCAGAGCGGATAAGCTTAAACGCTTGGGGCTGAAGATTCCAGAGCAGATTGCAAATGGAAGGAAAATGTTTATGATAAGAACAGGGAGAGGCAAGTTCCCACTTCCCCTGATGACCCATTGTTCTCCTTTCTGATGGCTCTTGCCGGTTTCCAGCAGATTGGCTGGGCTTTAAGTCACTCTGTCCCTTATCCTGGCAGGAGCCAGGTTTGCTTGTGCTCCTGAGGCCTCACCAGGACCAGAACATCCCACACAGACAGGGTTGTGACAAGGTTTTACAACTTGTCCCACGGAGATTCTAATGCAAGTTAGGAAGTGAGATGGTGAGTGTTCTGTGCATTCTGAACAGCTGTTCCTCTCCCTTCTCTCACTGATAGTTCAGCTGCTTTTCTGATGCTCAAATGCAGCGAGCTGGCTTGGGGGGGGGGGGCTTTTAAAGTTACAAACCTCCAAAATGACACTCCCAAATCTCCCATAAGTATGTCCAAAGTCTGCATTTCCAACACAAATCACTGCTCAAAGGCTTCCATCTTTTCCTGTCCCTTCACAGGCCTTCCCCACTCAAAATCCCTGCCTGAAGTCTCAAGACTTCCCGTGTATTCACATGGTAAGAGCGTTGGTCTGAATGAAGTTCAGCGTCCTTGTGATGAGATGGGATTTTTGCACATCTCAATACATCATTTACATAATTAATTACGAGCAGAGTAGTTATGGCTAGCATTAAAAAGCATTCAAAACCAGAGCAAATTCAAGCAAAGTTCCATTGATTCTTACCATACTATTCGTGCTATTTTACCTCCTTAAAAACCAGCCCAGGGACGTGGGGAAAGGTCCACAACTTCCCTCCATTACAGGGGGTTAAAGCAAATATTAAACAGGGCATTTTCTTCTCTGAATGGAACACACTCATGATGATAAGCAGAAGCTTTAAAGTAACTGATTAATTGCTATTGTAGCCATTAAAAAGTACAACAACAAAACAGGGGAAATTAGTGACTTGCACCAAGCAGGCAAGATTTAGGTACTTACTCATGAATTGATTGCTCTGTCAGTTTAGAATTAAAGTCTAATTGTAGTACCAAATCACAAGAAATAGCATTATTCTTGAGCATAAACATCCAGAATTTTGTTTAAACAAGTATCTTGACTTAACTTCACAATATTTTAAGTTACCTCACTGTAAACCCTTAGGATTTTATTATTTACAGTAAATCCTCTCAATCACAGCCTCAAAAATAGTCCTGCAGTGAAATAACCACAGGATTATGTGTTAGACAGGTAAGGGTACACGTGGGAAAAAAGAAACCACAAGACCATTATTATACAGGCAATACAGTTTTATTATGTTCTTTCACCAATTGTAGCAAAAAACATTTAACAACTGAATGAATAATCAAGGGAATTTAATTGTCAACAGGAATTTCAGAATTATGTTCTAAATTTTAGACCAGGAAGGCTTGACAGGGAGAAAACAAACCATATACACACTTGTAATAATAGTCTCTATTATGAAGATTTAATGCCTTCTTTAAAAGCACTGAGATTATTGAGGCACCTTACTGCAGGTTATGGATCATCTCTTCTTTGGCAATGAGATGGGTGGTTTTGTTAACTAGGGCCATGAGGGAGTTGAGCTTGTGAGACCAGTCATTGAGTATATTGTTGGGGTCCTTAGGCCTCTGGAAATTGATAATTCCTGCCAGCCTGTCTACTTTAGCAAAGATGGTCTTATTAACTACTAGGTTAGACAGGAACTCCTCCGATTCCTGGAAAGACAAACAGCACTGGGTCAAATTAATAGCATTTTTAGCTACAAAACATCAGAATTGCTCCCGAACAGCACAAAAGCACCAGGAAGAAGATTTCCTTTATACCTAACAAATACAGCTGTAACAAAAAAACCCTTTTTTTTCCCCCATTTGATCTATATCTGGTTATCTTCCATGCAATTAAAAATTTAATACAGACTTTTACACTTTGGAGTACTTGGCTATACAGATATGAAAGCAAGCCACGTGACAAGCAAGGGAGAGGAAAATCCCTGTGAACTACTGACCACTGTAAAAAAAAAAAGGGTTATCATGAATTTGTGGAAAAGTAGATTTAATGAAAAGGCAGTAGGGTAAAGCTTTTTATTAGCAGTCAAAATACTAATATGCCATGATGTGTCATTGCCTTTAAAAAGCTCTTGCAAACACAAAGGGGGATGGCAGCAAGACCACTCCACCCTGAGTTCCCAAAGTACCTCCACCTCTGACCAGGGGCATTTAAAGGGGAGGAACCTTCCTGTGTCTTCAGTTGGTTTTAATCATCCATTGACAAGAACTTTTTAACACTGAAACACAAGAAGCTCCAGCATTTGAACAAAACCTTGAATATAAAGGAGTTTTTAAGAGCAGCTTTTGCCTTATGGGCACAGGCATCCTGAAACTGAGCTCTGCCTGGAGTAAAGAGCACTTTTCTACCTCACATAAAGGCATGAAGTCAAATCAACAAGAGTATTCCTCTGCTTAATACTCATATTTTTGCCACATAAACATGCACACACACACTTCCATACCCCTGAGGAAAGAAGGAGAAGCAAAGCCACACTTACGTCAACGGACAGATCCAGGAGCTGTGCCATTCTCTTCATTGTAATTCTGGTATAATATTTAGCCATTATTCTAATATTCTGGAATAAAAGTGTTCAGAGTAGAGGGTTATGTGCAAAAAATAATTGAAGCAGGCTGCAAAAATATGAAAGTCCATGTTAAAAGCAGATTAGGAACTGTAGTGCTCTAACTGCAGCCCGGCATGGGGTGTGGGAGGGAGCTGTGAACAAACAGCTCTTTGCTAATAAAAGGTGTAACAGTCTCTATGTGACAAATTCTTGAGAAAAGAAATCAACCAATTATGAACTTAATACAAAGCAAGACTTTAAAGTTTCTGTTCTATTCAAATGTGAATGCTAAGTCTCACCATTTGAGTGCAATATGCTCTTTTTCCTGGCAACTGTGCCAGATATGTATCTGTAACAAAGATATACAAGCAAATAAAGCGTTGAACTACAACACAAAAGAAAAAGCACCTTATCTGCTGCTTTACTACCTACTTTTTTGGGTTTCTTTGTAGTTACAGTACAGGAAGCAAAAAGCAGTTTTAGCCAAGGCACTGAGTACACAGCTCCAGTCAGACTTACATGTTCCACAACTCTGTTCTTTAAATCTTTCCATCTCTTTTCACCTTCCTCTGTACACCCAAAAACATCTGTTGCAGGACTGTCAAGGGATCCTTCTCTCAACTCTTTCCCATATTCTTCAACTAGGGCACTCCACCGCATCAGTTCCATGGTGGTAAATAGTTTTAGGAGGTCTCTAAAGGGTTTAGGAAAGTTGAGTTACAATCCTGTATTAATAGGGCTTAGTTCGCACTTAAATAGCTCAAAGGCACAATTTGAAATGTTTTATTTTTATTAACATGAATATTCATTGTTCTTGAACATACCCTGATACTTCATGCTGTCACGGGGCAGCTCAGATCAGACTGTTTTTCTAACTAGAAAATGGTTCTTTTATAAAGAGATACCTATTTTCATGTACAAGTTGCACAATCGTGACATTTTTACAGTATTTTTCATGCACCCTTAAATTCTGAGTTGCTTAAAGAGATTTCACTCGCTGCTAAAGAGAGACATTTTTCTTTAATCTAAGAATTGTTTATAGAAACACTTACTTATACTTGGGGATTTCTTCTAGCTTTTTGTCACTACTAATTCTGTGCACCAGATCAGACTGCTCATTGTCATAAGGTGAAAGAATAACATAAAGAACAACACTCTTCAGCGCCTGTTTGAGAGAAAAAAGTGGGGTTTTTCCCACTAAGTTAAGAAGAAAATTGATGCCATCTGCAGAAACAAACCCTCATTCACAGTGATGCATTTAAATTGGTACAGGTCAACTAAAATCCTAGTATTTAATACATTAAAAACCCCATTTCAAACACTTGACATCTGTACTGCACACACAGCTGTACCACTCAGACCACACTTACACAGCTGTATTGAATCCCTGCACTCACACAAAACAGACAAGACATTCTGGAGATTTCAAAGACAATAGAATGAAGATGTTGGTTATAAATATTCTTTTGAAATCAACTTTATCATATCTGTTTTCAACTTGTTAAGTTGAAAACAAGCCAATTTGTTAAAACAGCCATAAAAGACAACCAAACTCGGAACAGACTGGTGAGCTATTCCATCTGCTCACATTGATCTGGCAAGAAATGAGTATTTGCCCCATGAAAATACAGACATTTTGTGTGTAAAGTTTTTTACCTGTTGCCACTTTTCACTTTCAGCCTGGATACAGGGAGTGTCGTAAATGGCTCTGTAGTGCTTGCAGATGGAGAGGTAGGAGCCTTCATGTTGATCCAGCTGGATCATTAGGTTGTAGTATTTCAACTTTAGTTTCTGTAACAGTATCAAAGAGTCACATTAATACAGCTCCATGACAGGTAAAGGAAATTCAACTGGATCCCAGAAAAACACTTGGACCTGAAGAGAGGTAAGTCAGATAAAAATTGGAACTGGGGAGGGAGAGACAAAAATCCTCCAGTGACTTACTTCTGTGTTTTCTTCTTGAAAAAACTTTGTATTAATTTTTTTGCTGATAATCTGAGTCCGAATATAGTCTTTCACAGCTAGACAGAGTCTCATCTGCTCCAAGATAAATTCTACACGTTCTTTCTTTTCCATTGAACCATAGGTTTCCACCTGAAATGAAAATGTAACTATTTAACACTCAAAGTCAAGTCAAGTCTTAGCTGTGCCAGAAGGGTGGGAGTTGTCTGGAGGGGGGGACACACCAAAACAAAACAACAGAAAAAAGCTATTACAGAGCAGGTGAAAACAGAGTAAATGTTATTCCATTTTAATTACAGGCCCCATTTATACCAATCCACCTACACTAAACTCAATGCATTAGCTACAGAATTGAACTGTACTTCCCAAGTAGAAAATACTCTATGCAACCCAACTCATGAGAGTATCAAAAGCAGTTAAAGCTGAATTCCACCTTCCCCAATAACAATCTCATTCCAGGCATTTCTGCAGACAGACCTGATGCAGTTTCTAAACACTGATCTCAGAACAGTCAGAATTAATTGCTGTTGCTGATGCAATTTTGAGTTCCCAGGTGTTACCTGCAGTTCTTGCAGAATGGAGGCAGCTTCTTTCACTTCCCCGTTCTGCTCCTTTATTGTTGCAAGAGTCTTTGTCAGGCGAGCGCGTTCAATCTCCACGTAGATCTGACATCACAAGGAGTTTACACTTTATTGCAATCCTCTAAAGAAGAGTGCAAACTCTAAGCCTGCAGCCCCACTAAGAAATGTATCTGATGTGCCATACAACCAACTAATTTGGTGGGTATCCATACTCCACACTGGCACTATCCAGGATATACACTGAAAAAATGTTATGGATAGTTGATATTCGGACCAAATTTATCTGCAAGATAATGTCTACATTCATCTGTGATTCAAACATAAAAGGATGTGCACTGTGAATACAGGATTAGATATTTTATCTGCTAAAAGATACTGAAACAGGTAGGAAACTACACTGTAATGGTTGATTGCACTGAGTACAACCCTCTGCATGATTTCACCCATTCCCAACCAGCCATTAATCCACGAGACTCATTTACTAGTATTTTAGGCTAACTTTGAACAGGCAAAGATTGTAACACTGATACAAATCTGCCTTAATCCAGAATTGTTTATTTTCTTAAAGCAAAATGAACACATTGTAAAGAACTGGCTGGGTGTAATGCTTTGCTATCACCCTCTGGTTACCATAACTGCACATGACACCCTGCCTAGTGCAGGAGACATTAAACTAAGCCTGCCCATTCCTCCAAGAAATTCAAATACATAACATTTGAAAAAGTGAAAAAATAAGTGGCATTTTGTAATTCTAAACTGCATTAATTATCACAGAAACATGACCAGTGTTTCCGCATATGATTTAAATATGACAGCTGGAAAATATTTGCATTCTTTTGGAAAGAAATACACTGTATGGCTTCTCAGGTTAATTTAAAAACTACTTTTGCTCTTACGTGAACAGGATTAAAAAATAATGTTAAGGAGCTACGCTATTAAAGAAGGTGAACATTTTTATTCTCCCTTTTAGACATTCAGTCTTAAAACAAAATCTTACTTTTCCTTCTGTCACCATTCGCAACGTGTCGATTAAGCGCAGTTTGACTGGCAAGTCTGTGATTTCTTCGACGTAAGTGCAGCACTGCTGGACCATTTTAGCAACTGCCTGGTATGAAAAGAGAAAGGAAAAACACACTGTGGGTTCAGATTTCCCAAATGTAGTCGAACTATAACACTCAGAGGTAAGTAATAATGTCACATCAAACTGAAGAGACTCATCTCAACAAAAAGCACCCAAGATCCATCTCCTCACTTTGGTTCATAACGAGCTGTAAAACGACACCAGTGACCGATGCTACAGGTCAAATGTGATGCTGTTCTGTCATCTCCTTAATCTCAGTTTTTCCAATGATATTCAAAATAATCCACTCCATGCAGTTCTCTCTGAAAAGCAGTTCCTCCTCCTCTGCCAAATCCAGACTCTCACATGCACTGGCAGAACTTCTCTGTTTGTCTCAAGACCTGCATGGCTGAGGAGAGGTGAATCTTAACTGTGTGCACTAACCCTTCTCCTCAGGACACCTGTAGATTCCTCAGCAAGGGAAGGAAGAGGGGTGATCACTTCTCACTGATACTTTTGTGGCAAGCACTGAACATGTACTGGTAACAACGCTGACAAAGCTGGTACAATGATTATTAAAATACCTACTTCTAAAGAAAACAGAACGAAACTTCTCGAAATTTCTTCCTCAAGAAGTCCCTCAAAATTCAGTTGAAATGATCCAAGCCTTCAGCTGCAATCTGTGCAATTCAGAGAACTAAACTACACTCTACTTTCATACACACTCCTAATGTTTCTGCACACTGACAGGTAACCTTTTTCTTCCTAAAACAATGCCATTAAAATTGCCTGTTGCCAACTTCTAATTAAGTCACTCTAAGCACAGAGTGCAATAAACTTTGCACTTTCCTAAATGCTTTCCTAAGTGCTTTCAGCTGATTTCTCACACAGGACTGAATGCCAAAGAGTTTCCAAATGTGAAGCACACACTTTATCTGATCACAATAAACTGCAGTAATTCTGTTAAATGTACATCTGAGCATGAAAAAATAAGAATGTAGAAGAGTGTGAAGATGAACCACCATCTTTACACACAGAGTACCTACATACAGAATCAGGTACATGATATGGCTCCAAATGGAGTTTTATTCTTTGCTTCAAAGGATTAAACTCACCTGTTTTAACTGACTTCTCCTCTTTGATAGAAGAATAATATTTTCATTGAGAGCATCCCAGTCTTTCGCTTCGTAACACATTTTCACTATGGCAACCAAGATGCGGGATGTGGAGACCATGTCAGACGCCTGGAACACACCAAGAGCACATCACAGGCAGGATGGACCTGCAGCCCCTCCAGCACTTGCACTTCTGTTACACAAAGGGCAGTAATTACTGTGTCTGGCCTCAGTGATTTGCTTTCTAAAGAAATGCAAGACTGAGACTCCAAGTCCCTTCCCGACTTTAACACAGGAACAAGGGCTGTGTTAACACCCCAGAATATCCACGTCCTACTCACCGTCCGTGTTTGCTTTTCCAAGGAGAGAAGGTTTTCAATGACTTCTTGCAATCTTCCTTCCTAATAAGACAGGCAAAGAATCAACTCCATGAGTGAAGAACATAACTCAGTTTAAACTGAGAGCAGCTCTAATTCTCACCTAGGTAAAAGCAACAGACCAGCCCGTACGTTCATTTTCCATTTACCAGGAAACACAAAGCACCATCTTTAAATCCATGGTCCTACACAGAGATTAAACTGGAAAGGCACAATTTCATTTTTGCACAACACATGCTCTAAGCTGTCTGCCTTGAGAGAGAAACTTAGCAGGTTCCAGACAGGTTTGGTGAGCTCATGTTCACTGAGCTGCGTGGAAGACTCATTTCTTCCCTGGCCAAAACAGGGCTTGAAGTGAGAACAGAAATGCAATTAAATACCTCGGCCAAAGAAATTATTCTACTATTACTTTCATCCACATCCATCATATCTTAATTACAGAGTACTACACAAAGCATGAACTATGTGGAATTATAATAGTCCTGCCTTTTTGGTGGGGGGTTGAGAACTATATATGCTTTTGCTTAGGGGAGTTACAGATACCACAGTGTACTTTCAGTTCTAAATTGTAATACCTAAAGAATATCGTGCAAAAATTTTAATATGGGTGACTTCGTATCACCCCATGGCAATGGTGGGGCTGTAAAAAACAGTCAGAAACTAGAAAAGAAGTAACAAAACACAGAAAGTGAGATTTGCTTCTAAAACGTAGCTACCCTACCGAAACCTTTTACACACAATGTTTGTGAGGGATGTGCTCTTACTGCAAGGATGAAACATGGCCATGGTGTCCATTCCTACACAGAGCTATGCCTGTGGCATAAAACCCCAGTGCCTGCTCTCCACACGAAGGGCTTAGGACAGACTAAGGCAGATTTGCAGCACATAAAGAGTCAGATGCATCCTGCTGGGATAGCAAACTGCCACACCAGAGAAGCTGTGGCTGCCCCATCCCTGGAAGTGTCCAAGGCCAGGCTGGAGGGAGCTCTGAGTAACCTGGGCTAGTGGAAAGTGGAACGGGATGGTCTTGACGGTCCCTTCCAACCCAACCCATTCTGTGACTCTGCCTCTTCTGAGGTGTGAGATGCACAGGAATCTCCAGGCTACAGAACAAGTCCTTTATAAAAAAGCCCTTTAAGACACACGGTGTGCACGATCATCGCCACGACCCCACCGGCAGCACACCCTGCGGTCACAGGCGGGGGCACAGACACGGCTGCTGAGCCGAGGGAGGCACCGCAGAGCCTGCCCTGGCCCTGCCCCTCCGTGCCAGCCTTTCAGGGCTCGCACGTCCCCGAGTTTAGGGGTGCCAAGCGCTGCCTGCCCAGCCCGACCCGGGACCAGCCACACGAAGGCAGCGCTGGCGCAGGACGAGCAACCAACCCGGGCAGGGGCAGAGGGAAGGGCTGCACCCCTTGTGGGGCACTCGGGCCCTCCCCTCACCCGACAGCTCCTCCCGCCCGAGCATTACAGAATATCCCGAGCTGGAAGGGACCCAAAGGATTACCCAAGTCCAACTCCTGGCCCTGCACAGGACACCCCAACAATCCCAGCCCGTGCCTCAGAGCGTTGTCCAAACACTCCCGGAGCTCTGGCAGCGCTGGGGCCGTGCCCACTGCCCTGGGGAGCCTGGGCAGTGCCCACCACCCTCTGCTCGGGCACCAACCTCCCACAGAGCCCTGCAACAGCGGAGCCGCCCCTCTCCTCCCCTTCCCCAGCCCGGCACCGGGGTCCCTCTCCGGGCCCCCTCAGCACCGCTCCGGGGTGGGGGCAGGACGCGGCCGCAGCTCTGCCCCGCGCGGCCTAGCGCGCCATGACTCAGCCCGTCCGCCGCGCCGGGCTCGCCCGCCGCCTCACCTGCGCCAGCCGCTCGCACTCGGGCAGGCGCTGGTCCACGGTGGCGCTGTAATCCACCTCCATCTTGACGATGCGGCCATCGGCCCGCTCCGCGCCGCCCTCCGCCATGGCCGCGTCCGCCGCCTCAGCACCGCACCGGCCCGGCCCGCGCAGGCGCGCCGGGCACCCCGGCCAGGGCCCCGCGCCGCGCCAGGCAGGCGCTGCACGGGACACCCCCGGGCGCGCCAGGACCCGCCGAGGGGGAGGAGCCACCGCGGAGGGAACCGCCCCCCTCCCCAGCCGACCCTGTGAGGGGATCGGAGACACCCTTGGGGGAGCTGAGACCCCCCGACAGTGTGAGGGGATCGGAGAGCTCCCCTGGGGGAGCTGAGACCTTCTGACACTGTGAGGGGATCGGAGACCCTCCTGAGGGAGCTGAGACCCCCTGACACTGTGAGGGGATCGGAGACCCCCTGAGGGAGCTGAGACCTTCTGACACTGTGAGGGGATCGGAGACACCCTTGGGGGAGCTGAGACCCCCTGACAGTGTGAGGGGATCGGAGACACCCTTGGGGGAGCTGAGACTCCCCGACACTGTGAGGGGATCGGAGACACCCTTGGGGGAGCTGAGACCCCCCGACACTGTGAGGGGATCGGAGACCCTCCTGAGGGAGCTGAGACCCTCTGACACTGTGAGGGGACCTGAAACCCCCTAAGGGAATCTGAGGCACCACCCCCGAACCTCTGAGGGGATCAGAAACCCGACCCTGTGAGGGGACATGGGTCTCAACCCGCCTCTGAGGGGATCCAAGACCCACCCAAGCCAATCTGAAACCCCACAACTCTCTGAGGGGATCTGCCCCTAAAAACAGCCACCTCTGAGGGGATTCCCCCCTCGGTCCACTGCCCTGAATGGATCTGAAGCCCCCACAGCTGTCTGTGAGATGAGGGAGCCCTCCATGCCTGTGCACGCAGGTTGCCATCATCTCCCAGTGCAGTGTCACACACTACACAAGTTTCATTCACTGAAGAAATTCAGAAAAACTCTCTCATGTTTCATGTTTGCAAGCAGACAATTCAGGAAGAAACACTGAGCAGTGAATGCCCTGGATCAGAATCACAGAATGGTTTGGTTTGGAAGGGACCTGAAAATCACCTTGTTCTGACACCTTACCATGGGAATCTTTGGATGTTATTTAAGATTCCCAGAAAGAATAAGTTACCACAAAATTACATTTAGCGTTGTGTTACTTTGAGACTGTACTGCACGTGGACCAACACAATGTGCCAAAGGGGTATTTGACATAACTGTTTTAAATCTTTTGTTGACAGAATTAAGACTGAGTTCCTACATCTGCTGCACTGTTGTAAATTCAGAGTAATTCAATTAAATGGATTCAGAGCTCTAATACTGTATTTTGCAACTGTGTCTGATGCATGCCTTCCAATTAGCAAGCACAGACCATGGGCCTTGAATCACTTTCTGTTTGAACTCAAACTTGATTTAAAAAGTCCCCTAACACAATTTATCCATTATCCTTAATCATTGTTAGCTGATTTTAATTGACCTAAGTACTGAAAATACATGCATGTATCACTCAGGGTGCATCAGTTGTTCTTTCTTAACTGGCCATTCACAAATTTTTACAGAGCTTTTGATTTTTAAAATCTCATTCCTTTAGCTCACTGTAATATTAGTATAATTTTACAGCTCGTGCATTGTGAGTGATGGCTTCCAGCGAAGTCGAAAGTCGCACACTAATCTAATTGAACATAGTCCCATACACAGTAATTTGGTTCAGACAGCGAGTGAAAGAGGAAGAAAATGAATCCATACTGCAACTGTTGTTTTCCTTCACCTACATGGGTTTGCTGGGGCACAAGGAGGCAGCTTTTGCCTCCAGTGCAGACTTCCTGGATGGCTAAAAAATGCTCGGAATTATTATTCAGAAGTCATTAGCAAAACACGCCAAAAAAAATAGCATGGCTTTTGCTGTCTCTTATTCTGAAGCAACACTTTGCTGACACAAGTCCATTGGGAGTTCATACTCAGCATGATTTAACATATGGGCTTTTTCCCCTCAAGGCAGAAATGAAAGAGTGAAAAATGTCTCATTTTCACAGCTGAGCCTAGAGAGGGTGTTGCAGAGGTAAGAGTAGTAATTTCTGCCAGTTTGTGGAAATCAAAGACCCAAAATTGAGGCCGGCACTGCCTGGCCAATGGGAGCTGGAAGTTTTCTGTCTTGGCATATCCCCTGGAAAGTGGTGCATGTAGAGAGGCTGGGGACAGTCATCACAGTGGGGAGTTGTAAGGGACACCCTTTTTTGAACACTTCCAGGGGTGGTAATTCCCCACTTCCCTGGACAGCCTGTTCCAATGCTTCTGTGAAGAGATTTTTCCCTGGGAGCAGAGCCCGATCCCCACCTGGCCACAGCCTCCTGTCAGGGAGTTATGGAGAGTGAGCTCCCCCTGAGCGTCCTTTTCTCCAGGCTCAACCCTCCCAGTTCCTCATAAGACCTGTGCTTCAGACCTTTTCCCAGCTCCATTCCTTTCTCTGGACTCACTCCAGCAGCTCAACGTCCTTCTTGCAGTGGGAATCACGAGGTATTGCCTTGTTTGGGCTACTTTGCATGGAATTTCAGGAACATACAGTACCAACATTATGAAGTATAGCCACAGTTTCCATATTTATAAATGGCTGTGTCACATTTGAGACAGAAGTCTCATTAAACACATTGTTCATACCTCAGTTGAAAATGTAGACTGTTAATAGAGCTCCCAGATTTTTTATTTCTTTGTGTAGGTGTTTGCACTTCCCTGGGAAGGCAGGGATGTAAAATATTGTGCCATTATTGCAAGGGGCTGGCAGAGGGACGTAGTTGGCTCCAGGAGATGGCACTGTGTCCTCTGGGCTAAGAATTATATCCACAGCTCCGAAATGTACATCCAGAACCAATAAAATTCTAAGGGGTTTTTGCTCTTTCTTGTTATGAAACACACATTTCACTGTAGACATAAATTCATCTTTAGCTGTCCCAAATACAGCATTTCATCACTTTTTTTTTTTGCAAATAATTGATATGTAAATGCAGATGGATATTTTACCACTATCTGTGCAGTGCCTGTATTTTCCTCTTACTGTCACAGTGCTTCTCTGCAATCCAGAGAATGGCTTTATAGCCACTGGGAGCACATGAGAAACAGCAGGATGAGCATTTTAAGCATAAAATGCTGAGGTTGTGTAACAGTTCGGGGTTCTCAGCTAGTTTCAGAATTGGGTTCCAGTGCATTTCAAGTTGTAACTTAATGACAGGTAAATGTCTCTGAAAAACGCACCCCCCAAGCATATTAAAAGCCGATTTCAATAACAAATTGCAACTAACGGAGGCGGGGAGCCCTCCTGAAACGGCTCTGGCTTTATCGTTCAACTGGGAAGGAGGCGCTTTCTCACTGAACTTTCTGCGTGGCATTTAAAAGTAAAGAGAAAAAAAAAAGATACAAAAAAAAAAGAAGTGTTTTATTTGTGCTGCAAAATGTGCTGGCTGATAACGAAGGGCTGACCAGAAGGGAAATGGGTGAGGCCTCCACATCCTGTGCTGTGTCCGCACCGAGCGCACGCTTGTCCTTTCCTTTGTACCGGGGGGCGGCTGCGAGCCCGGGGCTCCCGGGGCGCGAACGCTTCGCAAGGTGCCTGGTCTCACGCAGGGCAATGAACTTCCCAAACCCGACAGCTCCCCGCGGAAGAATAAACCAAACCCGCGGTTTCTCCGCGCTCGGCGCTGCCGGTCCCCCCCCCGCCCGGCAGGCTCCGGCGGGCGCAGCGCGGAGCCCCCGCTGCCCGGCCCCTCCTCGCCTCGCTCCCTCCCTGCCTCCGTCCTTCCTGCCGCCCCGCTGATGTCAGCCCAGCCCCGCCGGGGCCGCCGCCGATACCGCCCGCCCGTGACCGCCGCCCGCCCGCGGCTGCGCGGGGACCCGCGGCCGCCCGCCCGCCGCTGCCCCCCCTGCCCCCGCCCCGAGCCAGCGGGAGCCGCGGCGGCCGCAGCCGCGTTGCGGCGGGGAGGTGGGAGCCGCGCTTGGCAGCCGGGAGAGGGGAACGTTATAAAAAGCCTTTGTCTCGGGACTCAGCATCGCATCTCTCTCTCTCTCTCTCCTGCCGCCCGACGGTGCTGCTGCCGGCGGGAGCGAGAGCCACATTTTCGGCTCGTTTGTTCTTTTCGCCGCCCCAGGCATGTCTTGACACAGCCGCGAGAGAGCCCGGCGTTTCCGTGCACTTCCGACGGATGTCTTCGGCTGGGGCGAGAGCGGTGGGGGTTTGAGACTTGGTAGCGTATCTCGGTGCGAGCGTCTGTGAGATTCCCATGATCGCAGTGTGAAGGAGGAAGAACTGGAAGAAAGAAGCGGTTGTGTTGGTTTCTCTTCTTGCTGGCTCAGCCTTCCTGGATGGTTGCGCTACTGTCTTGTGGACACATTGTCAAGCGCGCACAGAGAAAGAGGCTTGATTATTTTCTCCCGTGTTTGGTTTTCGTCGTGATCTCCGTGCAGAAATCCCCACTTTTCTCCCAGTTCGCCGGTCCGCACTGAGCAGCAGGAATATGCTCATGAAGGAGTACCGGATCTGTATGCCTCTGACAGTTGAAGAGGTAAGATCCGCGCTCGTACCGGAGAGGCTGTTCCTTACCCAGGGTTTTCTCTTGCCAGGCGGCTTGAGGTTGTATTTGTTTTGCTGAATATTTCTTCTTCGTGTAATGAACTTAGTCGGAGATGATTGGTTAGAGAGGAATGTTTTTATTGGAAAATAAAGGAATCCTGCAGGAACGAAGGTAACTTAAGTGTATCAAAAGCACTGTGTCGTCAAAATATTGGTTATAAAGATGTTCCGACCAGACTTTTCAGAGGGATCTCATGCATGTTTGCAAGGGAATGCTTTTTGCTGAGATTTCTAGCTGATAAAGCGTTTGCCCAAAACCCAGTTTCTAAATATATTTCACCTTTGCTTAAAATACCTCGCAGCTGAGCATGGCCTGAAACTCCCTCCAGCACAGGTAAGGAAGAGAGCCGATCATTTATTAGTAAAACTTTGTTGTCATTTAAAGAAACGACTGAAAGCCAAACTGCTGTTTGTCGGGTGCTCTCAACTCCGTGTTAGGAACATTGGTTTTATCTGTCTGCGGAGAGTTTTAAGTCAGACCGTAATACCTCCGTGGAGCACACGTGTTCTGGAGTTACTTGTGAACTGTTTGCGGGCGCAGTAGGTGCCTGAAGGCCCGATGGAATACGAAACAGAGCCGGTGCTTTGTGGCTTGGTGCCCTGCAAGTGTGGAAAGATGCTGTTTTAGGGAGCCGCTGGTGGCGGGGATGGGGACGAGCCCGCGCTGGGCGCGGATCTTGCGCTTGAACTGCGCCCAAAGTTCCGCCTGGGCCGCCGGCGGCGCCGCCAGGGGGCGCCCTGGCCCCGGGTCCCTCAGGAGGGGCTTAATTCACTAATTAATGGATAATTAACTCGCTAATTGAGTTACGCGTTTGTTCGTCGAGTCCGTCCAGGAGGGTGTTTTGCTGCGCAGTTTTATTTTCGGCGATATATGTGTGGGGGAGTCTCCAGGAGCCCGGCAGGGTAGTCATTTCAATGCTCTTTTTGTCCGTCTCGTCAGTTCTGCCAAATTAACAGTTTTCTGAAACTGAGGATTGGAACTGTCAAATATTTACTTCGGGCTGCTCAGGAACTTCCTTCTGCAGGGAGCAGGACCCAAAGCCACCACATACATGTAGTTAAACTGGTATAGGTTTAATTCTAGCCTTTTTCTATCGTATCCTGTGATATTAGATGGCATTATTCTTTTAATACGTAATTTTCTTTGTTTATTGCATTACCCTACTGTGGACAACATTTTATCCAAGCCAGTTCCTGATGTCCTCAGACTACCACACTTAGTTAATGACGGTTCATTACATCATCAGAGGGGAGCAGATCTAATTTATTTTGAAACATTAGTAATAAACAAGATTTCCAGATGCAGAAAAGTTCAAAAATCTCCCAAAACAGGAATGGTCGATGCATGATGAGGCAGAAGGAAATGTTGGATGTCACTGTTTCTCTAGAATGTTAACAGAATCGGTAAAGATACTCTATCTTGTAGTTTCTCTTATGTTGAATCACCCATTATTGAATCCAAGTGCTGCAGCTGAGATGCCTTAATGAGGAACCTAGAACATGTCTGATATTTAGCATCAATTTAATTACTAATTATAAAATGAACTAGGACAAAATTGTAAAATTAGCAGATATCTTATTTTTGTTACAGTATTTACATACTAAAAAAGTCCCACACTGTGTTTCTCATAGTGGTTCATCCTTGTCACATTCCCTACAGTCTTATGAAGGTGGTGTTATCCTACTTTTACCCTCAGTTGCACATTAACTGCCAACAGTGTGCGATAGTTTTTGCCACAAGGGGATGGGGTGGTTCAGTCACCGGGAGAACATCATGGGGCAACGCTCACCCTTCAAATACCCGGAGCATTTTGGTTCCAAGAGGCCCAAACCGCCTCCTGCAAGGTGCAAAGTCACTCTGAAGCTCAGTGGGCTTTGAGGGAAACAGTTTCCAAAGGATTTCGAATTTCCCACGGGGCTGGGATGCTGGGCCCTGCTCTGCAGTGGCGCTTGGGATCCTGACTCACCTGGGGACGCTGCTGGCACTTAAGCACCCAAGGGTTTTTGAGGTTCTGTGTTTCAACAGGTATGGCAAAAATGCAGTTCGTATGCAACAGCCTGGCTCCCCCTTTTGTGCTGTTTTTTCTTCTGTGGACTTTACAACGCTGCTTTTCCCCGGTTGATACTCTGGCTTCTGGCCTGTGCACTTTAGACATAAATCCAAAAGTACTTCCTTGAGCAGTTTTCCTTTTTTAGCCCTGCCCTGCCAGTTACCCGTCCATAGAAGGCTCACGGCATGAATGGGAAAGAGCTGTGGCTTTAGTCTGTGGTGGTGTGTTGTCACCACCACCACAGTGCTTCCCATGTCATTCCTGGGAGGATAATCTGGCACAGGGAGCAAAATGCAGAGTTAAGTCTGCCAGCCAAGCACCTGTACTCTTCTGGAGTCAGATTTTGTGTGTAATGTGAAGAAACGTGCTGTAAAATGTTGTGTAATGTCCAGGCAAGTCATTGCCTTGCATGTAAATACCTATGCACGCAGCAGGGAGCAGTTAGTGCTGCTCTTGGTGACTATTATGACCTAAATTTATCTCTAGAGAAGAGTAAAGAACTGATACCTCAGTGTAACAGCAGCGCTGTCTCCAGGTTGGAAGAGTTTCTGGCATTGCTGTGGGTAGGAAATGCCTTCATCAGCTACTGCAGATCCTGCTCCTGAGTCGTGCTTTCCTTGATGCCCTTATTAGATAAGATACCCAAATATTTATGGGAGTTTTGTTTATCTACCTGTCAGCTTGGAGGCCAAATGCTTTCTTGCAAATAAAACATTTCCTAAGAAATGCTGTTTGCTACAGACTGAGCTGCTTTGGTGTATTTTGAGCTAGGATAGAGGAGCTGGACATGCATCTTTGTGCCTTGGCCATAAACACCAGGAAAGACAGGTTGATCCAGGAGTCCTTGCTGGGGTGCTGTGGCACCACACTACAGTCCTTATTTAAGGCTAAGTCAGTAAACTGCATTTTTATTGGCAGCTGTTTAGGTCTGTTACATATTTATGGTCAGAAGCTGCCTGATCAGCTTTAAAATAATTTCGGAAAGGAAATACCACGTTAATTTCTAAGCAAAATAATAACAACTGTTGTAAGAATTTCGTAAATTAAGTCAGAATAGAGCTGTTGGTTGACAAAGCCAATGTGATTGCCATTTAGAGATCATTCTTTACCTCGTTTGTGTTCCTTTTGGGAGGGACCCATGCAAATTCAATCCTTTTGTTAACATCGAGATCTTTCAAATTAGGAAAGAGCCGTTTCTTTGCATTAATATATAAAGCAAGTAAAATGTGTCCCAGTAATTGCATAAGATATGTTACCAGTCCTCATCCCAGCTGCAATTAATAAACGAGCCTGCCTCAGTTATTTTTCCCCTTCCATTTTCATCTGTTAGTTCATTCTTACAAATAGCTTGTTACCTCATATGGGAGAATATTATAATAGGCTGCATTGTGGGTTTTTAAATATCATCAGTTAAAAACCCCACATTCCTAAGCAAGTGAAAAGAGCATCAAGCAACGGAAAAGAACGGAGATGCTGACAAATTCTCAAACTTGGGGTCTCATTGCAAATCAGAATTCCTGTTTTTCACGGGAACGATTACATGGCTTTGTGCTTTTGGGATGCCTTTATCTGAAAATGTAAATCAAATGTGATAGGTTAGCGTGGTACTGAACTCTTCTGGGAGAGGCAAAGTACAGTGAAGTTCCTGATTTGTGTGGAAAGTGATTATTCTTTACGGGAAGAGGTGAAAAGACATTTTTGCTGGATCCTGTTGAAAATGGAGCTGTTACTGCTGTAAAATGCTGTGAAAGATGTGAAGCTGGGCTGTGTATATTTGAAAGCTAAACATCAAATAAACTGGAGGAGTCACAGGGTTTTTTCCTTGGAAACAGGGATGCCTATTAACATTTCTGTTAGTTCTGAACTCTACGTGCATGGCCAGTCCCTAAATTCCTAACAGGTTTTCCTTTGCTTTGTTCTTTATTTCAACCAAGATTATCTCTGCTGAGCCTGGTGGAATTGCTCCCACTCTGTGCTTTAAATAAAAGAGGTTGGATCTGTGGGGAGCTCTGCCTGCATGAGGTGTGGAGGAACAGCTGTATTGTCATGAATACAAACAAGCAGAGACCTGCAAAATGGCCATAAGTGGAGAGCGTGGTTTTTCAACAAAAAGTCCTCTCAGCATTCCCAAATTCTGGATTTAGAAGTGTTATCCTTGCTCCTTTATAAAAATACCCGTTTTTTAGCTCTTGTTTCAAACATTATGAATTCTCCCAGTGTGGATTATTTACGCGAAATTATTTCCACAACATCTGTGTAAACAGTGTATGTACTCTCTGAATCTTGTGTACATTTCTTCTTTAAAAGATTTCATAGTCTCCCGTTTTGTGTGCAGAGGGTGCTTGTTATAACATGTTTTATTCGGGCAGATTTCAAGCTCATTGGAAGCGTTTGAGAAGGTGTTGTTATGCCCTGAGAGTCAGCAGGTGTTATGATATTTAGACATAACTATATGTCTGTAGTACAGCGAGGCCTTTAGTAGGGTATGAAGTGTAAAAAACTTCTTTTTCATAAGTACAGTGATCTCCTGCAGGACAATCTACATCAACTTGTCCTGCAGTTAATACAGATGGATTAAATAATGATCAATTGTGTGTGCTGCTTTCATTTCCCAGCTGCAGCCACAGAACGTTTTCAGGAGCACCTTAATGTATGGAGCATTTGTAAAACCTGTATGTTGGTTGCAAGCAAGGGGACTATAAGCAAACAGAAGGTGAAGTCAAATTTTCAAATTTAATTCAGTTTATGACTTGTAAATGAAATAATGGTTGAACCCGGTAATGACCACGACCTCTGCAGAAAAAGTTTCTCTGGCAGGTTGGAGCTGAAGTTGTCCAGCAAAAATGGAGTCTTGCTGTGCAATTTTAATTGAAACCATAAACAGCTCTAATGCATCTTGCAGCAGTTCCTTTCCAAGGCACTAAATTGCTGTGAGACAGTGGTTAATCACTGTGTCTGGATGTGCCTTAGAGAACATCAGCCTTACCTCCCTTTTGCCTTCAGTACCGAGGGGGGCACAGCCACGTTTGTCTGAGGGGTATTCAGGGTTAATTATTGACCTAGGAAACCTCTTTACACGATGATGAACATCTTTTTACCCTTCAAAAGAAATCCTTGTGTAAGTCTCCTGTTAGCAAAGGGATCTGGCCTCTGGTGGGGGTCACTTCTGCTCACATCACAAGGCCTTTGCTCACACAGCGTGACCTCACGTTGACCCGAGAGCCTCTGGCCTGGGGACAGTCACTGTAACAGATAAAACAGGTGAGGGAAAGCACCACAAGTTAACTATTATCCCCGAAGAACACCTATTTCATTTTCTTTTGGTGCACGGTCTAGCTGTGAGAAGGAACGGATGAAAAGCGAGAGCTGTGTTCTGCCATGGGAAAAAATAAACGCCTTGCTTTAGCTCGGCCTTCCTGGGCTAGTTGTGGTCAGCTCTGGAAGCAAAGCAATGCAGAGCACATGTCAAGTCCTTATTGAGCTCCACTGCAAAGAGAAGCCCAAAAAACCCCAATTTTCTCCCTTACTCCTGTTTGCACTTTTCAATAAAACTCTGGGAAAGGAACAAGACAACCTTTGTTCTCCAAGTTTCAGTGTAAATCATTAAAAAAAGTCTTTCGGTGGAAAGGATTAGATATTACCCAAGGAACACCAGGCTCTGACATACATCTCTCTTTATCTTCCTTGTTCTGTTTCTTCCTGTCAACACTTGTTTTCCCCAAGGTGTATATATATATATATATACACAGCAAATAATACCACACCGTTGATTTGAGGACTTTGTTAGCAAAATGCAGGGCCCAGTTTTGCATTTTCCATAAAAGAAAACACAGCCTGTCAGTGTGTTAGGACATTTTCTAGCTAAGGCACTCTACAGAGCTTTGATGCCATCAAGAACTCCATGAGCTCTCTTTGTCTTTCAAGCAAAATGTGGGCTTGGAAAGAAAAGAGCTGGGAAAGAAACACCCAGGATGTCAATAGTGGCTTTTAAAACTCAGTGCTTTAATTATTTCTTTTGTATTTTGGGATGAACTTTGACTTGCTGAGAACATGAGGTTCTTGTAAGAGTTGATGTGAATGCTGAGCGATCAGCACTTTACAAATCGAGACCACTTCTGTTTATGTACCTAATAACGAATGTAGATGTCTGTATTGGCAGCTTGAAGTTTGATAGCTCTGATGTGTCAAATACATTTTCCCTTAGTCCAGTCTCTTTAATTTCTTCATCTGTCTTCTTTTAAGGTTAGAAATAATATAGTTATACCAATTTTCACGTGATTTTTGCCTGACTGCCAAAAAAAGTTAGGTGATTTATAGCCCTTAAAGTCTATAAAGCCCTTTAGATTAAAGGAAGAGAAAGATTTCTGTAATAACTAGGAAATATTACAAATCATATTTTCCTTTATGAGTATTCATTTTATTCTGATAGACATTTGTATTGTTAAAATCTGGTGGAGATCATGTTCTTGGGTACAAAAGGCTGCCTAGTCAGATAATGGAAAAGCCATAGTATATAACAATGATTCATTCACTGAATCCTTCTTTGTGAGTGGTGAGCTGACAAATATGTTCCCCAGGCTGTCCTTACGGAGCTGAGGCAGTGGTGGATGCTAAAATCCATGCAGGCTTTCCATCTTACTGTCCAGCCTGCCACAGAGGCAACAATTACACACTCTGAGGATGGAGATGGATAGTACACACATGAAAACCCTTGAAATGGTCATTGTGGGCCAGGAACAATCCTTTGTATCCTTACGGAAATCTTACTTGTAATTTAAATTTTTTTTTTTTTTTCCAAATAGTTATAGTTTTCTTTATATTCTGTTCTTTATCTTCTTTGGTTCACAGAGCATCTCTCATGACCAGCAGTGCATTTTGTACGATTTTTCTACCAAAATAAAGCCAGTAGTGACATTTTGTGCAGGTTTGCTCCGAGAGCCCTCCAGTGCAGCCTGGAGAGCTCTGTGTGGGCATATTGTGCACATTTTCAAGTGTAATTACCAATGTCTGCAGGCATCTAGAAAGCAAGGAAAGGTGCTCCCCAGGATTATTGACTGTGTTTAAAAAGGAGCTAAGAAAAGGTAATATAGATTTCAAGTTGTGTTAACAGATGGGTTTACAGTCTGTAGGTGGGGGAAACCAGACTTGAACTTCACCTGGGTTTATATATATAATGCTTTTAGTCTGGTCTTAATCTTGTTTATCTCCTCCCCAGTTCATAATTTCTTCCCAATTTTGGTTATAAGTGATCGGCCCATTTTGCATGCTTGGATATGTATCAAAATACTATTTTTGTGAAGTATAATGCAGGGTGCTAAATTGTAGGAATGACATTTTAATGGCTCCTCTTGGCAAAAAAAAAAAATTTTTAAAAAGTATCTTCCATCTTTTTTCTTGATTGTGGTCAGAAAATGCTGAGGCAGTTTTGGGTTCCATTAGTTTTGTTCTTTTGCAGTTCCAAAGCTGCTTTTGCACACTCTGAGCTCTGGCACATCCTGAACTTGTGCACGTCCTTAATTTAAAGCACGAGGAGTCATGTGAGTCACACCCACGAATGTTTGGGGATGAAGCAGCCTTGTCCTGGATTTAGAAGACTGGTTCATATGCTCTCCAGAAAAATCATGGGCTTTATTTAGGAGTTTTTACGTGTCTGTTCTAAGATTAGTCTTGCCCAAGTGATTTAGGAATCCTTGAGCTCTGTGGGAATTGTTTTCTGTGGGCATGCTGAGTGTGCCTTATTTTCCATTTCATCACACTAAATGTCATCTTGGGTTTAATGTGTTCACCAATTAATGACTATGTTCAGGGTTTGTTCACTAAAAATATTATTACAATGCGTGACAAAGTAATTGTGTGATAATGACACTCCAGTGTGACACACACACTGTTGCTCGATTGCTTCATTAACAATCAGTCACTGATGACAAACACAACTAATTGTTGAATATATTTTCAGCTTTTTTTCTCTCATTTTATATAAAGGCCATTAAAAATATAAAAATAACCTTTTGTGCTGGTGTCACCACGTTAATTGAAAGGTTCCCTAAATACAGAAGTCCGATGTGAACCGAAAAATTGCGTTTATCAGAAGGATGAAGACAATGATAATTCTGTTGAGAAGCATTAAGTTCTTACACAGGCCAAGCTTGTATTTGTCCTGGTCATACAGATGATTGGGTTTTTTGTGGTTTGGGGGTTTTTTGGTCAGGTTTTCTTTGAAATTGCAGATTAGCTGACCTTTAAGTAATATTTCCATTTAATAGATTAATTGTACAATGACTGCAATAAGCTAAATGAAACCCCTGAAGTTTACACGTGATTACGCTCTTAAATAGCCTTCCTGCTTCCGTTATTACATAGACTTGATATAAAATTGATTGAAGTCCTCCTTCAGTGGGTCAGTTTTTGTTTTGCTTCGCTCTGTGTGAAAGGAAAATCATTCAGAGAAATTTCCACCACAGTAATAGCAATGAGTTCTGCCACTGATGCTAAAGAGGCCAAGATGTCACCAAATATGTGTCATAAAACACAGCATATTTTTAGAACAGAAATGTTGGGAATTTAAATTCCATTTCAGTTGCACGGTGCAGATGTGAAATAATTCCCCTGCCCTCAGGAGATCCACTGCAGCTTTCTCTCAGTCTGAACACGAGTTGGCTTCAACCAATGGCCATAAACTAAAAGAAAATGTAAACTTCTGGAATCTGTTGCTCCACGTGGAATGAAGTTATTGCTCTCCTCATCCCCCAAACTTGTCAGTCCCCTCTCTGCTGTGAATTTCCAGTCCCAGCTTTATAGAGGCTTTGATTCCCTTTCCCTTCTCCCATTGGGGAGTCCTTGGTCGTGCTCCCAAGCGAGGCACGTGGCCAGCTGGCAAAAAGCTGCTGCTCCTGCTGGGCCCTGGGCTTGCAGGGAATAAGGAACTGCACAGCAGACCAGAACAACTGATAATTCAGCTCCCTCTCGAGTGCTCAGCTCGGACTTGAATCCCTGGATTCCCTCAGTTTCCATGGATCTTTCCCCCAGACTGAAGCTGAAGAGAGCACCGAGTTCTGAAATCTCTCCAGTGTCTTACAGGGTTGTTGAGTTTATTTGCATTTCCAAACTGTTTGCTACTTGGTGAAGCCCAGGTTTTTTTGCTTTCTTCTTTTTTTTTTTAATTTTTTTTTTTTATTTTTTTGCCTTCTCCCCCATCCCTCAGGGATGATTCAGTATAAAAACACGCTTGTGTATATTGAGGGGATGTTGTTATACATTTAGGATATGTTGGGGTGTTTATTTCCACATTAACTTCAGTGGAAACAGAATGAAGCCCATAATGGGGACTTTTTTGTTGTTCATTTGTTCTCCGCTGTTTTGCTACACTTATTTTCTCCACTGTCTCTGCTTTTTTTCATGTCTGAACTTGAACTCTCTTAGAGTCAAGTGATGGTGAACTTCTAAATGTGTTCTGAGGGGGTTTGAGATGAGGCAAACAGCCTTTGAGTGGAAATGTTATGTCATAGTAACAAATGCCTATGGATTAGTTAGTTTATTTCCAGGACCTCATGGGCTATACATTGCTATTTATAATTTAACTTTCTCAAGCAGCCACGACTGTGTTTATGTTGCCATGGTGTTCCTTGCCATACTTGAGGGTGGATAGTAAATGCTATAATTGAAAATAGATACTCCCACTGAATTAAGGGTAACAGGTGGTTATGTTTTTATTTAATCATGCTGAAAGCATATTACAAGTTAAATGTGGATACCTCTACCCCTGCCTCTCTGCCAAGACATTTTCAGACATGCCAGTATGTTCTTCAGTGGCCAGAACTGGAGTAAACAACATGAGTGATTTGTCTCGTGACAGGCCAAGGAATGTCAGTGGCAATCAAGGAGCATCCTCCGCTTCAGACTTGGGAAAGCAAATGTTCTTATGCAGCAGAAAAAGAGCTGCTCTGATGTGTGGGGGGAGCTCTGCATCTCATCCTTCTGGGGACCACAGTCTGGACAAAGCCCAAATTCCTTAGGAGCATTTGAGGAACAGCAATTACTGTTCCCTTGTGTTTCCTCATATTAGCCCTCTGACCTCATCTCACCTCTTCATTTCCTTCAGTTTTCCACTGAAGTTTTCCACTTTTTCCACGTGGGCAAGACCCATCCTACTAGCAAAACTATTCAAAGCATCCCCCTCTCACAGCCATAAGAATTGCTTTTGATTAAGTTTTGTCAACTCCCATAACATCAGTTAAATGTTATCTCTATAATACATAAATATATGTATATAATTTTTTCCATTTTGCAGAGTATAAGGGCAGACACATCTGGCTGTTATCCTAGGTTCTCATTAATATTTAGGTGGGGGAGAAAAAAAAAGTGTTGCAGCTTTTTCTCTCAAAAATATTCTTAAATGTGAAAATGAAATTACTTTTTGCAGTCAATAGAGAGTGTGAGACAATCCTGCTATTTTGAGTTCAGATGCCCAGGAGTATTAAGTAACCAGGTGCAAACACTTCAGCCAGGATGGTGTGGTTATTATCAGAGGCATTTGTGAAATCCACGTTAATAAAACCAGAGCAAGGACACGTCATTGGTGCAGTTGTGTGAGCAGTGAAGGGCAGAGTGGAGCCCCTTGCCTGAGTTCTGCACAGCTCACCAGTCTCCTGGTGAGGATTTTTGGACCTTTTTTAGAAGCAGCTGTCAGACTCTGGTCTTTATTAAGCTTGTATCAACCAAAGGCTAGTTGGGTCCTCCAGTTTTTCCTGTAGCTATAGGATGTCAAATGGATTCCCAGCAGTGGGAGATGTGTGCACACACAGAGTTTTCTCTTGAACTCAGTTTGAGGTTATTCCTGAGTTTTCCTTTCATATTTTGCCATTTTGTAAAGCAAAGCCAAACTAAACAGTGGTTCATAGATGGTAGGATATGTCATACTTTGGTTTTAAGCTGGTTTACATTGGCTGGAAAGGTTCATGTTATTGAAACCAGGATCACTTCCTTTGCACACAAGAGCAAGAGAGTTTGCATCTTAAAGCTTTGCAAGGAGGTCCTTAAGGCCTCCTAAAAACAAGCTTCTGGCGATTGCATTCCTTTCCACAGGTTGTTCTGCTTAACATCTTTCTTTGCAGGCCTTTTCCACAATTTTGGAAGTTAGACTTGCAAATTAAGTGAGCTATTTTAGACTCTCTGGGCTTATGTTATAGGTAGCACTTGACTGAGTTTATTGTTACAGAAAGGCTGAGGACATTCCCTGGGGCCACCACCAAACTTCCATGTAAGAGTAAGTGTGCAGGAAGGCACAAGGCTTTGAAGTATTCATGCATATTTAATGGCAAGGGAAGAACTCAGCACTGCAGCCAATCCAAACCTTTGACAAGAACAAGGAGTTAAGGGGAAAAAAATTGAGTTTGCAAGACAGTTTTGATGAAATGAATTAAAAAAATGCATTGCTGAAGGTGATTAATGTAGATTAGTACATCACGTGTCATAAATTCACCCATCCAGTGGAAATTCACTCTCCAGCTTGGGGTTTTTGATGGTTTTGCTGAGATGTCCCTGCTCAGCCTGGTCTTTTTTGGAGGTGTAGGACCTCTGCTTTATTGCAGTCCTGTTCCAAGTGTGAAAGTCCCAGAGCCCTTGTATGAACCAGTGGTGCCCTGGAGCTGCCTAAATCTCCTACAGAATAGACCATTGACCTGGGAAAGAACTAACTGGCCTTTCTAACCAGTGTAGCCCATGTGGGTCCAAGAGTGAGAGCCTTGAGTCGGGCTGCTGGTCTAGCAAAGTCTTCACCAATCCCAAACCAGTCTTGATATTTAGGAGAGATTTGTCACTGTGCTCTCCCAGGCTTCGTTTTGTTGAGTTTATGTCGGGTTATTCCACACTTTTCTTAAACAGTTCTCTATGAATATTCATTCTTAACAGTCACGATCCTCTGTGTGAAATTGTAGCACGAATTTTTCTCTTACTCTTGATCGGTGGTTCCTGATGCTCCCCCTTCACCTGCCCCGAGTGTTCGTTTCTCTGGTGTCTTGTTTCGTAACTCCAGGTTACACTGCAGTGCAAATGCTCCTTGATTCTTGGTCTAAAATAGGATTTTTACCCATTATGTCAGTGAAAGGTGACAATAAGTGAAAAACAAGGGAACAAGGGAGTATACAGAAGGCATTTTTCAGAGAAAGAATTTAAGAAGTAATAAGGTTTTATAACAATAGAGAGAATTCACTTGCTCAGTCAGGTGACATTTAAAAGCATCTTCCATTTTTTAGCAACTGGAAATATAAGGAAGCCATGTAGGAAAAGAAATAGACTTGCTGATTAATGAAAGCTTTGCCATTCTTTAAATATTTTGTTGTATAATCACTGACATAAAAATAATGACAGAGCTGTTGGGGTACATTTTTGCCTTCCTTATCTTGCAAACCCTGATTCTTCTTTTGCACTTTTGACGCTTTCCAGTCAAGAGTTTCAAAGAGAAAGGATTTTTCACTCCATCAACAATTGAACCCCCCACTGATTTATGTGTGCAAATTGTTTGTGCATGTCAAATTTAAACATATGCTGTTTTGAAGGCACAGTAAACTTTGCAAGTTGACATACAAAGTTCACCTCAGTAATCCTACCGAAGATTTGGTCCCTTGTGTTCTTTTTGCACCAAATTAGTGCACTGCTTATGATATTCTAGGAAACAGGGAAAGAGATAGGATGGCACTGGGATGTGCAGGGTTTTCATGAGGAGGAGAAATAACTCGCCCCAGATGGATGGCTCGTGTGCTGCATTGCCAAGGGACCGTGCCCTGCCAACAGGGCAGCTCGGGGTCCCTCCCAGTGACCCTCTGAGGTGTTCTCTGCCCTCTCACACCGTTCAGCCCCGTGTCCTGCTGATCCTGTTCTGCTCAGTGGAAGCAGGAGCAGCAGGTGTGGGATGCAGCCTGGTGGCAGGAGGAAGGGGCAGTTTGGTTCCCCTGTGCGGAGAAGCCCACAGTGAAGCCTCACTTTTCATCCCTGAACTCTTCCAAGGTGACCCCCTCGTGCATTTGGGCTAAAGAATTTTAAGCTGGTGTTCCAGGTGTTCACTGCCATTGAGGTCAAGGAGATGAAGTTACTCTGCTTCCCATCTAATCAAGAGTTGCTCTCTGAGCCTTGCAGGCTGCCAGTGATCACTGTAACCGTATCCTCTGTTCTCTCCTTTTTTCTCTTTGTACTCTCTGTAATATACGCCTCCCACTCCCTCTTTTAAATCCTTTTTGTAGGAGGTTAATTACAAAAATGTAGCTTTCCATCCTTGCTGGCTTCGAGTTATCAGTTGTTCTTTTTATACATTGTTCATTGGGGATATTTTTTTAATAAGTTGCTACAACCATTGTTAATGAGCGAGTCGGACACTTTCAAACCCTGCTCAGATTCCTCCGGGTTTCACTTTCCTCTCTGCGGTGTTAACAGTTATTTGTCTATTTATTTTACTTTCGTTAGCTCATCTTTTAAACACTGATTTGTCCATGTTTATGGGCCTTTCTTATGGCAGATTTGTTTCTTTTAGAACATCTGGGCAATGACCTTGGCAAAATAGGCTTTTGGTATTGAATTGCCCCATATCAGCTGGGTCTGCTCTGGCTGCTTTACCTGTGACCTCTTCAGGGACAGACTAAGACATGATTTTCCTCACTAAAGCTGTGTTAACTTTCCCTCTGTATTTATGAATCCAAGCTGTGCTATTCACACACTTTTAATTTTTCTTGAGTAATAGGAACCACCCTCATACGCTCTTTCTCAGTTTTCTGTTCAATACATTGAATGGATGATAGCAAATGAAAAGCATATGAAAAGCAAATTAATACAACTCCTAGTTGGTGAAAGTATAGAATTTTAATTTAATGCCAGCACAATATATTGAATGAATTGAAAGTGCAAAAATACCAAATTTCAATTAGAGTACCAGCTAATATTTTATTTTACTATGACTATCTGCTTTACTGCATTTAAGAATGAAACCTTTGTAGATTTTTGATAACTATTTTTTAATTCTTACTGATTTAAATCATTGACTCTTCGGGGACTGGCTCTTAAAGAGAACCACAGAGGTAGAAATAATGCAAACAGTAAGGATTTCAGGCAGTTTATTGATATGTTTGGCAAGTAATGTTAGTCAGTGCTGTGCACCAGCATTTCCATCTTTAGAAGTTGTTTTGCCAAGTGCTGGTTGGCAGTATGTCGTGTTCCTTGGATTCCACTTGGAGCTGAGAACTCTTCTGGTCATTTTATCTCTGAAAGGAGTTAACATTTGCTTTATTTTAGATCCCAGCCCGTGCAGGATACACGGGGAGCATGCAAACTAACAGATCCTGTGTCAGGAGGAGTGATTCCTGGCTTTGGCACTGCCAGGAGCAGAGGCTGCTCTGCTGCTGTGTCATCACCACAGTGCTGGTTCCTGCCCAGTGCACACAGAGCTGTCCCTCTTGGAAGCAGAGATAAATTTCCATGTCCATGTTTAACTTTGATTTGTTGTTACACTTTGGCTCTGACCTCCTCCCCCTGACTGTAAATCAGTAAGGGAAAAGCACACCACGCACATGATCTGCAGTCAGGCATTTGATACGGTCGTAATTAATTGACAGTGTTCCTATATGTGCTGGTAAGCAAGATTAATGCCCTTCCCAGGCCCACTGCTACACGGGGAAGTCAGTAGGAATTTCTCTCCTTCTGCATTAAGAATGGCAAAATACGAGCCTGGGAGGGAATTCACTGAATGAGGAGCTGCGTATGACGTAGAGCACAGCTCTGTCCTGAGCTGCACTCTACAGAACTCTGCTGACTTCAGGTCAAGTGCTCTTTGTCTTCCTCTCCCACGAAGTACTACAGGTCGTTTTTGCATGTGACATTCACATTTATGTTTTCTTTAACTCTGTGCTGTCAGAAGACCGAAGTATGTTAGAAAATTCAATCTGTTTCTTAGGGACTTGTAAAACTGATGACTTGATGAATGATATATAACATGGACAGAATGGCACAGGAGGAAGGAAGTTTTTGTCTGGCCAGTGGATTTCTAGGAAGGATGACCCTGGCTTGGTAGGCCAGTACATTTTTCTGTTCTGCCAATTGTTGCTTTACTGCCTCAGCATCTTCAGCAAGTGACTTAACAGTAAAAAAAATTCTTCATGTGGCCCTTTGTTCTGGAACTTCAGCAACTCCACTGTCTGCTGTTGATACATGAAAACCTGTCCCCTTCCCGAGAAAACGTGTTTTCCTCCTCAGGAAACCTAAAGCATCCCATGGCCACAAGTGCAGGAATCCTGGCAGTGTCGGTTGTGCTCCACTTCCAGTCAGGAATGACATCAGTGCATGTGTTGGGCCCTCTTTGTTTCGCTGCTGCTGCTCTCCTGCAGTGGCTGCAGCCCTGGAATTGCTGGCCCGTGGAAGCTTTGGCTGCCAGGAATGGGGGAAATATGCAAATAGAATAATCTTGTGAATCATCTGTGTAAGGCACTGCTGGATCCCAGGCAGAGTTACAAGCCATCAAAACATGCAAATCACGTTCGTGTGAGTGACACAGTGAGGGTGTCCCTGTGCTTAAGTAGGGCATTACTCAAAATAGTACTATTCCAGCTTTCCATGGGAAAGTACTTTCTGTTCAGTGAGATGTTTTCTTTCCCTACCTAGTCATCAAAAACACCATCAATCCCATTTCCAGTGAGGCAAGCTTCTGTGGAATGTGACATTTGTTATTTCCCTTACCTGATAAGAGTGTAGACCTAGATTTGTTCAGAATGCAACACATACTTTTCTTTTTAATTAATTTTTTTTTTTTTAAATGCTTGAAAAAGAGTTTGTCCAGGAGAAGTTGCTCCCCAAAAAATTGATTTTCTGGCTATATGCAGGAAAGGTAAATTCACTCTTTGTATTGTTTTCAAGCACCTTAACACAGGGAAGGAAATGGGTTGGTTGCAGTCATGAAATAGAGTGTATGGATAGAAATAATGCAAAGGTAACCTCCACTAGTACTTCCCTGTTGAAAAAAAGAATATTGTTATGGCACACAACCCTGAGATGAAATTTCAGAATTGATATATCACAAAAGTAGAATAAACTGTGCATATTATAACCATGCTACCGATTTATTGAATGGGTTTTTTAACAGCATTAACAGCATAAGATTGAAATCTATATAGGCTATAAACGTATTATCCACTCCTGGATCTTCAGGAATGATCTTCTTCTCTCTGCATGCATGGAGTTTGTGCAGGCATCAAGAATTTCATACCAATCTATGAACTGATGTCAAACAAGATCCAGTGAACAGAGGTGATAAAAATTCCCCCCCCCAACAGGGTAATTGCATCGCAGATACATCATTGAATATTTGGGTTTAAAGAGAAGCTTTAAAAGCTCACAGAACACGGGAAACAATGTGGCATTTTGATGTTACTTTACACGGCTCCACTTTGTGTCCTGTAAAAGAAAACGTTCTGATCTTGAGCACTTATTTTTTCGGTCTGTGCGAGCTTAAACATTTCGGCTGATTCTCCAGTTTGGTTGGAAGCACGGAATGGGCTGTACTCACGCAAGGATTATCCTGGTGTCTGTGTCTTTCTGAACATCAAATTAATAGTTTGAGTCGCAGAGGTTAAAAGAAATTTCAAGTGCTTCTTTAATGAGGACAGACAGGAACATCTTTTGATACCTTGTATTGAATTCAAGCGGTTTCCTATCTGATATACTGTGATAGTGGTGCCCGCTGCACTTCCATAATTATGGGCCTGTCAGCATTTCCATTCCTAACCCCTATATTACAGCTGGAAATATCACTCCAGGATGAAGTTTTGTACAGAGCCTTTCAGCTGTGAAAGAAGCAACTTTCAAAATTCATTTTGCTGCCTCTCCAGTCTAAAAAAACCCCCAAGTTTTGCTCCTGCTTGCTCCACCCTGTATTAATGTCTTGTTTTCAGAGAAAAACCCCACGGGGGTCAAAATACTGCTGGTTTGTTTCCTGGAGTGTGAATGTAACACGTCGAAAAGATAAGAACTGAGAGCTGAATGCTTTTATTTAACCACAAAAAGAAAAAGAGGCAGCACAAGCAGGAGAAAGCACATCTGCAAAGTGCCACTCTGAGCTCACACCCACCTCCCCTCCTTTGGAACCCATCTGCAAAGGTTGCAGTACCTGTGTCCTTTTGCACAGATTCCAAAGCAGCAAGGAAGTTATAATTTTGTGATTTATCAACGCAGACTGATTTAAAAATCGTTATTTAGGAGTTCAAGGACGCGTAGAATTAGGAGGTGACAAAATTATTATTGCCCGTACGGTTTTGGTTTGCCTGCTTTTTGAATGTGTTTGCCACAAAACTGGTTCCTGGAAAGGCTGAGTGAGGCTCAAGTGAACACCATTTTTTCATTATATAATATTTTGGTCTTTTTCCAGTAACTTATTACCTATCTCTGAAGTTTGAACCGGTGTCTGTCATGGTTTTCAGTGGTGCTTATCACTAAAGTGTCTGAATATCATGCAACATTAATCTATTGATTTTCATTACACTTTTGTAAGATGGACAAATTTTCTAATTTTACAGATGATAAATGTCTGTACTGGGACTTACTAGTTGAAAATATTCACTTTTTTTTTAAGATTTAAGACTTGGAACCTGCTTTTTCAGAGTGGAATTCTATCGCCCATTGAAAACACAGTTCTCATTGACTTGAGCGACGTGGTAAATATTGACCATTTCCCTGAATCAGATCTCTTGTGTCGAGTGGGGCACCCAGATGAGGAGGAACGAGGGAATAGCAATTGCTTGGGAAGATTTAGGATGAAGTGATTTGCTTTGTGTTCCTTCCACTGCTTCAGTTTTGGGATTCCTCTTCCGTCCATCGTGTTGTGCTGGTGATGTCCAGAGGACACACTGTGGATCTTCAGTTCTGTGACCTTGAGCTGGCTCTGTTTGCCCTTCCCAGAGTGTTTTTCATCACTTCAGCAAATGGAGCAGAAGCCCTACGTAAAATCATCCCCATTAGTATGCAACTGCCTCCAACAGGGAGAGAAAGTGCTACATGATTATTTAATTGTGCCACAGCCTTTAGGTACCCAAGTGCATTAATATCCAATCAGCCATCCATCCCTTCTGTAGCTCCTCAGTGCCTGGATTAGATTTCCTTAAGCACACCTTTTGTTTGTAATTATTTTGGGGGCTTTTGAAAACTTCAGAGGGGGAAAGAAAAAAAAAAAGAGCTTGACTCTCATAGAATCATGGAGTGGTTTGGGTTGGAAAGGACCTTTAAAGGTCATCTGGTGCCACCCCTCGCCGTGGGCAGGGACATCATGTGATGTGTGATCGCTCATGTGAGCCAGTGCTGGAACCTTGGGATGCTCTGCACAGGCTGCTGCACTTGAGATAATGGAGGGGAGTGGATAAAGGGAGCCCTGGAAACGTACACAGGGACATATGAGAGAAGAGAATAAGCCACAGAGAGAAATGTGTGATAAAGTACGTGAAAACCATATATCCTAAATATAGCGAGAGGCCTGAGAGTGTGCAGTATGAACACAGTATTTTGATAATTCATCTGAAAAGCCCTATAAAGCTTCTGTTGAGAATATGGAGCTGTATTTGCAAAGACTTAAATTTAAAGGTTTATATTTAGCCAAGGGATTTTCATGCACAAGATGAGTATTTATGCAAAGACTACATGACTGTTGAATTTCAAGTCCCTTTCTTAGTTTGCTGTAGGCATAAGAGCCTTCCAAAGGAAAAAAATTCTGACATTTATTTCCAATACAATGAATCATTTTTATTTAATAATTGCTATTATTCTTAGCAGCAACTGAAACATTCCTGAGCCATTTCGATTGTGGCTTTCTGAGCCCAAGGTAGACACAGTAAAACATCCATGGAACTAAAATTCTGCAGAGTTGTTACCAAGAAGAGAAGAGTCTCTAATGGAATTTGTTAGCAAGCTTAATGACAGGTGATCTCTTACTTTCTCAGCTCATACTTTAGATACAAAACTCTTCAATGTCAGTGGTTCATTTTCATATTACTGTTCCTGGTGGCATAAATTTTAAGTACAATTCTGTTAAGAGAAAAACACCTCTACGTATTTACACAATATAGTGCTTATGTCCATGTTAAAATAAATAGCTGATGGTAACATAAACTTGTGTTTTACTTAACTGGCAGTGACCTGCTGCAGTATCAGCATCATTGGGAGTAATATAAACAGACAGCAAGTAAATACACAACACATGCACTGGAGTGCCTCATTGGAATTGTCCTCAGAGCAAGACTGGATTAAGTGAAATTTCCAGCTGCTTGTGATATTTTAGGCCAGATTCAGCAAGACAGTGGCCGTCCTCAAGTCAAATACAGATCAGCAGGAGATGAGAAGGGTTATTTGGCTTCAGTTATAAGTTTCTTTATATTTTGTTCAAAAAAAATGGCGATAAACCAAAAGTCAAAGTCAGCAAAAATAAAGAAGGGGCTGAAGAGTGTAGGGACCCTCCTGAGGGCAATATTGCAGCTGGTTATCTGCACCTGGCTTGCGTGCACATATTGGCCTGGGTGTTGGAAACAGCCTGTCCATGGGAGCACAGAGCAGTTTAGCCAAACAGATCAGCCCTTGCTGAGCCTGCACTGCAGGACATGTCTGTTTTATTCGTTATTATTGTCATCTTGTTTCACAGATTAATTATGTCCTAGCCCTTAAAACTCATCTTCTTTCAGCATCCTCTGCATATAACCTTCTAAACCATCTCTAAGCTGTCATTTCAAGAAAATTTAAAGTAGTTCTCCCTCTTTGAGCTTCTCACTTAGTAGCTATTCATACAAACCTTTAAGCTGGTGGCGTTCTCGGAGAAGCTCAGAGGAATTTCTTCTATGTTTTAATGTATTTCTGAAAAGATAAAATGCTACATTTTTGTTCACGGGTTTCTGTTGTTGCAGGCGCAATTGCAGTTTTAGGAATTTCCACCAACTGGTTGTGATGTGTAGAAAATGGTTCTGAGGCCAATATCCGATGGTAACCTGGGGATTCGTTTAATGTCACTTCTCTCTGATGTCACTGGAAGAAGAAATGTCAGACGGGCCTAATGAAACGTGTGGTCTGTGGCTGAGTGGGGAGGCAGATGTGTCTCTGCAAGTTTCCCTTCGGAATTGCATTTCTAGGCTTGAAAAAGTGCATCTTGTGCTCTGTCATTGCCCAAACTCATCCTCACAAAGATGAAACAGTGACACCATAGTGACATCTTCTAGTTAATCACACGGCAAAGGTATTGTAATGCAAAACCCCTTTCACAGCACACTGGCTTCACAAGCACCTCAGCTGCAAAGATAAAAGCCTCCATTTTGTAAAGGTGGGAGAGTTTTGTGATATGAATCTCCCCTGTAGAAGGGGAAAGAAAAGAAACTAAAAATGGAATGGCAAGGAACAGTGTGGTGGTTCAGCCCTGCAGGATTGCCTTTAATAGTAAGTGGAAAACCAATACTGGTTTTGTCTTCCTGATGTAATGAAATTACTGAATTATCCTTTCATGTCCATGGGTCAAAGAAAAAAAAGTGGGAAAGTTGATGCCTCATAAGCATTTATTCATATGAATGAATCCTTAGTCATTCTGGCTGTCTTTGTGACAGGGAAGTCAGTTGTTGAATAGTTGGGGCTGTCAGGGCTCTGTGGCAGAGCAGAGGACTAAAATGACTGTATTAATAACAATCCTCAAATTCAAACCTCCTGGCTATGGAAGAGCATGTTGTGTCTCTGTCTGTGGCACGTCAGGGCTGGGAGGAAAAGCACAAGGTCTTTTTTAAGCAAATAAGGCAGAATAAAGCAAGTTTAGTTCTCTCATTTGTGTGAGTTCTGGCACCGAAAATGGAGTGACCTCCTGGGAGTCACTGCAGTCAGTGTGTTCTGTACCAGTCCTGTGCTCGGGGCTGCTCGAGAAGTTCCCTAAATTTTGTTTAGGAGGCCCCCACATCCAGGTTGCTGTGTAGTCATCCCTGTTCTCTCTGCCATATTGTGCCCATAAAAAAAGAAATAGAGGAAGGTGCAGGACTGCCACGAGCGCTGGATCTGGTGCATTTGTACCCATCATTTGTACTGATGTGTGTTTGCTACATGTGGAGTTTTCTGGTGTTCCTTCAGGCAGCATTGCTGGGTAATATGGGAGGACCAGCAAAAGCATCCAGGGTTGAAACTCTCACTTCATTTTCTCCCTTCCACACGTTGTAATTCAGGTAGTATGATGCAAAGCTTTTATTTGTTCTCAGTAACTCGGGAGGAGCTGGGCAATGGGAATCCTCTGAGTTGTGAAAGAAGAGCTCTGACCCGTCACTAAACCCGGCTGAGTCAAACACACTGTTTGCCCTTTTGAAAGGCCCGTTCAGCTGTCGGATCTGAGCTTTTGTATTCTCTGCTGATGGTCATTACGTGTTTGTGTGTTGGAAATTTATTGGGAGAATGAGAAAATAAAGCAATAATCCGTCATGCTTCCCAGACTCTGTAGTTTTAATGTCACTAAGTGCCATGGGAAAAGGACATGGAAACACTTGTCATGCAGAGCCCTGAATGCAGCCTTGCAGCTTTCCTTTCCCTAAAAGAGCTTTGTTTACAACGCTCACTCCTCTTCTGTGTTTAGCCCTCACTTTAAACATCTTAAATATTTTTCAACAGTGTTTACTGATTTTGCAATTTAAAAAACCAAGCTGGAATCTAAAGTTTGGTTTGATTTTCTACCCCTCCCCCCCCTTTGGCATTAAATATTATTTTTCAGACCATTGCATTCTCTGTTCTATTTTATTATAATACTGAGGTGCTTCCTCTTTTAAAATTTGATTACCAACCAACCTGTTGGGGCATACACATTTTTAGCGAGTTTCATTCATGTTTTGTCATTTTCTTCCATCTTTTTTCCTTAATTAAACATTTCGTGTTTCCCAAGGAATAATTTACAGGCACGTGACACGTGAAAGAATTCTAGAAACTTGCCTGAATCCTTCAGTTTTATGAAAAGTAAGAAGTTTGCCAGGACGACGAGCTAGAGGAAGGTCAAGCTGTGTTGCCATGCAACAAGTTTGCGTTCTTGCTGTCTGCACTTTCTGCATGCTATAAAAAAAAAAATCAAAGATGCAGGAGATAAAGAGCTTTCTTTGGGTTGCCATTGCTGCAGCAACCACTTCCTCCCTGAGTTTGAGGCAATGACTGCAGTGTTTGTCGTTGGGGCAGCACAAGGCCCTGGGGTGGCAGGAAGGGAAGCGACGATCTCTTTTTAACTATATTTTTAGACTATGGCAAGGAGGGTTTTTTTTTTTTGTTCAGCTTCTGTGCCTGTGGTTTTTGGGGGGGGTGGTGCTTTTTTTTTCAATTTTTGAGGTCTCCAGCAGAATGTTTCGTGTTAATTCTCTTGATTTTTTTCCAAACCCAGCTTTTTGCAGGGTGTGTGCGTTTGAGGTCTGCATGTTTTCCGTGTCGAACATGTGTCTTAGATGGCAGATTCCAGCCCGGAGCACACGGATAAAGGCTGCTCTCACGGCTGTCTCAGAGCACTGTGCTGGTCTGAGGGGCTGGAGGAGGAAAACCAGGTTCTCTAGAAAGGATTCTTATCTATTTATACATTTGGTTGTTATGGTTTTCAGCTCTATTCCCCAGTGCTACTGTACACCCTGAACTCTTATCCCCAAAGGATCCGTTCCGAGTGACGCAGCTGCTCCAGCTAATGAGGAAGTGGTTAACTCGGGAGTGGGGAGTGCAGGGAAGCTGTTTGCTCACTTACCCACAAAGCTCTCCAGAGTCAACAGCAGAGTCTTTCCATGGAACTCAACAAGATCTGTTCCAGTCAAGTGGCCTTTTGGAAACTTTCCTGTACCTGGAAGTTTGAATACCAAACAAAATTCTTTGTGGCGGGAAGAAAGATATTCCCACTGGCAAGTATTGAGGAATTGATTTATCTGTTACTTGTGTACAAGCTGCTGTGAAAGAGTGCACAGTCCAGCCCAGAACCAGGAGCTGCTCATTCTGCTGCTGTAGCTGGTGGGCAGCACTGCCATTGACGTTATCCAGAGGGATAGGGCAGGAATAGCTGTCCCAGAAGAGTTTTTTAGCTCTCTGGTGTATGGTCAAGGCTTCATTTGTACCACTGGATCCTCTGACACGTTGCATATCTGCACTGAGAAATTGCCAGCTATGACTTACAGCCCCTGGGTAACTGTTGTTATCCCTGTGGAATATAAAGATATTTATTTGCGGTATAAGCTCAAGAAATTAAATCCCATTCAGCCCAAGCCTTATCACTTTCTCTAATCTTCCTAAGTGTGATGGAACAGTGTAATTCTTCCGTATTGCTTAAAATCTGCACATTTGTGGCAGTTTTTGTACCTCCCTCTGCACTGTTTCCAGGTTCTGTCCCAGAGGAGATGCTGGTTGGGTTTGTGTGATGTTCTACACTCCCCTTACGGGACACTAAGAACAGATGAGCATTGGTGGAATGCCTAATGCTGGAACACCATCCCTCAGAAACATCTGGAGACCATATAGCTTCACATTTCTGGATTCTGATAAAATCCAGTTAAGCCCATAGAGCTCCTTGGCAGGAATTCTTTGCCTTCATCCTCCTCTCATTCCGCACGTGGTGCTCAAGGAATGTCTGCTCTGGAAGCTTTGCAGCCTGTCAGTCCCTCAGGAATGTGGTCCTTCCTGGAAATTCGGCTTTCTAGTTACGTAAGATCTTCTGTTCTGCGCTGTGCTGGAAAGCAGCGATTCTGCCCATCTGTGTGTTGTCAAAGAACTTGCACCCTCGAGGTGGAAAGTAGCGGGAAAAGATATTTTCCCCCCCCCAACTGTGCTCAGGACATTTATTAGAGACTCGTGCGTGTAACAAAGGTGCACCAGCAGTGACTCATTGCAAGGTGGGGGGATTATGTCACAGATTTACAGAGCAGGTATTAAATTGCAAATGTTTGTTCTAATGAAGTAGAACGGGGAAAAATTTATGTCTTCTTTTCGTATTAGTTTTGAGATTAGAGTGTATCTGAAAAGTCAGGGAGTGGCGAGGAAAGTTATGTCTTCACTTCCTTCTTATGCAACTCAAATCTTGCTCTCAGGTGCTTCCTTTCATCAGATGACTTTAGATAACCTTAATATCTTCATCACCCTGAGCTCTGGGTGAGGTGGAGAGACGCAGGAGTGACCTCAACTATTTACAGACATTAGATTGGATAGAACATTATTTTTATCTACAGGATGCAGGCATCAAACATGTGCATTTGAAAAATTAAATTGAAGTCAGTTTTATTTTAGGTCAGAAAGTAGGATGAAATATTTGTAATAATCAAATGAAATATTCTGGACTGTGAGTGTATTTTTGTTTCATTGTAAGTAGCAAATAACATTGCCCTTTCTTCTGAATAAGTTATCAGAAGGCAGATTGGATTTGTCTTGTTCTGCTTGTAAATACTAAGTATTAAATTCTGATGCTGTTTTATTCATTTTAGATTGTGTATCCTAAGGAAGTTCTCCCTTTTTTCATATTTATAAGCAGAATTATATTGCTTAAAACGCCTTGTAAGGAACTTGTTTGGTAAAAAATCTAATTGCAGAATTATTCCCTTCCGTGATTCTGACAAGAGTTTATGGAATCCTTTGTAGTCTCTTTGGTGCTTCTAAACTCAAAGTTTACAGGCAAATGTTTTTTTCTGAAAGCATCAAATTCTCCGTAGTTGAAAGTTGATGGTGTTGGTGTGAGAGGGATCCTTGTAAGCCATGAAAATGAGTAATTACTGAAGAAGAGTAATTAGAGAAAAGAAGCCTGAGGGGAAAGAAGTTCTACTTAAACATTAAGCAAACACCATTAGCCATGCAAAAAAAAAAAGAGAAAATCATTTCTAAAAGCATGAACAGATGCACACGTGCTCGGTCCATTTAGAGTTAAAGATAAACCCAGCTCCCCAGCCCGCTGAAGTTTGAGAGGCTCAGAGACTGTCTGCAACTGAGAATACTCCCAGCTTAAACTGAGCTCAGTTAAAATCAATACATTTTTAAAAATCCTGCCCTTCCAGGAGTGAACCTTCCTGTTCCAACCCAGCTTGGCAGCCCACCCCTTTGCTGGGTGGCACACAAGTGTCCTTTTTCCATGTTTCCCCTCCTCTCCTCCCCCCCGAATCCTGTTTATTTTAATGGAAAAATAGATAAGAGCTTTTGCTGCCAGGTTTAGTAGAGCAAACCTCTCCCTGCCCATCACTAGTTCCATGGAGGATGTTGCTTTTCACTGGGAGTGAAACAGGTTCCTGTGTGTGTCACCCCCTGAGCTGCTGGAAGAGGATTGGTGACAGGGATCGAGGAGGAAGCTACGATTTCCCATTCTGACTTTTCTTGGAATGTCTGAACTGGAAATAGTGTTTTCCTGGAATATCAGGAGAAGAGTTTACGTTGCTAAAAAACCTTTAGTGACCTCTACAAAGATGATGTTGTGGTTTGACTTCGTTTTACTGCATTCTAAGTTAAAATTTGAAGATATTTACTGAACAGCTCCTTGAACTTCAGCCTTTAAATTAACTACAATCAGAATGAACTGTGGCTAACCAATAAAATATGCTTTTGTGGTGTCTTGGAAAAAGTATTTGATAGTTATCAAACCAGTTGTGCACTGTAAGGGAGAGTGAACTGGGCATGAAAGGCAATAAGGTGTAATTAAGGCATGGTATGTTTGCAGATAATCAGTGAAGAGTGTCCCAGACTGCAGGACAAACTGGTTATCAATGGTCCAGAGACAAAGTAAATCCCTTTTAGCTGTTCCTTATGTGGACAGAGGACACTGGAGACGCTGGAAAATGTGCATGCATCCTTTGCTGGAAATACATGTGTAAATCTACATAATAGAACGTTATTGGTATTTATGTCGAAAGAACGCAGTGTAAATGGCTGAAAAATGTAACCAGCTGACTCATTGTAAAATATTGTTAATGAAAACTCATTCTTAAAAATTGCATGAGCTTGTACACTCCAGATAAACAGCTGGCTTTTTTCAATGGCACAGCTGGTGTAGAAGCATAAAATGACTACAATTTGAACAGGACATGAGCTATATTTGGCAAACCATTTGCATGAAAGCAGAACATTTGCAACTTAATTTTCATTTCTTTTAATTCCTATTTTCATTGTACACCTGTTGACCACAGATCTGGACCACTGATTTCAGTATCACTTGTTTGATTGTAAGCTATTATGTGCCAGGATACTCTAAATTTAGGGTAGGCCATGTCTTTTTTGCTGGAAGAACCAGAGGATAGTCACTTTCTGAGCATCCAGTGTATTGTTGCTGAACTGTCATTCACGGGAATTTAGACAGATAAAGTATCTAAAGGATGTAATTTCTTCCCTGAAAAGGCAAACCAGCATGAAAGCAGTAAGAATGGCACTTCACAGCATGCAAAAGTCAACTGTTCCTGCTGCAACTGTTTGTGAGGCTACAAAAGCTCGTTCCCATGAATTTGGGCAGCAGCAAAGAGTACTGCTGATGCAAGTCAGCAGATGTGTGGGGCTTTGTGACTCACAGATGCATTTGCAGGAATTAGTTGAAAGAAAAATTTCTAAACTCTGACTGGTCGGATTCTTTATGCATTGAAGTGACATTTATACCCCAACACGACTTTCTGGGGCCCCGAATCGCAACAGTGCATCGTCTGGACCCAAATGTTTGGGGTTATTCCTTCTGTTGTTCCGCAGAGTTGATTGATCTTTTGGGCAGGTAAAAACAGATCTGCTTTTGAAGACAGTAGTTTAGAAAGCTGCCTCTGCTTCTGGAGCTGCTTCCTCCTGTTCGTGCCTCTGGGACCGCCGTGTGAAATAAAACCAGTTCACAGGAACTTCTGGGCACTGAGGGTCTTTCTGCCTGACAAGGAGAATGCAGTGCAAAAGGTGCCTGGTTTGCTCCCAACATCTTAGCTTAGAAACCAGAAGTCAAGGGGTGGATTAGTGTAGACTCCACACTGCTATTGGGCCAGGCTAAAGGAGGTTTACTGTCAGTTCAGGGCTAGTCTGGGATCTCTGCACAGAACTGTGAGAACACCCCCCTTCTGCCTTCTCTGTTTATTATTCGTGCTTCCCTTGCAGAATTTCCCAAGCAGTCAAACCCAGCAGTACTCTTTTCACAGGACCCTAACCCACACTGTAGTTACTTCACCAGGAAAATCACTATTTTGGAAATGCAAACCACTACTTCACACTGGTAAGTTCTGCTACATAACAGAGGCTTTCAACTTCCAATTTACAGCGAGTTTGTTTTCTTCCTGCATGTAAAAAACAAGGATTATTTCAGTGGCAAGAAGTTTTCTAACTCTGACTGGTTTCCCTCCACAGCAATGTCCCGCAGGAAAACCTTGAGGTGTTGGTTGTCAAAACATTCCTCACCTCCACTGCTTGCAGAGTAGCAGCTCTGTGCACCCACTGAAAGGAAACCAAACCAAAACCCAAATCCAAAGAGCAGCCAATACAAACCCATCCAACACCAGCACACGGCACAGCCCTGTTCCTGTTAACACCCATGGAGGAATGTTAATAACGAGGGAAACAAATCACCTTGTCAGAACCTGGGACTTGTATCAGGAACAGGTTTTCTGAAATGATTGTTAATAGCTGTGAATCATCATCTGCAGGAGCTGGGGGAGCAGAGGGCACAGCCTGGGTGCTCCATCAGCCAGGGCTGGAAGTGCCCGCATGTGAGGGCTCTGCTCCAGCCTCCAAATGAGCATGAGGATGCATCGGGCTTCACCCATCTCAGAGGGCAGATAAAATGATGTCTAATTGTGTTAACATGAAGGATTTATGGTTAGTGAGTGAGATAAAAGAAACCATTTCTGTTTAAGTAATTACCGTTCAGAATTAAGAAGAAATTACAGGTGTGTCTTGTGGTAACAGCACCGAGCTGGAAATCACTAGATTGAGGCTAAATTCCCTGTCCTACCACAGACAGCTCTTTTAAGGTTGAGATATTAATTTCTGTTCCAATTAATCAAATATAAAGTAGGGATAATGCTTTCTTTGCCTGTCTTCAGTATCTAACTGCAAGCTTTTCATACTTCTAGCAGGCTCAGGTCTTCACCCAGACCTGAAAACAATGCCTTCGACATCAAAACAAACACACCAGGAAACCTCAGTGTATCCTCCTAAACAAAAATATTTACTCAAGCAAGCACATTTCCAAACAAGTTATTCCAGAGGTAAAACATCAAACCTCTCTGGAAAACTGCTGGTAAGAGGTTGCTCAGAGTGACAGGCTGTGTGTGTTTGGACAAGTAACTTCCCCGGGATCACCGTGCTTGTCTCCTGGTGGTCCCTTGAGGAATAATCAGAAATTGTCTAAAATAATTCTGAACACAGGCAATTGGTGAATAATATTCCTATTAATATTCTTAATAAAATAACCTGAAGCTCTGGAGAACACGAAGAGTCTTCAAAGACTGTGGGTTGAAAATAGATCAGAAATGTGTCAGTCAGTTTTAAGATTGTTTTCTGTGAACGAGGCAGCATTGTATAAATCAGAATTCCATAATCAAATTGCTACTGTTTTGCCATCACCAATGCCCTTGGACAGACAGGACTGATGATGAAGCTGATTCATGGTATTTTCTTGCTGTAAATAAATCTTTACTGAATTGAGGTCAATGACAAACCAGCTCTTGCCATCACTGGAGGCAGGACCATGCCCTTTCGAGCTGCCTTCGTGCACAAGTACAGATCTGTTTCAGTTCACTTGGTGCTGGTTTTTCTTCCTTTTTTTTCCTTTTTTACCTTTGCAATTTTCTGGGAATGGGAGTAGAAGCCACTGGCATGTTTTAGCATGAATCACTGCGTGAGAAATACTTTCCATTGTTGAAATGCAGCTGAACAATCATTACCTTGAATAGGTAGAAAAGACACTCAGTGTCTTCTGGCCTCCAGCTTCTGTCTGCAGGGAGGGATCTCACTGCTGGCTTAGAACAAAAAAATTGCATAAACTGAAAAGGCAGCACCATCCCTAATGGTTTAGTTTAGTTATAGAAAAGTAAATGCAGATGAAAGGGTTCAACCATTCTTTTGAATATGAGAATTGACTCGTAAGACGAAGCCAGTGATAAATCTGTTACATTTTCTGGGAGCGTTCAGATAAGAGCTTCAAGGAATGGTATGAAAATTTCAGATAAGAGAGTTTGGGGCATAATTTCTCCTTTGAGAGAGAGTTTCTTTTTTACATTCCACATAAAGTTGGAGAGTTTGCACTCTGAGACTTGTATTAGATCAAACCCTGAGCAACAGTCAGTCAGGCTGAACAAAATTCAGACATGTTTGTGCAAAGATTTCTTGTGCAGCTTCTGCTTCTCAACCAGTGAGAGATGGGTAGGGTGGACCCCCTTTTCTCATTTTTTCTTTTTTCTTTTTTTTTTCCCCTTCCTATCGAGAGCATAAAAAAGCTTCTGGTTTCACTTGTAATGCTAAACAAACTCAGACTGACCACCATCATGCTGTTGCTAACATGAGCCTTGTTTCTTGTCTGACTAAAGTCCCCACAGCAAACACCATCTGCCTGTTGAAGGAGGAGTCACCACCCAGACAGTCTCTCACTCGTCAGGGTTGGAAAACATCGAATCTGCTACAAAAACTGCTTAAAACCCTCTAACTCCACGTTCTGTGCACTTGTTTTTTTGAAGTTCTTCCTCTGAGATTGCATAAATTTTCCTCTGTGAAACAGAAGAATTTTCAAACAAAGACCTTTTGTCCAGATCCAAATTCAGGTCAGGTGGCACCACGTGCAATTTTACTGAATTCCTTGGAACAGTAGATGGTCTTGGGAAATTATCTTTCAGCTAAGAACATCTAAGTTCAGATTGTCATAGAGCAACATAAATAATAGTGCTGCATCAGTTTACCCTTGCAGGAATAATGAGTATCATTTGCTGCTGTAAAATGGTTCTTAAGTGCTATTTCTCCACAATATCGATAGGAACTTTGAAAAAGCTGTGACTTTTTATTCAGGCATTTAAATTCCAGCAAGTTCTAAAAGACACGTCTTTGCTTTGGATTTTATTCATGTAAAGAGAAACAGGCACTTTAAAACATGTTATTTTATCTGAAATAATAGTTTTGTACTCTCTGGTTTAGTGAAGTACTATTATTTTGGAAGTTAACATTTTCCATCCTGCTCCAGAATGATTTTGAAATATTATGAAGCAGATAAAAACAAATTAGTAGCACACACAAAAGAGCTAAGTTAGCTACTTTAAGATATGTTTTGTAGAATTCCAGCAGGGAAAGGTCATGGAATGGTTTGGGTTGGAAGGGACCTTAATGCTCCAACCCCCTGCCAGGAACAGGGATGCCCCTCACTAGATCAGGGCCCCATCCATCCAACCTGGCTTTGGAGGGGGGTGTTTCTGCCTGCCTGGCGTCAGATCCATAGGTCTGGAAAGCCATGGAAAGGCAAGGAGCAGTGGGATTCCTGCAGGAGAGCTGTCCAGCACCGCTCCTGGTGCCCTCTGTTCCCTTCAGCATCTTCCAAGGGAGCTGAGCTGCCTTGGAGCCCTTCTGGGAGATCTGGTTGTGATTGGAATGTGGGCGATTTGGAGCCTCACGGGACAAGGAGAACCTTCCTCGAAGCACTGACTGTGCAGCACCTGAAGAGCAGCTGCTCCTTGACAGCCCTGCTCCTGATCTGGAGAGTGCAGACTCTGCTCAGCTGGATTTTCAGGCTTTGGGGGTTTGATATTTTGCAAGCATCTTATGGTAGGTCCATAAATGCAAGCATTTTTATGTAGGCCCTTGAAAGAGCAGCAACCTCTGTGGGTATCTCTGATTCATGATGCTGGAGCAAATAAAGTACAAGCCCACTGTTAGTTGTCAGTGTGAATGTGCCTTCATCTTGGTGTTTCTGAGCCAGAATTTCCAGCAGAAACCGAGGTGTTTGTGTTTGACCATTAAAGCTGAGAGCAGAATTACAAAGGACCGCGTGGAAATAGGGAATTGATATGTGCAATTATGAAACACCTTCCTGAGGTGTCCATGGCAACTAAAAGTCATGACTTTATGGGGTAAAAAAAATCCCAAGAGAGATCTCAATCGAAATATTGACTTTATGGCAAACTGTAATTTCTCTGCCCTCTGCTCACCTGACCTTTTCATATTCCACAGGATATAAATTACTGACCTCTTCCTTTCCATTAGAAGATAAGGACCTTATCACCTTTCCTCTCTTCTGCCATCCTTGTCACTCCACAGGCAGTCATCTTTGTTCTCAGGGGGTCTAATTGATACATATCTAATTAAAGGCAAAGCAGTTTTTCTCAACTTGCATTCAGCTTTGAAGTGTGTTGCTCTGATTTCAGACCTGAAGAACAGCTTCATGTGCCTGAGAGTTACTCTTTTTCCCAACTGCACTAGTTGGTCAGATCAAATATACAAGCTCTGTGCACAAACTTTGCTTTGCCTGTGCACCAATTCATTTATTGGTAGTGAGAAAGGGAAGACAATTTGTCATGGATCTTATTAAAGGGTTTGTGTGAGGTCTGCAGCTCTTCAGAGCTTTGGAGGTTAGGGCAAGATGTTCAAATATGATGAGGTGGGGGGGGAAGGATTCAGTAGAGACAAGGGTAGATAACTGGATTAGCAAGTGAAACAGTGTTAGGATTTAATGATCCTGCAAGATGCAGGTTCTGAATTTCTCACCTTCTCATGGCCTGGCTGCTGCAGAGGAATAAACTGGAGTTATATGGAACTGAACAACTTCTGTAGGGCACCCTCCATCATCCTATTCCTTGGCACTGTGTTTATGAAGACTGTCCTGTTGCCAGTTGCTAATGAAGTCTGTGATGGTTTGTTGTGTTGTGTTTTTGGGTTTTTTTCCAAGCTGTTTGCTTTTCTGATTTGGGCTTTTTCAAGTATGTGATGGGATTGCTGTTTATAATATGCAATAACCCCAAGAATCTCATAGAGTTTTCTGAGGTCAGACTGTCACTGTGCCTTTTGTTTGCTTATGCTGAGGTAGTCCTTGGCAGCCTGTGTGGTAGCTCAGCCAGTCTCTAAATTAACAGGTTGTTCTTTATATTGGAAGGGATTGATGACTAAAGTTATTGGCACGTGTGTGCCCAAACAAATTGTTCTGGGGGAGAGGGGGATCCAAGTGGAAAAAACTGGATAGGTCCAAAGACAGTTTGTTGTAAGAATGTGCAAAGGACTCAAGAATAAAATTTCAGACCAGAAAATGAATGGGAAAGTACAGTTTTATTCTAAAATGTAAGTGATGCTCTGGACTTAGTAAGATAACGGGAGGACCCCAAAAATAGTTGTGCCTTTAAACTACCTTTTATTTGCACGTAGTATTGCATCACTGCATCAAACTAATGCTTCTTTCTTGGTGTTTTGCTCTGCAGTACAGGATTGGACAGCTGTACATGATCAGCAAGCACAGCCATGAGCAGAGTGACCGAGGGGAGGGGGTGGAAGTGGTGCAGAACGAGCCCTTTGAAGACCCCAACCACGGCAACGGGCAGCTGACAGAAAAACGTGTCTATCTCAACAGGCAAGTGCAATAAAACTCTTTGTCCAACCCTTTGTTGCAAATAAAAACTGGCCAGGAATGCCCCTTCCCAGTCAAGAGCCTTTCTGGTTGAGTGGAACGTGTTCCCAGGAATCCCTGCTGCTTCCTGCTGGCCCTAGGAAGATGGGATAGATCAGCAGTTTGAAACAGAGGGACCACTGCTATTTCTTCTAGAGAACCTCTTCCAAGAGAAGGAATTACAACTTGAAGTTAAGGATGTACTGAAAATCAGAACTTCTGTTTTCTTTTTACACTTAACTGTCCTTTTGTCTTCTAAAATTGTTGGGGAGGAGGAGCCAAAATTAAAAACCAAACCCAAACCATTAAAATATTTTTTTAAGTTTTTCTCACCTCAGAATCATGTCACAAAGCCAGCATCTTTGGTGATGGAGTTTGCCTCAGCAAAGTTAATTTGCATTGTAAATGACCATTAGGCTTGTACAATGAGAGCCTTCTGGACCATTAGGCTTAAAGACACGGTGGGAAATTTGCTTTTCTTCCCCCGAAGTTCCTTCATTTCTTAGACTTGTCTCTTCCCGTGGTGAGATGATGATGCTGCTGAGGCATCGATTCCTCCACACTCCCAGGCCAGAGATGTTTATATATAGATTTGTGTCCTATGAAATATATTGCCCAATCTGTTCCCGTTTTCACTACTGCTGATCTGATTGAATATCCCTGCTTTTTTTGAAGTTCTTCTTCTCCCCTGGGCTTGTTTCATTTTATTAAACTTGTGCTCTGCAGCGTTTTTGGAGTGGGCATAGAAACACTCCAGCTATTGTTTCTACATTGCAGGTTACCCCTGCACTGCCCACCTGACTTATCTGACCTGAACTCAGCCAAATTCAATCACCAGTGATGTTGCACACAGACACACATAACACAGGAGCCCAGTGATATATATCTTGCCAACATCTCATATTATTGTGATTGTAACTGTTCTCTCACAGGCTAGATACAGGACTTGGGAAAAATCAATAAATGTGTTCCCATTGTAGGGCTCCCAGAACTTGTGTGGCTTTTTTAAAAATGTTTCTGGATATTTCTTTCCTGCATGTTAAAAAGGAATGAGGCTTTAAGCACTGAAGAGCATTGCAGGATTGCCACTTTAGGGTGATTCAGAACGACCACAAGGACCTGAAAGACACGTACAAACCATGCTTGGGAAGTGGTTCCTGGTAGTGCAGGCAGTGGAACAAAGGATCTCTCAGCCAAAGATGGGTACAAACACTGACAAGAAGATCTGAGTGCCTGCACAAACCTTCTCAGAACATCCACAGCCTACAGCTGTGGTGGATGTGTGAAGTCAGGCTGGCCAAGTTTAATAATACCTATGAATCCTCCAGCTCTGGATTTGCCATCTTAATCTGGGTTTGGTGTCACAGTGCCACCAGATATTGCACTACTGTTTGAGGGAGGGATCAGCAGGTTTTCAGGCCACTGTGGATTTTTGCTGGGAGGCCAAAATATCTCTGGAAGGCTTCACTCCAGGACGTGTGCTTCCATCCACGATGTGCTGGAGACTTCTCTGCCTGCCTTCCTTGAGGAACAGGACTCCTCACACCAGCTTTTCTCTCCCTCAGCTTTTCTCCTTCCAGGGCCCACTGCCCTAACAAACTTGGGAACTTTGCTTCACTCTATTTTGGTCTGGACTGATCTCTCTTGAAGAAATCTGAGCTTCTCTATTTCAGTGAGGGTTTCTTGGAAATACTTGTGCATTATTTGTGTTGTCTTTTCTTACCTGCCAATACTTTAATTCTTGCAGAGGGTCTTCTTGCCCACCAGTGGTTTCAGCTGCTCTGCCTTTAAGAAACACGTTCTCTCTGTGTGCTGAGAGACTGAACTTCACCTGGGGAGGGGAGAAATAAGAGGAATAAAATAGATCATGTGATCCACAGATACCTGTGCTGCTGAAATAGAAATGTTACCTTTTCATTCTCTGAGTGGACCCTTGGAACAATTCATGTGTGTCTGTGACTGGGACTTCCTGGCCATTCTGAGTATAATATGTGTTTTGCTCATAAAAGTACTTTTATCAAGATGTGCTGTACCAGTGAGGATAGGTAGACAGGCAAACATGCTAAAAACAATAACCAAAAAAAGTGCAAAATGAGCAGATGTGTGTTTTCGAGTGTCAGTGTAACCTTAGTTATATTTAGAATTGTTTACTGCCTCTTCTCTCCTGCTGGAACAATGTTTTCAGAAGCTGAAAGTCTCTGCATCCTCTGGTATTTATAATTTAGGCATCAGAGTAAAGTTTAGCAGGGGGGTAAGGGAGGCAGTCGTAAAAACACTGACAGAGGCTGACAAAATAAACAGATCTGATACAGGGAAGTCTATTATGCAGGAGGTAAAATGCTGCTTAAAAGTCTGTACACAAGAAAGGTTTATGTAAAGAAAAGAATCGAGTTTTGAGCAATGTCATCAAAGAGCAAAAGTCAGTGCACTTGGCTTTGGATCTGCAGATGATGTACTAACTCTGCATTTTGCCTCTGGACAGATAAAATATTTATGTGTAGCCAGACCATAGTTAAATAAGCCCTAATGATCCGAGCTCTACTTTCTTCAGAAATTTGCTAACATGGAAAGTTAAATGACTTTCTGCACACAGTTGTCTAAACAGAACTGTTTCAAACATTTGCATTTGGAAAATGGAGGTTTGGAAGCCTCCAGTTCAGTTCAGTGAAGATTCTACTCTTGGTCCAGGTGACCTTCTCGGTGCTTGGCCAGACCAGCAGCTCGAACTGAGTCCCTCAGGAACGGGGATATTTGTGGTCTCCAAGGTCTTCCTGCCTTGGAGTGACCCGTCCTGGCAGCCTCAGTGCTTGTAGCTGATGTCGTTAGGAAAGGCTTGCAAGAGGAATTACGGTGAACTTGCCTTATTAAAATGTTTCTTTGTTCATCAGTTTCTGTGAGCAGAGTGCTGGAAATAAGAGACCCAGGAGCCATGCTAAAAGAATGCTCCCACCCTGCCATAGCATTATTTAATTACCCCTTAATGGTGCTGTGTCCATTCATTTCTGCTCCTGCTGCTCTTGTACCACCATGCTGGTGAGTTCTGTTGACAGGCCGAGCTTTGAGCTGTGACATCAGTTCCATTAATTCCCTTCCCTTTTGTTATTTACTTTTCCCATCAGCAGAGAGGGGCAAACGCTGCCTCCCAGCTTTGGAGTGGTTTGTTAATTTTAATAGGAAACCCTCCCACCCGGGAGCTGGTGCTGGTAGTGTGGGAACAACTGGGTGCCAGGTGAGCTGAGCATGAGGGGCTGAGCACTGGCAGAGAATATGGAGGGAGGAAAAACAGTCTGTTGAGAAGAAATAAAGGATTGGGGATGGAAGGGGACTGAAATGCGGGTTTCCTCGGGAGCTCTTGTCAGAGAGTGCCTCCCTGTGGTTAAGGGTGCAGAGCCCGTGGCTACACCTGGTGTGGACCAACCTGTGGAGAGTCCAGCCGTGGCCAAAGGGCTGGGGCCAGGAGTTCCTGAAATCTGCAGCCTCAGTTCAATCTGCTCAGAGATGATGGCGCTGGCACCGAGCTGCTCCCTCGGGGAGGGGAGCCCAGCCTTGGTTTCACTGTGGGGGAAAGCTGAGACACAAAATGAAAATCCTCCTGTGAAGTCTGGGCGCTGCTGTGGCCCCTAAAACAGCTGCCAGGAAAAGAGCACCTTCTTTTCCACGGGACTCGGAGGTCATAAAGCCTTCTAATTTTATGTTTTCTTTTCCCTTGCAGCAAACTGCCTAGCTGGGCTAGAGCAGTTGTTCCCAAAATATTTTATGTGACAGAGAAGGCCTGGAATTATTATCCTTACACAATCACAGGTAAGGATGAAAGCAGAAATGACGAGTGGGTTGTGATTCTGGGATAGTTTAGTTTATCTTCAGAAGCTCCAAGTTACATATTGAGCAGTAGATGCCAAGTTCCTTTAATAACTCCCCTTGAACTGCACATATTTTTCCACCTTATATTTGCTGATACCAGAAAATAAAGATTGTTTATGGTATGTCTATAAGGACAGGTAAAAACTGGAGAGTTGTAGCTATGCAGTTTCATCCTTGCAAAGAAAACATCAGGTGCTTGAGTTCTGTGTGACTTGTGTCCTTTATTGGCCCACAGACTGTAGTAAAATGAAATCAGCAGACTATCTGACACAATAATCCTTATTATTAATGTATGTTTACTGGAAGAATCTTGCATCATTGTTTTATTTCACATTTCTTCTTTTTTCTCTTTTCCCTCATCGTTCTTTTTTTTTTTTTTTTTTTGCAAATGGACAATTGGAAATCAGAATACACAGTAAGTTTTTCTTCCTCTTTTTATTCTAAAAATAGAAAAAATATGTAAAATATAGTAGTATTCTAAACTGATTCCTTTGTAATAGAACTAATGCATAATGGATTCAATAGTGTAACTTTATTTTAGTTGTTTCAGAAATTTAAGGTGAAATTTGAAGTGTTTCCATGGGGATTCTATAAATTATTTACCTTATTTTTTAATCACTTGGAAATAATTTGATATATTTGTAGTTACTGACTGTAACAAAGAGAAGCTTCTGTAAAACAGGGCAAGGCTTTTAAGGTTCCAGTTATTACGTGGAGACATTAAGAACAGATTTTATTTTATTTATTGTTTTATTAACTTATAAAATGCTCATCTCTGGTATAGTATCTGGGAAACTGTACAATCTGTAGACAAAATTAAACATAATCTGGGCACAGTGCCCAGAAAAATCAGCTATTCCCTCTAGCAGAGCTAAGGCAAAATATAGCACATAAATCATGAGAAAAATTGTTTTAAATGTGCTGGCCTCAATAATGTACAGTAAGTTTTCAGCAGCCTTTGCAAGATAAGGAGGAGATGGTGAGGAAATTCCAGGTGAAGGGACCTTTTAGAAACTCCTGCTTTGATTTAGTCTGAACTTCTGTCTGTGGATAAAACAGAATCCACTTGTTGTTCTTAACTCTGCAGCGCTCAAAATGTTTGTGTGGATTTTTTTTAAAAAAACTCAGCATAAAGAGAGGGAAGAGATTTCAGTGTGATAAATGTGGAGGAGAGAAAATAAAGGGACTTAAAGGCTCAGATCTGAAAGGTGGAGACCAAGAGCTGAAACTGGGATGGCCAGGTTTGAAAACCCAAAGCACCAAACTGTGCTTTTCTGTAGATATTTCTTTCATTTTCTGCTTTGCTTCGTGTTTAAAGTTCATTTGATCGGCAGAGGAAACACAAATGCCCCAAAATGGACAGTTGTAATGAGGGACGAATTCTCAGCTCTTTTTGCCAGAGGATGTTTTCAGTTCACATTAGTTAAGGGTTTACCTTTGAGAGCACATTTAGTTTTAGGCTGGGAAGGTGACATTTGCTGGGCTGCACTGATGTCTCTCTGTTGGATCTTTGAAAGTAAATCTGAATTTTTTTATGTGAGATCTTTTTTTTTTTTTTTCTGTGACTGAAAGAGACAAGTGGGAATGATGAAAAGGGATGGTGGGAGACAGAAGTACGTATGTCTGAGTTTGAAATGCAACACATTCTCAAAACCAAACAGCAGTGCTGGGCTCAGAGAGCCTGAACCAGGAGGTGATCTCTGTGTACTCCCATGAAACCACAGCTGGAACACACTTCAGTGCAAGGGGGAAGGTGGTGGAAGGTGAACAGCTCCAGAGATGTTCAGGAGCATCAGCAGAAATGATTGCAGGGCTGGAGAGACTTGTAAAATAAAACTAAATTGGTCTCCAAACATAGATGGTAGGCAGAGCAGTCACAAGTGACAGGATAACTGCCTGGGGGAGCTGGGGACTAATTACTCACCATGGTGCAAGGAAACAGAACCAGAAATACTGGGAGGAGGTGAGGGAAACTACTTCAGACAAAAACCTAAAGTATGTTTTAATGCAGCTGATAGACTGTGGATTTATCTTCACGGAAAACAGAGACGGTACCTTTGCCTCGAACTGTTGAATCTAGAACAAAAATGTTAAATATACCACTGGGAATAATCCCTATCCCTGTCTGGAATGTTTCTCTAAATTTTCATCTTCTCTAGTCATTAGAGAATTCTGAAAGAAAGAATAAGCCCACAGTCATTGCCCAAAATACGTGAGATAGCTTGGAAACCCTTTTGTTAGAGAGAGCAAATCCCCTCCAAAGGGTCTGGGGGCCGTGGTAAGAGGTAAATTGAGCCTCATTTCAAGGAAAAGTGATTGCAAAGGCAGGCCAATAATTGGATAAATAAAGCATAATCTTATCAAGTACATTCTGCTCTGGGGTGTGTTCACACCTTATTAACCTTGCAAGTTCCACTCTAACAGAGGGAAGGGCCTCAAAGGCTTAGCATGTTATTTCAGTGTCTGTCAGAGATTTGGAAGAGGATGAACACCAGACTGAATCCTGCTGATGGTCTGATGGAGAAATTGCATTCAAGCCCATATCCTGTCGACCTGGTTCTCCTGTGAAATATTATGGAATTCATAAATATGACCTTCCTAGGGGCCTGAAATTAGGACACCTAAAAAAAAAAATGCTCACCGGGCATTGATAATAATTTTCAGGATATTGCTCTCTGCAGTGGCTGTTTAAAAAGCCAAGAGCAATTGGATGCATGAGAGCAGGAATGGAAATTATACTGTCATCATGTTAGTCCTTAATAATCTGGGGCCAGTTATGGATAAATTTGACAGCAAACAGCAAACCAAGTACTGACAGCCATATTAAAAGTATGGAAAGCAGATGACACACTCGAGATAATGAGCTTAGCAGAACTGTTGCACAAGCAGTGCCTTTGTGGGGTGTAATATGTGAAACAGTGTCATGTCAGGGGAGCATCTGCAGATGGACCTCGTTAAAGCTGCCATACAAAAGACTTCCTAGCAGGGAGATGACACATGGCCACTGTCCCAAGAAATGCTGTCTCAGAGCTGGAGATAATCCTTGAAAGCTTCCTGCTGACATTGAGAGGGAGGAGGGAGTCGAGAAAATAGTTTGGAAGCTGAAGGCAAAGGAAGTCGTGCAGATTTGGGGGTGCTATTTCGGGAATAGGATGTCCCTGCAAGGTTCAGTTTTAGTGCCTGGGGCCACTTCCCAACCGTGTGTGGGAAAGTCTCTTCAAGTTAGGCAGGAGCTGCTTTGGTTTTGATCTTGTCATTAGAAACCTGACAAGATCCCTTGCCAAAATTCTTTTTTATCTATGGGTTCAGTCAATACTGTGATGAGGTTGATGTCAAGATCATAAAGCTGGGATACTGCATTTGGGGTACAGCAGAAAGGGGGCCCTATGGACTCCATTCCATAAGGGATTCCAGGACCTGGGTATCAGCAAGTGCCTCCTGCCCAGCTCCACCTGCATTCCCAGGGGAAAGCTGCTGGCTTTGGAAAGAATTCCTTCGCTAGTCACGGGGCTGGGGCCTTTGTCACTTGGAGGATGGAGCAAAGATGCCTTGCAGCTCTCAACAACCCCTTACGTGCCAGCTTATCACAGCCTTTGCAAATAGGTCTCTTGAGTGGAAAATATTTATGCTGTTCTTGGTGGACAAGAACGAGGGAACTTTCAGGAGGCTTTGTTATTTTCCTTTCTGGATTAGAAATAATTAACTAGAAAGCAAACCTGTGTCTATGGCAAACCAAACGAAAAGGAATCGTGTAGAAATGAGTTTCTTTGCCTGCACTGGGATATAAAAATCAGAGAATAAACAGCACAGAGCAAATACCCATCCGACCTGCTCAAGTGACAGTGGAGGTTCTGGACCAAAAAAAGAGAGGAGCCCTCAAACAAACAAATAATCAGATCACGAATGGTTTGGTGACTAAACCGTAGTACAAAAACTTCATATGATCCAAGTGCAGTGAGAATGAGCCAAACAAAGTTTAGCTCTCAAGTCAGAGCACAAAGAGGCTTGAAAAAATACAAACAGGATTGAAGCAAACTCTTCTGAGTTTGAAGGAGCAGTTCAAGTGTTTACCAGGGAGCATTTCAGATAAATTTGCTGCCTGACCTGAACAGCTTCAGTGTTGTCAGGAATATTTCACTTCTGGGGCTGAAATTAAAAAAAAAAACAAACAGCTGGACAATTTTTTGGGTGCTTAATTTATGGTCAGTTGTTGGTTTCATAATTATGTAAAGCAAAATAAACACTAATATGGCATGGCTTCCTCTCTGTGAGGAGGAGGATTCCTTCAACGTGCCAATGTCTCCAATTAACTTAGGAATAGGATATAAATTCAGAATGTTTATGAAAAACAGTTATGGAACAGAAAGCAGGAGACAACAATGCCTTTGATGATTTATCACAATGACAGTAATTCTTCTGCAGCAAATGACTGAGGAAAATAAAATTATGTCATCTGGTATGTGTCAAGGCCCCAGAGTGAGAGTTGCTAAATGGTCCATTACTGACCTGCTGGTTTCTGATTACTTTTGAGAATAGGCATGTTTTGTGCTTCACTTTGCTGCTGGTTTATCCATGAAGTAAATTATCTGGAAGGGAGGCTTTTGTAACTGTTATTTTTATAATGAGATGACTTGAGAAGGAAAATAGTTGTTTCAGATAAACATGGCTGTGGAGTTTTTTCCTGTGTTCTCTTTGTCTGATTACCAGCCCTTGAAATTTGGATGTAACCCATCACTCTTCAGTGCATAAACTTTCCTCCAGCTTGAGAAGAGCCTGCATCAAATGTGCAATGGAATCTTATTGAAGGATTAGAGCCTAATGCAAAGTTAGTACCAGAATTCTTCCCCTCTCACCCCCAACTCAGAAGACAGGCTGGTGCCACTGCTCTAAAAAACCCCGGATTTGTGTCCCTTAGAGGTTCCAGCAACAGGAAGGACCTCTGTGGTATTTATAAACCCCAAATAACATATTTTTAGAAAGCTGCAAGCCTGTGTTCTCATCTAATAGCTTAATCCCATTGAAACAAGTAAACCAAACTGCTTAGAGAATTCCCTCCTTCCAGCACTGGCTCACTGTAAAGCGACCCAGAGCCCTGTGATTGATGGGACTGTCATTTCCACTTGTGCACGCTGCTCCTCCCTGCTGTTCCCCCTCAGTAAGCAGGTTACTGCTCCCATGCATCAAACACAGAGATCCTGAGGGAAGGCAAAGCCAGAGATAAGAGTTTCATAGTGGTTGGAGGCAACTTGTTAGTCACTGTTTCATCTCCGAGTTATTGTATGGAACACAAATAGTGGGTTTCTTTCTCGGCTTGTTTATGAGTTTTGCTCCCTCGTTTGTTTTCAGGCCCTGGTTTTGTATTGTTCTCTGCCCTTCCCGCTCAACAGCACTTTTGGTTTGCTGTTTGCCACCTTCCTGTGCTTATCTTGCTTTCCGAATTCTCCTCCCTCTGGTTGAGTCACATCTCCCCCGTCCTGCCATCCCCCTACCCAGCCCTTTCCGTCCATTGTCTTCCAGCCCTGTCACCCTGAGTGCTGCTGCTCCGTGCCCTGGTGACCTGTATCCCACAGCAGCTCGGGGGATCCAGGCAGTGCTGGCTGGAGCAGCCTGAGGGTACTCCATAACACGGTGGCCATTTTCCAAAGAACTTTGGATATTCCACCTTCCACTACCCGCTGGTGTCACATCCCCTTTGTCACAGAGAAGTAGGGACTCCGTTTGCCTGTACCAGTTTTTGGATCTTCGGTAAAGAAATGCTGTTGTCACCCACCAAGCAGCAAAATGGTGCCCAACATTTTTTAATTCCAAGGGTGTGGTATCTGGAAATGGCCCTGTTCAAAAAAGATTTGATTTGCCTTGGCCAGTCTCACCTCAGTGTAGCAGTCACTGTGTTCTTTACCTGGAGGTTCCACAGAGATTGCTCTGTGAGGGATCCAGTTCCACCTGTGTTGCCAGAATAATGTAGATGTGACGCTATAAAAAAAAATCATCAGTCTGATGAGAAGTGGTGGGAGATGAGAGAGAACATTTACATGAAATGTCTGCCTGGCCAGGCTTTTATGTTAAGATTTAGGGGGATGTGCTTCTGCTGCTTAAATAAAAAGTGGGATTAATTTTTACTGTACAAAAATAACTGCCGAGGATTGCAGATTAATATTCACAGGGAGCAGAAGTGAAGTGCAAGGGTGAGGTCTCCAGCAGGTCTCTGAACACTCTGCAGGCAGAAACCTTGTGGAAAATGAAACCAGCTGCAATGGCATTGATGAACTGGCATCACTCACACAGAGCAGGTTCCAGAGGGTAAAGAAACCTCTCTCAGACCAACAGATTTACTGACAACTCCAGTAATTCCTGCAGCCACCTCGGTGTAATTACCATGCAAAGGTTAATTTGACAGCCCTGTCCATAAAACCACTGTCACACACCGTGTGTTTGACTGTCTCTTTAAGACTTTGGCAGTGTTTTGGCACACTTGGGTTCTACCCTGTTCTTCTAAGTGTTGCTTATTGCCATGGCAACGCTAATCAATCATCGTGCTAAAAATAGGCCTTTCGTTTTTCAAGAGGTTATATGTGGGGAATTGCAAATGCAAGTGCAGGCTGTGCTTTCCGTGTGCTGCATTCACTGCCTTCATTTTCCTGTGGAAATGCCCCTTCTCCTGTGTGGTAATTACTGCTACAGGCTGGTCGTTGCACTGAGTGCTCTCCTGAGCCTTGAACCTCTCTCAGCTCCTCCAAAATTGAGGGGCCAAATATAGAAAGCTTAAGAAAACAAGCAAATGAGCCCCTCAGAACATTGCCCTTGTTTGGGTTTGAGTGTCACAGGTATACTGGGGTATAACAATTTTATAAGGGGTTTATAAGACATCTAAGAAGTTTGGAGGTGACAATATAGAAGACACTTCCTTTGAGAGCTCTACACCTTACCACTGAAGTCAGTGAAGATTTTGTACTATTATGCAGAACTTGTCTAATTTCAAGGTAAAGATTGAATTTGCCACTGTTTTATTCCAAAGAGGAACCTTGCAAGCTGTAGGTGTAGCGAGATGGAGAGCTGGAAACAGTGCCCTGTGCATTCCTGAGTGTGTCGGGATCGATCACCTCCAGGTCTGTGCTGGAAGAACACGGGCCCCAGGAGAGGCAGAGCAGGAAGGGAGTAGTGCTGGGAAGGAAAAAAAAAATCCACTCAAAGGTTTATTACCTTACTATTCACTCCCCACTTTGATTCTGACTGTTGCATAACAGTTTTAATCCCCGGCTAAGTAAATATGAGGCCACTTTAGGGAAGGTGGGGGGAAAAAAAAAGCCCAACAACTTTTTGCCTGATGAATAATAAGTCTTTTGAACGATGCATAAGCACTTTTCTGGTTCTGCCAGAGCCCTCTGCCAATTAGTCAGAGCGCAGCTGATGAATCATGAGACACATTCTGTGAAATGTTCACAAAATTTGGACCCTGCTAAGTGTGTTCCTGAAAGCCAGCGAGACCCCCCACGGCTGCTGGAGCGGTGGCTGCCACTCACTTGAGTCCCTGGGCAGATATATTTGCAGTGCAGTACTTTTTTTGGTGAATTTGAGTTTTCACTTGGGGTAAACCCGTGTTACCATTTATAATCTCGAATTAGGTCGTTACAGTCCTCTCCCTTCGTGCTCAGCACGAGGGAGGCTGGCTGTGGGTGGCTTTACACCAAGTGGCTCTGCTCTCTGACGAGGTGGCTTGAGGTAAAAGGCACTTACGGTTCTTCTGGACTACTCTGAGGATCCTTGGTCTCTCCTTAGCGTCTCTTTTTTGAAGTGCAAGGTTAGAAGATCTCGTGTTTTTAATCAGAGGTGAGATCCTGGGTCACAGGAGTCAACAAGGAGATGGAAGCAGCGTCTCGGTGAACTGCTGTGTCAGCCCAGCGCAGGTCACAGTCGATATTTGGGACGGCAACGTTGCAATGACCTAACTCATGGCTGGTGACCCCCAGGCAGTGACTGAAAACAGCAGGGATTTTTTAATAGCCAGGGGAAAGGGAAATCTGGCATTTGGCTTTATTCACAATTTCCTTTCACGGCACCTTGTTTTGGGAAAACCCTCTGCCTCGTTTGTTAAGGATTGACTCTGGATGTGCTGGCTGAGTACTGGCTATCCTGTGCTCAGGAGAAGGTTGAACGATGACTTGGTGGGTGACAGCCATGGAAGGGACATATTTTCTGCAGCCTGCAGGGAGCTGGCTCCTGGTTTCAGCTGTGCTGCACTTCACCCTGTCTCCTAAACCACCTCTCCCTCAGTCCTCAGCCCCTCCCGCAGAGCTCTGCCGGTGTTACCGAGCCCAAACTCGGGCCAGCAGCCGCGTGGACACGGAGGCACCGCGTCCTCCTTGCGTAACCTGCGTGTGCAGCACCTCAGAGAGGCACTGGTGATGCATCACACAAGGAACTGGCACTTAGTGGAAGCAAAGACTTGGTGACTAATGGTAAAGATGCTGAACTAGATTCCTTCAGGGTTGGTTGGGCAGCTGCTCTGTCTGCCTGCCTGGAAAAGTTGCTTTGAAAGAAAAGCTGCGAAATGCTAAATAAAAGAGACTTGAAGTATTTTTTTTTTCACTCGAATTATGGTGCCTAGTATTATAAATTCTAGTCTTCACAAGGCAGCTAAGCTAAGCAATCCTCAGAAAAATAAATTTATTCCCATGGAAGTACAGAAATATTATCTTTAATAGGAAAAAAATTGTGTGTTCTTAAATTTTCTGCATTATTGCAAATTTACTTGGGTTTAGTGTAAAGGAATTTCCTCAGCAGCTCATAATCCATCTTAATTTCATTAATAGGAAATTGCACTAAAATTCTTTTCTCACTGAGAATTACAAAAAGCACTGCTGTCTGTTTGGTCAGGACCTGCAGGTAGTGAAGTGTCCTTGGCTTATTTTGTATGGACTGATCCATGATGAGGAATATCAAGCTGCTCTCAAGGTCTTAGTTAAATAAATTTATAACGAGGCATTCAGCACATTCAAACTCCTTGGCATAGTGAGCATGGAAACAATTGTGTCTGGTTATTCCAGAGTGCCTTTACTAATTTATTTATACCTTCATTATAGTACTCAGCTTTTAGCTAGAATCTCTACATCCCTCCAGAATGATAAAATCCTTTGCTTTTATATTCTGTGAACTTTTAAGTTTTTTTCTTGAAGTAATCTGGAACAAAATGGGAAAGCTGATCCCGAAGGGGTTGCACTGAATATATGAGCTGGTAGAACAAGGTGTATTTTTTTATGTTAAGCATGTTTTTCTTCTCTTGCAGTGCTCCTTTTTGCCTAAATTCTCCATTCATATAGAGACAAAGTACGAGGACAACAAAGGAAGCAACGACAGTGTAAGTACAGTGGCTTGTGCAAACCTGGATTTACTCCTTTTGGTTATCCATGGTGTGTGCCTGGGGGTTGTAGTTTGGGGAAAAGGCCCCCTCAGTTTGTGCCTTTGCCCCTCCCTGGGTGTCCTGGTCCTGAGCAGCTTCGAAGTTTGCAGAGGAGTTTCCTCTAAAGCAGCAGGAGATGAAAGCTCCGTGTACACACCTTCCCTGGTGCCTCTCCCGTTCTACTCGTTACTTGTCTAAACACAAGTTACACGTGTGAGTTTAGTCCTGCTGAACGTTTACACAGAGTAAAGAAAAGATTACTCTTTTGTTTTTTCCTTTTTTTTTCTTTTTTTGGTGTAATTGTATTCCACTTTATCTGTTTCACATAATTCTCTGTGGGGGAAAGGGGGTCGAATTCCAAGGAGGTGTCAGGAAGAGCAAACAGGAAACCAAACAATGGTCCGAGATCTCAGTAAACAGCTTCAGGGGAACAGTGGGTGGGGACCGAGGTGATGCTTTTTGCAGTCATTTACCCAGAGTTAAAACGTTTTCAGAGTTAGAGATGAGAAGGGCAATTAACTATCTAAAATCCTCTCTAGGGGAGGGTGGGAGTGGGTATCCAGCAGCTGCTGAGCTCAGTGGAGCAAAGCAGAGTCCTACACCTTGCCAAAAAGGAGTAACTTCCACTAAAGCCCAACATTTAAAGATTCAGCCCTTGGATTCACACACAAATACATTCCTCTGTGTTCCATTTTGGTTTGCTTTAAACAGCCATTGGCTGCAGACTTGGGAGAAGAAGTTTCTTGTAGGCCTGAAATACAAGTTGCAATGTCCAGAAAAGTGACCTGTGATGCAGAGACCCCAGCGAAGGGGTGTTTGAACTCCTTCTTGAGAAGGAAGAAGGCAGGAAAGCAGGTTTTAAGGGTTCTGAGACACAGCCTTCCAGTGTCCTGGAGGTGTCCCTCCTGCCTTGGGGAGGGGAAGGTGTTCTGTTCTGCGAGTGGGAGGTGCATTCCCCTCAGCCTGACAGCTGCTGGACTGCTCATGGCAGAGTAATTACAGGCACAAGAACAAGGTATCATTTGGAATGATGCTTTGGCATACAGACACTTTCCCACTGGGATCATGACTGGGATCATCTATTTACCCAGCAGATACCCACAGCCCTCAGTCGCTGCTGCTCTCAGCCAGATCAGCGAGTTAGAAGTGTATTCCATCAGCAGCTATGTGAGCATTATGTAATTTATGCACTATTTAATGTTCACTTCTGCTTTTTGGCAGCACTTTCATTCAGAGCAGGCCCACACCTTTGGCTTTGGGAGGGTGCAGACTAGTCTTCTGGTACATCATAATGTCAGCAGTGAGCAGACACATTCTGTGCTGCTGCCTGACAGAGGGAAAACTGAAGCTGTTCAATCAGTGAGTTTCTCAGGGTGTCAGCTTGTGGTTAAAATCCTGTGAATCAAGCCCTGAACAGTCCCCAGCCAGGGGATTTTAAGATGAAAGGGACACAGAGGTGGGATACTCGGGTGATGTAAATCAAAGAGTCTGTACTCTGCTCGAATCCAGCTCTCCCAATCTCATTTTTCCCAGAGTGCCAGGGGAGTAATATCATATTACCTTTGTAGTGCAGCACCTGAGTCACAGACTAGGCAAGTGTTTACCCAGATGAAGAGATTTCATTGACCCTTACTTGAACTGAGGAGGAGAAAGAGAAACTGAATTGGAGAGTTGTACTGCAGCCCTGATTTTCCTGATCTTGTAACTCTGTGAGCTGTGCTGTTTGCTGTGTGAGCACAATAAACCAGTGGAATATCTGCATTTTTGTGCTGTTGATCCAGTGCCCTTGATCTGGTGACACAGACGTGGCTGGTTCAGCCCTGAAATGCTGGAAGGTTCATAAATGTGGAGAGACTTCTGTTAATCCAAACCTTGGAACTGGGACTAAGAGTCCATCTTGTTTCCATTACTCACTGAGCAGGCTTAAACTTCACTTGAGAACACACAAAGTGTATTAGTCCTTTGTGTCAGACAAGTTTGGATTAAATTTCACTCTGTCTGGCTAGAAAACAACTGGAAACAGCATCCTTTCCTATAGCTCTCCATAGATACACTATATATTCCTTCATTGCAACTATCAGCCTTGGCTGATGAAGAAATAATTAATCCAGAAAAATACTTCTGTAAATTTTGCAGTTGTAGTGCAAAATAGACCGAATGAATATTAATGTTATGGTAATGAGGGTAATAATGCATGTCTGGTTTTAACTCAGCTATTTCTCCATATATTTTTGGAGATTATGCAGGTTTTTTGAAATCTTTGATCTCCTCTTCATTTTCATGCTGTCTGGTAAAGTAGATATTGATTGTGAAAAGCAATAATTAGATATAAGGACACTAAAACTAATTCCACTGATGAATGGAAGCAAGCAATATAAATGCCTTGGGTTCCTGGTGTCATTTAGCAGGTTGATACGTTATTGGAATTATTTAACATGTTGCATTGTCTGGTATAATTCCACCAAATTACTACAATATGCCTTGATGCAAAAGTCCTCCTGATTTTCCTTCCTAATTGTCCTGACAGAAGATACCAGTGAACAATAATGATCACTGCTCCAGAACTTCATTTTTCTGTGTCTTTGACTTTGTTAATCATCTTAACCTATTTGAAATGTGTTAAAGCACCGTTGTCCCGATCAGTTCAAGTTTGCACTTGATTTGCACAAATATAAACACTGACAGAAAGAGCAATGGACAATAATAAAGTCCTTTATTTAGGTAAAACCTCGTGTAGTGGTGCAGAACCATAAATCCATCCAGCTGTGATGTCAGTGCCCGGTGCAGCTGATTTTGCTTTATCGCACGAGATGTTCCATGGCAACTCTCTCCTTGGAAAAACAGAGGCAGTGCTGGATGAACACGTTAGTACATCAAATATTGTCCCTGCTCCCTTGCAGTTTACAGCTCTGGTAACTGTTAGAAACCGGACCCAGGACTCAGGCCAGGCAGTGTTGCCTCTTTTTTCCCTTTTAAAAAGCCAAGTTCTTGATTTAAGGAGACATTTGGTTTTTATCGGACTTCCGTTTGAAATTACGAAGCGGAATTTCGGAAAATTGGGGCGTTCTGTGCAGTGTGAACGCCACGGGGAGGTGGGATCTGGAGGGCACACGAAAATATCGCCCCCCTTTGCATCCCCAGCTCGTGACGTCGGTCGGGGTCACAGAGGGAGCTGCAGGTGCTGCAGCAGAGCCTCAGGGAGCACCGAGCAGGCTGGAAGTGCAGAGTAATCACACACTTCCCTTACCCTAAGGAAAACCAGCGCTTTGGGAACTGGAATATAGAGACACAGAGCCTGTATTTTGGATGTTAAAACCGGGAGAACCCTTAAGGTTGCCTGAGGGGTGAGATGGTCACAAATCCAGGCAGGAGGGGTGGGAGTTGCTGCGTGTTTGGGTGTTGTGGGAGCTTGTTTGCTTCCTGTGAACAGACCTCGCAACCTGTGCTTTCATTTGGGCAGTGTTTTCTTTACACAGCCTGTAAAATGGTCAGTATTTGTGTCACACGGGGCTAATTTTCGTCTAATAGCTGTCTTGCTCTCACTTTCCCCCATCTCACGTTCTTACTATTTCCGTGTGCGCTGCAGACACACATTTTGGGCTTTTTTACTTTTAGTGAGGAGGGCACCAACTGTGCCTGACAGTGAGCTGTGTGGATTGCACAGGAGCCACCATATGGCTGCAGTGGATGCTGTAATCGCTGCTCAGTGAGCTCACACACGGCAGCTCCGTGTTTTCCTTGGATGCCACTCTCTGATCCTGGGGAAAAGGGCTGAGAAGCAGTTTGTAGCTGAAGGTGGAGAAAGGCAGAGTGAGGACAGACACAAATCACTGAATGACAGAGACACTCCATTTTCCTGTTTGTTGCAGAGGGGTGATTGTGTTTGACTGATGGCTGTTGGTTTGGTTTGGTTTGGTTTTCGGTCACGGAATTAATTGCTGCTGGTATTTGGGCAGTGAGTCTTTGCCATCTGACAGTGTCTGGGGAAAGCAAAAAAATACAGCTTGTGAAATAATCCAAAGGTTGTCAATAATGGAAATTCACTGTATGTAAAACTTCCAGTGCCTTGCTCTTTGTAGCATAATATTTTTCTCTGGAAAACTCAGTGGCTGAGTCTTGATTATTAAACTGAAGCAAAATAACTTTTAGGTATGGCAGCTCACAAGAAAAATCCGTTTCTAGTTTGGCTTGGTTTGGGGTGGGGTTTTTTCCATATTTTTATCTCCTGTCTTAGTACCATGGAAGTAGGTTGTAACAAACTTGAATATAGCACATGGAAATTAAATGTAAATTCACTATTTAAGGCAACTTCCATGAAACACTGATTTAAGCTGAAAAGGATTCAGCTGTGCCCTGGTTTAGCCTCACTGCACAGCAGGATCTCATTCTGGAAACTGTCAAAAAGGATTGCTGGGCATCACTCAAAACCAGGCAAAGTCAAAGCCAGGGGCACTCTGAGGGTGGTTTTATTTGCACCTGGACTTTTACTATGGTCTGGTATTAAAAATCCGTTGTCTCCTGTGTAATTTGCAGTGAAAAAGCTTTCCCCCTTTTAATAATTCTCAAAAAATAGAAGCCCACAAGGGGAGAGGTTAGCCTGGAACTCCTCCTGTGTGAAGAGCTGTCTCTGTGAACTGCAGATCGTGTGTCCCAAGCACATATGGCCACTGCAGAACATATGACAGGGCCCACACTGACAGGGAGTGTGAACAAGTGCTATGGTTGTGCCTCTGCATTTTGATTTTTCTAAATGAACTGCTGAACGTGTCTCAGTAAATCTGGCACTTGAACTAGATGTGACTTTAAAAAAAACAAACCTAATCCCAGTAAATATTATAGATAGTCTCTCATGGTCGTGGGAGCACAGCTACTTTGACATAATTACATAAAAATCCATTTCTCTGTCCAGAAAGTACAAACCTAAATGAGATGTTGTGTAAGAGGTGGAATGAGAGGGGAGTCGTGACATGGAGATCAAAAGGAGCAGGGAGCAAGGCTGCAGGTAAATATGTAAGTGCCTCTCCCTCCCTGCAGCAGACAGGGATATTCCCTTGCAGTTCAGGGAGCCAAATTTTCTGCTCTCACGGAGATGTTCAGCCTTTTTCCACAGAGGAGAATTGCTCCCAATTACCTGTGTCCACCTAAATAGTTGCAGCCAGTGAACAGGTTTGAAATTGGTCAATCCCTGTAATCTTTGCCCAAGTAAATCCCAAAAGCAAATTAAGGGACTTGGGAGGTAAAAGAGGTTGGGGCATGACTTGCCGAAAAGTTACACACTGAATAAACTCCATGGGTAAAGTTCTGAGTGGGAGTTCTTTTGGTTTAGACCAAATTTTCCATGAGAAAAAGGAGAGCTGCAGTGCCCCAGGTGGCACAACGTGCTCAAGGTGCTGTAGCAAACACACTGCCAGGGGTCCTGGCCGTGGCACTTGAGGAGATCAGAATTTCAAGGTGGAGAGTGTATTTTGTGCCTTTTTTTTTAATGGAAAAAAAGGATTATTCTTACAGCCCTTGGTGCAATTACACCCCTAACACGAATTAGCTGCCTCATTACAGGCTTCTGACCACGGACTCTGGTGTCTGGGCTGGTAAAAAAAAAAGACATTTTGTGTGTAATGACAGAGCTGAACACCTTTTCCAGCTGGGAATCCTTGGCTGGCTCCTTTGCTCTTGAGGGCACAAAAACCAACATCACAAGAGAGGATGATGTATTATGAAACAAAGCCAAGCCAGAGGCACAGCTGTGACCCTCCTGCTAGTGCAGATGAGCCAGGAGTTTGCCAGTGGGGGTGGAATCGATGGATTCAGCGGGATCTGGTTTTATCCTGGTTATATCCAGCCCAGGTTAGCGGTGGAGATTGGCCATGAAAGTTAAATTTTGGATTAACTACATCTGAATGGAGTCAAAGCCAGCAACTTAGCCTGAAAAGGGAGGAAAAGGGGGAAAAACAGGAGAGGAGCTTGTGGAAAAGATGATGTTAAATTTGCTGTTGATTTCCCATCACCTCCTAACCTGAGTTTTTATTCTGGCTGTGGCCACCAGGGAAAAGGAGTCACTAGCCAAGGGTGTGCCAGGACATGTCATTGCAGTGAGGGAAATTTAAATACCTCAGCACTTACATTTGTGCAGTGCCCTGGGAGAGGTGTCTTTCCTGAGCTACTGGGATCATCTGCCAGAGGGGTTGTTTTTTTTTTATTATTTTCACCAGGAGAAACTAAAATACTGACAATCATGAAGACCCAGTTGAAACCTTTCTCCTGCTTGCTGTCACTCTGTGACATGCTGAGGTTCCATTCCCCTCAGGAAGTGTGCAAATGTTTGTTGTAAAAAAGCTGTCACATTCCACCCCTCAAATGAAACCAAAACCCAGGACAAAAAGGACTCTTCAGCCTGGATGTTGCTCTTTGTTTTCCATTTGATTGGGTGTTTCAATCTCAATTAAATAACTTGGCTTCTAAATGTAAAGCCTGTCCAGTCCTTTCCAATACAATATTTAATATTCTGCCTTTCTACATCATCCTCTTAAGGATACAGATTGTTCTCGCCGTTCAGTTTCTGCACATTTGCAAAGACAGTCGCACAGATTGGGAGCCTTCTGCTTCTTTTTGTGGCCTTTAATCTTTTCCCTTAAAACTTTTAAATTTCTCCAGTCTCTTTGATCACAACCACAATAAACCCATCCTCCCTACAGGGTTTCAGGCAATCCCACATTCTGTGGCTGTGAGAGAATTAGAGCTGAGAAAGAAATCAGTCTTGTTCTCTAATGACTTCTTATTTTCCACTGCTGATGGAATGAGAAGATTAAATCTCAAACTGCAAATCTTGTGAGGACAATCTGAGAAGGGGGAAAGCATAAATGATTAGACAACAAGTTCTGCTGGCAAAGGGAAGTGAAAATGTCATTCAGCAAAGTTCTGGAATAGAGGCAATGGTCAGAGACAGCCTGGGCAGCAAATGAGGCATCGTTGGAATGGCTGAAAAATTCCTCCTGGTTTTGACAGATTGGCAAAGGCATCTGTCATCCCCATTTCCATCACAGCACTTTAAAGAGAGAAAAAGACTGTAGAGCTATATTCTAAAGGAGGTGAAATATGTGGAGCAAGCCTGGGACAGAGCAGGGCACATTTCTTTGGATAAGATATTGGGTAATAATCCCCATTTAGGGCCTTGCAAATGTGCAGGGATTTGCATGTGCTTAAATTTGTGAGGCTTGTACCTAAACCACGGACAGATTCAGAGCCTCAGCTGACCTGGTAATGTCCATTTAAGAGCAATCTCCATTATTTTGTGGAGATTATGGTGAAAAGGATCTCGTTCCAGAAATAGTCCAACTTATTTCATTGCGAGCTGCTCTGTATTTCTGCATTTGTTTAGGAAAAAAGCAAGGGAAGAAGCTTAGAAAAAGCGACCTATATTATATATATAAAGCCAGCAGTGATTTACATCAGCGTGCCCAATTCAGAGAAGGAGCACTACAGGGGAAGGACCTCCCAGCTCCAGTTTGTTCAAATAATCAGCACCATTTTTTGCAAAACAGGGATTGGAGAGGGAGGACAAGCACACAAATAAAACTGGGCTGTAGTTTCTCTTTTCAGTTCTTCTGCAGTGTCAGATGTGTGAATGTGTTGCATCCAGCTCAATGAACATTCAGTGCTGCCTCTTTCATTCACGAGCAAGACAAGTTAAAATTTTAGAGTCAGACTTCAGCTTTTCCTGGATCTGAATTACGATTTCCTGAGCAATGTTCTTCTTATCAGCTGGTTCTTCCTGTGTTCACTGGAGTCCATTGCTCACTTCAGATGCTTTAAATGGGCAGCTGCATTGCTTTCAGAAACAATGAAGTAGCATTCTTGTTACTGAAGAGTTGCTGGCATTTTGTATTTTTAACTGTTCCTCTAGGATGAAATTAAATGAAATTAAATCAGCAGAGCGTTCACTGCATTTATTTAAAGAGGGGGGGAAAAAAAGGAAAACAAAAATATTTATGCTTCCTGGAAATGTCAGCTATAGAACATTGTGCCCCGAAGGAAAAAAGCACATCATGAGCTTGTTACTGATCCTGACAGTGGATGCACAGCTTCCCTGAATTTCATGGCACTGATTCATGGCAGCCTTTAACTCAGCACTATTTCCACCTCTCAGGATTATGAGAGAAACCTTCTGCAGACACAGTGTAAGTCACATGGGTCACTGAGGTGCTTAAATAATTCAATTATGGACAGAGGCGCAGAAGGAGACTGTGCTGCAGCTGCAAATGACCTGGATTTTCAAAATATCCCCAACATTTGCCTCGCATAGAGCAAGAGACTTGGGGTTCCGAAGCAGGTCCTGAAGGATCGACGTGAAGATGAGCTCTGTGTGTGCACAGATGGAAAGGGGCAGCTCGCAGCTTCCACTGAGGCAGTTCAGCCAAGATGTGGAGTGCCAGTGTAACAGCAGCTTGGGCTGAGTGTTCCCAGCAAACACCTGCACCTTGCTGCAGTCCTGAGAGTGGGAAGGTCAGAACCCCCCAGTGCAGAGGGCTGGGGCTTGGCACAGTGGTGGGCTCTGGAGCAAGGACTGGAGAGCACGGTGAAACCAGTCTGGGTTGGTGACTGCACCGTTTGTAACCAAACCTCCATCCAGAAAGGCCGAGGAAGAACAGCAGTGGGAGCAGGAGGTGCTGAACATGGTGAGTGCAGGAGGCTGGAGGACGTGCCCGTGTCCCTGCAAAAACCTGAGTGTCTTACACGGAGCTGTTCAGGCACAAGCCTAAAATACATTCTCTGTCACTGAAATTGCTTGTAACCACCACTGCAGGTGGATTCTGGGAGGGTGTTGTTCTGTAACAGCCTTGCATTTCTTTAACCCTTGCAGATTTTTGACAAGGAAGCGAAGGATCTGGAGCGGGAGGTTTGCTTCATCGACATCGCCAGCGACGAAATTCCCGAGCGCTACTACAAGGAATCAGAGGTAAGAGACAGCCTGGTTGGGAAGTGGTGAGGAAGGGAATGGAAGAGGCTGCAGGAAAGCCTGGACAGGAATCAGAACTATTTCTGTTTTGGTCTGAAATCTTGCTGGTCAGTAGTATTCCAAAAGCTGTCCAGCAGAGGGGAAGCAGCAGCAGCCTCTCTGTCTGGATTGCCTGACACGTTCCTTTGCACATGATTCCTTTTGAAATGCTTCCCTACCATTATCAGGAAACATCCTGTGCCAGACCTTTGATATTCAGCTGAATTAATCCAAAATAGAAATAGGCCTTTGCTCTGAATGATGAAGCTCAGTGAGGAGTTTACAGGTCTGAGCAGTTTGAAACTTCCCTGTTGGCCTTATTTGCATCCCACCCCAAGTGTAAGTGCCACGAAGTGGCCAAGCCCAGCAAAGGGCAGATATTCTGCAGTGACAGCAGGGCTGGTGCACAGTGATGACACGGGACCAAGAGGGACTGAAGCACACTGCAGACTGCAGCAGATCTGCCAAAAAACATCAATGGCAGCCGGCGCAGCCAGTCTCCGAAAATTCCCTTGGAAGTTGCTCCCATGTATATTTGATGGAGCGTGTCTCTGAAGAGCCTGCTTCTTCTGGGTCAATGCAATTCACTGTTTGAAATCAGCAGCCGCCATGCAGATGAAGATGAGGTCTCTCAGTGTTTTAATCTCAGGGTTGAAAAACGACGGTTCACAACAAGCAGCTAGAGAAGGAATGATGGGATCTGTGCTCGCATTTAATTTTGGAGATATGATTTGTCTCTGGAGCCAAGTCTATATTCATAGCTGGCAGTGAGTGTGGCAGCTGTTTGACTATATAAAACGAGACTACAGGATCATTTTTAGGATAAAAAGTGAAGGCTTGCCAATAAATGTATTTCTATACTATAGGAGACACGACTTTCAGACTAAAAAAGGCGAGTACATGTTATCTTCCATTTATAGATCCTCTTTCAAATGTTATGTACAGGTCATAAACCAAAATTGGGTCTCCAGTAGAATAAAATGTAATTTTATTAGTTTCCTTAGATAATGAAACCCATCTGTTTAGTACCAAAAATTATATAACACCTCATCAAACAGCTTATTGGCCCCATCATCTTATCAGAACTCCAAGGATCCTCGCTCCGTTTAGGAATGAGCTACCGTGGAATGGGGCAGCATTTGACTGTGCTTTAAAGGCATGTGAGATTTTTTCATCTCAGCCTGTGCAATTCCAAAATTTATAAACACAAAGGTGACATCCAGTTTTGCAACTTTCCTGCCCGTGTTTGGTAGCCATCTATCAGGCATGATTTCCATAAGATTAACCTCGTGGTATGGAAAACCAGCCTCAGCTTGAGGGAGAAAAGAACTCCAGAGTCTTTGTGTTGTTATTTCCAAGACAAATCTAGAGACCCGATTCCAAGCAAACTGGAATTTTATATGGGTTGAAACAACAAAAATAGCCCAGCATCTGTTGTTTTTTTCTGTACTGATGGATGATTTGTCTGTTGACTACCAAATTCTGTCTCAGAATTCATGCAGAACAGTGAGAACACCTTTAGCATTTAACTGTGCACATGCTGTAATTGAGAGTGAATTAATAACGGTTGAAAATAGTGTCTCTTCCGAAGTTTACAAACTAGGGGGGCTTTTTATGCTGCCCTGTGATGAACATGAAGCCAAATCCCCATTTCTGATGAGGCCTCTTACATAATTTAGGCACTGTAAAAAGGTTTTTAATGTTTGTAAATGTAATTTCCGGCTGTTTTCAATCAGAACAGCATGAAAAAGTAATTCCATGCAAATGAGACAGGGTTTGTGTTTCCCAAAGAGCAGCTTCAGAGATAACTAAGCCCAGTTAGGGTAAGCTTTTGAAATGTATTTTAGTTGCACTAATAACAACAATTTGGCTGCTTTTGGGTCGTGTAATCTGAACTGATACTAAGTTTAAAGATTAAAGGCCAAGTGCAATCCTCAGGATTTACCAATTAGATGCAATAGGATAAATGTCCTGACTCCCACCCAGAAAGACCAACGAGAACGATTTTAACTTCAGGCATGTCAGTAATCCCTCCATTTCAGGGGCTCTTTCACAGGCTTAAAATAAAGCAAGTTCTGTCTCAGGGTCAGCATGTTTGGCAGCTTCTGGAAATGAGCTTTAAATTGCTTTACATCCTGACGAAAGCTCAGCCCTCTTCCATTAAAAATATACTTCTGTTTCTGACAGCAAATGTCACTATTTAGCTGTATTACTGTATATTAGAGAGTGGCTTAAATAATTTAAACCCTTCCCACACCACTTGCACTGCTTGCTCTGGGTTGGGGCTTATGAGGGCCAGAGCCACCACCTTCCATTTTCATTTACATGATAATGATTCACACCCCAAAAGACAAAATGTATAAACCACCCTCGTAAGTGTAATATTGCATTTGAATTGCACAGCTCATTCTGGCTGGTGCTGGTACCGATGAGAGAGGAAAAGTGTTCCATGAAAACGTCCTGGCAGTTGAAGGGAAATGATTGAATTCAATTTTGTGCATATTTGCTTTCCTCTCCTTCTAAATATTAACTAAAATTGAAAAGTGAAGAGTGTAGTTAGCTGGAGGCTTAAGGAGAGCTGTTGTTTCATCGAGGAACACTTTAAGGGAGCCCCTGCCAGTGATACTGAGGGATGTCTTGAACAGAATCATCCAAGTGATTGGAATTCCCTCAAGGACGGAGGGCTTATCTGGCAGCGTGAGTGCAGAGGGACCGAAATCACCGAGTCAACAGTGAATCAGAAGGCAGTTTTGTGAGCTGTTACAAACACTTACAGAGTCCAATTCTGTCCTCTGTGGAGGTGGACTCATTCCTGCCCTTGCAGAAGGCTGTAGAAGGCAGCAATTCACGGGTCCCAAAGCAAGTGACTTCATTTTAACTTCACGCCCACCTACAAACTCCACCGCGAAGGAGCCACGTCTTAAACACACGACGTGTTTTCTACAAGCACGGAGCTAAAAATCCTTACCCTTTTAAGGAGTTTAAACTGGGGGTTCCAAATGGAGTAAGCTCGAGCGAGGATCCCAGCTGACAGGTTTGCCTGTTTGGAAGGAGCCACGTGTGTTCCCAAATCTGAATGTACTTGCTGCACGGAGTACAGTTTTGTGGTTCTGAACAGAGCATGTCCCAGCCTGCAGGTGAGAGCGGTTGTACATTTTGTAAAGTCATTTCCGTGTGACTTTACCAGCCATGAATATGTATCAGCAGCCATGCTGTATTCCCCGTACAGACAGACACATTCATCTGAATTACAGCGAGAATGAAGCTGAGCCGAGCCGAGCTGAGGGGCGAGAGCCTCCAGTGAATCATTCCCGCAATGAAACATTTACCGGAGCTGGGAGCTACTGAGCAAAATGTTCTGTGCAAACATATTCCAGTTCTCAGAATTAACAATGTTTCATTTCCTGTTTATAACAAAGCAACGGAGAGCTGGACAAATGGAATAAACTTTTCAGGCTACCTCCAAACACGGGGATTTCGTGCAGCTGCTGCAATTTTCTTCTGCCATTGCTGCCTTTTCTCCTCTGGCACAGCAGCACCGTCCAGCTTAGCACAGTCCAGGTGCCTTCAGAGTGACCCAACCTCTGTCACATCACAGAGTGACAGTAGCTGAAATAATCCAGCTGCCTCAGCCCCCCAGTGAGCGTGGGCACCGTGTCAGCACAGGAGTTCACTGCAGGATGTTGCAGAAACATGAACATTTCCTTTTCCTTACTCACTTCAGTTGTGAGTTTATATAAACCTGGCTGGATTATCGTATCTCAACACTGTCCCAATATTTACAATTCTGAAGTATTTAGCTGGCTCTTCCAGAAAATAGGTTTTAATGGAAATTTTTAAAAGAGCCCTTAAAAAAATGACTCCCCATAAATGTCTATAGGAACATCTTTACATCAGCAAATCTCTCCTGAGCCCTGGCTGTAAAAGCTGAAATCCAGAACATGGCAACTCCAGCTGATGCTGAAATGCCAGATCACGGGTATTAAACCCATGAAAGGTTGGTTCTGAAATTCGAGATCAAACAAAATGGTCTTCAGCTTAAAGGGGGGAAAAAATTGACTGCGCTTCAAAAGCGCCACGATATTGCAATGGGAGTCTGAAAAAATTAATCCAGGCATTAAAAGGAAGGAAGGAAGGAGCTGTTTCAGGGACATCTGGGTACTTCCAGTGAGAAAACAGGATGCATGGCGTGAGCACGGCGCGTTTGGCAGCGTGTTCAGCTTGGGGACCTTTGGCCAGGCTGAAATGGCCGCACGAGCACCGAGGGGCTGTCGAGGCAGGTGGGTGACAGGGCTCCCGAGGTGTCCCACAGAGGCTCCCAGGGTGTGGCCAAAGGGCTGCATCTTCAAATCCTGTCTGAGATCGGGGCAGAGCCACAGACGTGGCCCTGCAGACCGGGAGGTTTTCTGTAAACAGCAAATGCAGTTCATTATTTAACTTGAAGTGCAAAGTAACATTTAACAGAATGAATTCTGAAGAGTCGTTGCAACAAGCCAGTGTTGGTGTTTGCTTCCTGGAAAGGGGGGGGGTGACAATCCCATGTCTGAAGCCTGTGACGTCCACAGGCCATGAGGAAAGTTAAGCCAATAAATGCTAAATGCTAAATAATAGACTCTGCAACAATAACCGTGTTGAGCCAGGACTTGTGGTCTAAGTAATAAACCTTGGGAGAGTGCTAGGTCTGAAACCATATCCAGCACACTGGGGCTTTTATTTCCTTGTAATTTTACATTTTATTCTCAACTAAGCCCAGCTCGTGGGTTCCGATGTTTCTGCTCTGTTGGCAGAAGTGCTATTTTTAAATCACTCTGCACCTGGCAATAATGTATTGCAAATACAGAGGAGGTTTTGCTCCTCCAGCAAAAGGATTTGCCAGATGGGCTTTCCTAATAAATTGTGTCTGATAAAAGGACGAGAAGGTTATTTAAACAAAAAGATTTTAGCTATGCCATTACATTTGAAACAGATTGAGGATTTTGCCAGTAGATAAATTAAGGGGAAAATAGTGGATAGACTCAGTATTCTTTGGATGATGGCTTCTCTAGCAAGGCAGGCATGGGTGGCTAAAAGCAAAAATAAGGCACACACAAAATTAATTATCTAAAGAATAACAGAAAACTGGGGCCAGAGCAAAGCTCAGCTTGCCCAGTTTCTAGTCATGGCCAGAAATATTTCAAACATTGTGCCATGAGTCCTGCCTAGAGAAGCAGTTGCTGGGTACCAATGTAATTTCTGCTTGGCTTAGATAGAAAATTACCAGCCCTTCTTTATTGCTTCATTTTTTTGGTTTAGAAGGACTTTATAGGCCTAACTGCAGAAAGGATTCCAGGCTGTGAGTCCCAGTCTGGCAATTTGAATGAGTTAGGCACAAAAAATCACTCATGTCTGAGTTTCTCACTGATTTCAGGGGGCTTTGGAGCAACACTGAAGAGCAGAAGATGAGCAGTCCTGGTCCCACCAAGGTCCCTCTGGCATGGCACGTTCTCCGTGGCTGTGACCAATAGCACAGGCCTGGGAAAAGTGTAAATACATGCAAAATATAGAGAAAAATATAGAGATTCTTCTCCTAAATACTTCCTGGTATGAACAGTAGCTGCAGCAATTGCTGAGACAGAATCTGTGCCTTGCTAAAACGGTGCAAGATGGTTTTTAACTCCTGATTTTTTTGCATCTGGGCAGATAAGCCCAGTGCTGTTTGTTTTAGTGATGATAATGATGATAACAGCTCACCTCTCTCAGCCAGTTGTGCCCTGCAAATTGATGGGCCAGAGACTGAGCTCTCGAGTTCACTTTGCCCCTCGTCCCCCTGCTTGGCTCCTGGGCAGCCTTTGAGCCTCAGCTCCCTGAGCTCAGTGAAAAACTGGGAACACCTCGATCTTTCCCCGCAGCAGTCTGGAGATCTGCTCCTCTGAGCCCTGCCTCCCGTCCATCAGGCTGCAGTTTCATAGCACCAGGATGTGAATGCTTTCAGAGGGGCAGGAATCTCCCCAAAAGCTCCTGGGTGGGAGCTGCCCGGAGGGTCCGTCAGCGCCTGGCTCTGGGCTCGGGGCTGTTCGTCAACTCGTGACTAATCTTGGCGTCCTTCAAGGGAGAGGGACGGGATTAAGGGACACAAAGGTGCCGTCTCGGGGTGCTGGGGAGGGGGTTTGCAGCTGGGAGTGATGTCAGGGATGAGTTGCACTGACTTGAGGGCCACCAAGTTCAGGGTGATTCCCACGGCGTGTCCCCTGGGCTGGGTTAAACTCAGCAAACCGGGGCAGGTACCAAAGCTGTGCCTGAGCAGCGGGGCAGGGCAGTCCCTCAGGAGTTCTTTTGTGTTTGCAAGGTCTCAATCCTTGGTCCTGACTCAAATTGATTCCATTCAATCCCTTTGGACTGCGCTGAAGTTATTCCATTACAGATCTGGTTACCTCGGAAGGGATGTAAAGTACAACACTCAGAATTATTAAAGAGTGTGTCTGAAATGCTGAATCAAGGCACTGTGTGTGTGTAAGAACAGCAGACCCTGCCTTATAGGAAACTATTTTCCCTTTCAGAAATACTTATTTTACACTTGGAATATTTTGCAGGGACGTTTGAAATCGTATTTTCTGTAATTATTTCCTTATTCGAGGAACCACCTACTAGAATGTTACACCTCTCTGAATGTTACGTCTTACTTCTTCCTTTTTGTTTTTCTTTTTTTATTAGTATTATTATTCTATTGATTGCTTCAGGCAGGGATCAATTAGAAAACAACTCTTTCACCCAGAAAACATCCACCTGAGGTGGAGCTGTGCGGGGAGAGAAGCTGGGCAGCAGCGTGTGACCGTGAGCTCTGCCGCACAGGGGGGTGTTGCTCTGATAGATGATGACACTGAGTTGGTTTTATGGTGATTTACCACTGAAACCTTATTATGCTGTGAGCCTGAAGTCTCCACTTAGCAAAGCCTGTGTCAGCAGTAAAAGGAATGACTTTCACAGAGGGGAAAGACTGTTCACCTCGTTAGGGGGGTTGTGGAGGAGCTTTAATGGCAGAGCTTCAGTTTGTGGGTAAAAGCAGAAGCCAAGTCAGGAGATGAACATTAAGGAGCAGGAATGCTGAATGATACGTAAACTCACATGAATGAAAGAAAGTTGAGGTCAATTTTTTGTTAGTTTTTCTCCTGATTGTCTTCAACACAGCACATAATTAAAGCACATATTTAAATGCATGTTCAACTGCTTTTCTAGCAAGGGATCTTCCCAGACCTCAGCTTTGGCAGAGGAACCCAGCTGAGCACTGGTGGTTATTCTTGAGGAGAGATTTTAGAAGCTCTACTATGAATTTTCTGAAATTACATTATTTTCAAGTTCTGAAAAGCAATGCTTAACTGTAAATTATTTCTATTTACAAGATATAATTAGCAGGATTGGACATAAAGGGAACTGGAATGATACCCATATGGAAAACTCAAACTTGGATAGATAAAACTGCTTCTTGTACAGACTTTAAGATGAACTAATGTCTTTAATGGTTTTATGAAATTATGTTGTCATTTCAACACCAATTTCTTTGATTTTCTGGTTTGTGAAAGAGAGGCAGAGTTGGAATTAGTGTTTGCCCATGAGCCAGTTATAAGCAGAGAGGGCTGAACTGGAGGACTTCCCCACTGAGGTGCCCGTGGGGCTGTCCAAGTTCCCTTCAAACAGTGTGACATTGTCAGGGTCACACCAGTGCTGAGGTGCCAAAGCCCTGCTTGGCCACCATGTCAGGAAGACAGGAGTGGGTGGAAAGTACAAGTCGTTCACACTGAGGGCGAGTGGAAAAGCAGGCTCTGAAGAAGCCACTTTTTATTTCCAAAGGCCAGAAATAACCCTTGGAGAGCACTGCACTGTAATGACTTGCAATAACAGAAATGCTAAGGGAGAAATTGTCCCAGCTGATGTGATTGTCAGTGCATCTCCAGGAATACCCTGCCATGGGTTCCCTGCCAGGGTTGGATTTTAGGATATCTTAGTGCTTGTTTAACTCAGTTCCCTGTTCATTTTTCAAGATGTTTGTTAGCATGGTTTAATATTTTATGGCTTATCAAAACATTTACTTTAGCAAGCTGGCAAACACGACTTCCCCACCTGCATTTCCCTGTGTGTTTTCTTTGTTTTGCAGGATCCCAAATATTTCAAGTCACAGAAGACTGGGAGAGGCCAGTTGAAAGAAGGTTGGAGAGAGACCCACCAGCCCATTATGTGCTCCTACAAACTTGTGACTGTGAAATTTGAAGTGTGGGGACTTCAAACCAGAGTAGAGCAGTTTGTGCACAAGGTCAGTGAAACAGGAGCCGTTTCTTACCCTTCACATGAGCAGAACTTGAGCACACACAGGAATGTGGCTCCGGGTTTGGAGAGGCCTGGGAGCTCAGCTGAGTCTTCTTCAGACCTCTCTCAAGGTCTGAAAGATCTGGAGCAGAGCCAGGGGGTTCATCTCTGGGTACAAACTTGCCAGAGCCTGGAGCTGCTCAGGCCTCCGGATGAGAACGACGATCCCCAACATTTCCAGTGCTGTGACAGATACATGAGCTAAAAGTATTCAGGAGTATCCGTGAGCACTGCACTTGTAGCAATGGGGGGCAGAATTCCTTACCAACAGGTAGTGGGAATGTTTTCCAGTCTACTGAACAATTAATTAATGAATGGCATAACAGACAAATGGTAAGATTTTTCAGACTATTGACTTTCCACATGTTTGAAAAAAACTAAGAGGGAAAAAGTACTGATGCAGAATGTCTAACTGCCCAAAGATTAATGGATTATTTACACATTCCCAATGGATGACATGCTAGCCAAGGCCATCCAGTGTTGGCAACAGACCCATTTCCAGTGGGAGACTGGATTTGGAGCCCTCTCCATCCAGCACGTCTGGCTCTCCAGGGCATGGCTTTTTAGACACAAAACTGTCACAGTGATCTTCACTCCCAGTGGTGTTGAAAGACAGTGGTGTTACTCTTCTGAGGTGTTGTGTTGCTATTTAACCCTTTCCCTGTTCGCAGGTGGTGCGGGACATCCTGTTGATCGGTCACCGGCAGGCGTTTGCCTGGGTGGATGAGTGGTACGGTGAGTGCTCCAAACTCGGCCCCTTTCAGAGGGCTCATGCAAAGCTGCAGACAATTAACAGCAGATTTCCATTTGATTTCCTGCACCATCGTGTCCAGACAGGTTGTGGACTCCCATCCCTGGAAATGTTCCAGGTTGGACGGGGCTTGCAGCAACCTGGGCTAGTGGAAGGTGTCTCTGCCCGTGGCAGGGGGTTGGAACGAGATGGTCTTTAAGGTCCCTTCCAACCCAAAGGATTCCATGATTCTGTGGTGATCAGGTGCTGCTGTAAGTTGTTCATGACCAGTGAACTGTGAGCTGTTCATAGCTCCACCAGGTGGAACTCTGTGCAGCTTCCCTGGGCCTCTTGGACCTCATTTGCAGCAGGTTCTTTGTAAGCAGAGCAGGCTGGATTTGGGCAGCCAGGAGGCAGAATCCAGGGATGCCTTTCCCTCCCCACATCTGAGTGGACCTGCCCCAGTGCCCTCCCCCTGCTCTGCAGGCAGGGAGGAGCTGCCCCTGCCAGGAGGAGAACCACCTTCAGGTTTGCATAAAGCTTCTTATTCAGGCCGCATTAACACGCAGTCATTTCCATCCTGCAAGCTCCAAAGGCCTCTGATCCAGCACAATTCCACCTTTTTGGGAAAGTTTGAAACTCCTGATGTGGGTTGCAACAAAGAAAAGGTGGAGCTTTTCTGAAAAAAAGGTGGATAATGAGCATAAAGCCTGCTGGGTGTGATGCAGCAGCAGCTGCATGCAGAAATCGTTGGGAATCCATGAGGCAGCCGTGGGAATGGGCACTTCCAGTAGGACAGGGTGATCTGAATATCAAAGAGGTCAATTAGATGGCATAAAATAAGCTCACAGGGTTTGTGCCTTTTACATGTGTTTTCAATAAGACACGTCCATAATCGTAGATACTCCTCAAACAGGTTCTGAGACAGTCCTCTAACATGTAATAGGAGTTTGGGAATGGATTTAGAATGGTTATTTAGACCCTCCTTAAGCTTCAGGAAACACCAATATTTTTAATTTTAGATTTTCTTTTTACCTGAAATAGAATGATCTGGGTTTTTTTCCCTTTACCAAGTCAGGGAACCTGATAACTTTAAATAAACCAGCCTGACTTCATGTAAAAATTGAGCCCTAAGTTTGCCCCAAATCTACCACAAACGTCTATACAGTGAGACACAGAGCATGTTACTGGGATGCAAAGTGTCAGCTGCAGTTCAGCAGAGTTACTGGGAATGATGACAGACGAGTGGCCCTGAAGTCAAACTGAACAGCTGAGCTCAAAATCATTTCACCACAGGTTTTCCCCTCCCAACTCTGAAATCACCCTGCCAAAAGGACTGAAATATTGTGGTACACAATTCCCTGGTGGGAATTTTGTTAACTAATGCAGTGAACTTTTGGAGCTTAATGATCAGGCAAAGTACACAACCTAAAAAACGTGGCCTTGCTAAAACAGATCCGAGAAAATGACGTGGTGTAGAGCATGAAAAATTTGATTTTTAAGATCTTTCAGCATCTTTAAAAATTAAAGTTTGAGAAAAACCTGGAGATGATGGGAGTCAGCTGAAGTGAATGAAATAATCAGTGTGATAAATAGTGTGTTCTGTTGTGGATATTAGTGACTGGTTGCTGTGACTGACACCGTAAGTATGAATGTCTTGCCATTAAATTTACTAAACTATATTTAGCTTTATTATGAAGAAACCCCATTTTCTCAGCGTTGTTTACTAATAAAGAGCATGTTCTCTGCTTGGCAAAGTGCATCCCAGCATGTCACTGACACGGCTTCTCAGCTTGGTTTTCTTTCCAAATAACCGTAAAAGACTGAAAAAGTAGGAATTAGTTGTATTCCACTTTTCCTTTCGATCGAAATTTTAGATTGCATTTCTTTTTACTGAGGAATTATGACACTGTGCTGCCAGCAGAATGGCTGAGGTTGTGTCTTTCCCTAAAAGCTGCCTCATAAAATGCAGCAGGAGCCTCCTGGCACGGAACAGGGAGTGGTGTGATACAAGACTTTGCAAGTCCCGGTGGCACATCATAAACCTGAGAGAAATGGGAGAGCAGATCACACCGTGCAGGACCAAAGGGGCACCCGTTTGCAAGTCCACTGTGCCAATAAAAGGCTCTTGAAGTGCCAGGAGTAAAAAGCTGATGGCTGTTTTTATGAGGCTCTGAAGTTACCAAAGCCCTGTAAAGACCAGACCAAAATCCTCACACCATTCCTGTTCTGATCCCAAGTGGATTTACTGAAAGCCTGGGAATACTCAGAAGAGCAAGGTCACAAGTCACTTATTGGGTTCTTTGTGTTTTTACTGGAGTTGTGGTTGGTGACAAATCCTGTTAAATCTGTAATTATTGCCTGGTGTTACGAGGCAGACTGAGCTGGTTGGACACCACAGCCAGGCCTGGTGGGGAAGGATCCTGCTGGGGGGTCAGCCTGATCTGTAGGATATTTCTAATGCTTCTAATTCACTAAATTGCTTGAGGCTGCAAAACTCTTATTGTAGTCACTGTTAATTCACTTCCCCCTGTAAGTAAGTGTTAGTTGCTGCAATCTAAGCTGGGAGGGTGGGTCTAACACTGATTTGCTGGTTATGAGATAAACAATGCAAAGATAACGTGAAATCTTTTTGCAAGTGCTGGCAAGGTAAGTAAATATTTATAGTATTTATAATATTTTCTCTCCTTTATTCCAAGGGATCTTCTAAAACCTCCTTAGAAGATCCTGGCCTTTGCACTTCAGTGCTTCTTGCCTTCCTTACGTTACACAGACACTCCTAAACAATTTCCACTCCTTCCTGTTCTCTGACTCCCTTTGGCTTAACCTCCTTGCACCTCCCTTGGCTGACACAACTACCTTTATGAGGCAGTTTTCATAAAGCTAGTTGCTCCTTGCTTTTTAAAAAAAATCCTTTGTTGGCTTCTGCTGAAAGACTTTGTGTTCCTAGAACCTTCTCCTTAAAAAAAACCAAAAACAAACATAACAATAATAATTTTTAAAAAATTAAGTTTGCACTGAATCAGTGGAAAATGCCAAACAATTTTGAACTTTTTACAGATATGACTATGGATGATGTTCGAGAATACGAGAAAAATATGCATGAAAAAACCAACATTAAAGTTTGCAACCAACATTCATCTGCTGTGGATGAAATAGAGAGCCATGCCAAAGCAAGAGTAGGTCCATTTTTAAAACATCCTCAGCTAATACACCTGCACAGACCAGAGGAGAGCAACCAGCTGATCTTGCTGATCAGCCAGTGGAATTTTGGGGAGGTTTTGCATCAGCAGGAACAGAATCTTTCTCCATGAAGTGCAATCCTGCCTTTGGTTTGCACTTTCAAGCTGCCGCTGATGGAAGGAAGGGTGGGGTTGGGCTCCCTGTCTTCCAGGAAAACAACAATGCTCAAATTTCAGTTGGATGCGTAAAGAGGAAATTAAAGAGGAGTTTTCCTCCTGTTCTTTAAATAGTTAAAATGTGCAGGAGTTCACAGTCAAAAAGCCAGGAATGGGGGGAGTGGAAAATTGCTGTGGGACTGCTAAAATTCTTTGCTTCACCAGGAAAAAAAAGAATCCAATGAATTATTCACTCTTCTCTAAGTAATTTTAATGTTGTCATCGATTGACCACCAACAAGGTGGGAAGTATTTTCAGAAGTATTTAACAGCAGTTTGTGGGGAAGGGCAGGTTTCTGTGCAGGTTCTTTGACTGAAATTCTGGAAATTTCATAAAGTGTTTTATTTCCTAACTTGAGCACCACATGTAGAGGTCTAAAATTAGAGATAGTTACTCTCTGCAGATAGAGAAAATGCAGTGGTCTTTGCTTTTGAAATGTCATTATTCCTTTATTTCTACTCACTGCTCTGTGGAACTCAGTGATGGTTTTGTGGGTGTAACGAGTTGGGGCAAAGCCTGAAGGGCTCCAAGCCTTGGTGTTGACTCAGTGCCAGTTGTCACCAGCCCGAGAAGGTGTTGTCTGAGTAGTCACCAGGAAGGTAATTCTTGTCTTTGTAATGCAGCAGCTTCACTGTCATCAAGGTTGCCCTCCTTAGTTGAGTGTTAGTTCGGATTTTGGCTCCACACTTCAGGATTTGGCTCTGAGTGAAGTCTGTCATCCGTAGTTCCCGTGTGGAATAATTGTCCTTGAGGTCAGAACAGAGGTTGTCAATAATGGAATTTTAAAAAAAATAATCTGAGCCTTTCTAGCTCAGGGAAAGGGCTGTTTTACTGGACTGTGGGTCAGAGCAGAGGGGAGTTAAAGCAATATGAGCCAAAAATGCAGAAGTCAACTCAAGGGGCATCAGGTTGTTCATGTCTGCACTGGAAATGAAGAGTCTTGGAGGCTCCACTGCGTGAGATTGCACTGAAATGGCCCGTGCTCCGAGGAACCTGCCTGTCCCCTCTCGTTTTTCCAAGGCTTTCGGTTGCCCTTGTCCAGAATTCCTCCCTGGGAATCACTGCCGTGCCTGTGCCGGCTCCCTGAGGTGTCGGGGGGCTTTGGGGCCCCCGGAGTGCAGGGACACTCACACGCTGCTGCAGGGTGTGAGTGAAATGCAGAGCAGCAAAACAGGCTCCGCTCTCTCTCCAGCACGAGTGGGTACAGCCCCTCTGAGACCATCTGGTTATGGCCACCCCTCCTCAGGGTTGAAAGCAGCTTCCAGCTCCCTCCTAATAACTGCGGGCTGGAGAGGTCCCTGGAATGTCGGTGCAGGGAAGAGGGAAGGCAGCTGGCAATGTGCATGCTTTTGTTTATTTAATATCGTCTTGTAACACAACAGAAAGCTGCTCTTACATAACGTTTGCAGCCAAGGTGACACGTGCCTGCAGCTGGGTGCTGCTGGAAAGTACGGATGACCTGGAAATCTGGGGGTTTGTGGCACATTTGGTCACCACCACTGCCAGTCCAGTGCCTCAGACACCCAAAGGGGCAAGAATTCTAAATTGATGAAAAGCCAAGTGGGTTTATTTCTGGTTGGGTTTTTTTTTTTTTTTTTCCCGAGCTTTCAGGGCTCAATCTATAAATGGTTTAATGAAATACTTCGAATTCACGGATTTAACGTGACATTCAATGCAAACCCTCGGTTGGCTCGGTGGGCGTCTTGCAGGCACTGCGGGCGTGGAGCAGCAGGTTCCAGAAGAGCCTTCCTGATTTTCTGCTCAACTTCCCGGTTTGTAGCAGATGTCAATCCTTCGGGATCGCATAGGGAAAGTTTTGCAGGGCTGGGCTCAGGCAGAGCCCGTCCATGCCGGGATCGCTCTGCCCTCTTGTGGGGTTCGGCAGCACCGGGACACCTCTGGCACCTGCAGGACGAGAATTCCAGGGATCCCGTTATCCATTGCGCACTGGCTTTAATCTCTTCGCGGGGAGCTGAGCAGGGGATTTGTCACTCGGCCATCAGCGTTTAAGTGCAGTTTCGGGATGGAAAGTTGGGAGGCACGTTGTGGCTTTGTCGAGTGAGAGGGAATTCTTCAGGCTTTAACAGTGGAAGAGCACAAGGGGCTCAGTTCTGTGCATGGAGCTGCAGCTACAAGTCAGTGGAAGGAGAGAGAATTTTTCACCCCTTGATAATTAAGGCAGATGAACAAACCCATGGCAACCCTTTACCTATTTGGGCTCGTGACCTAAATGAAAAAAAACAACAACTCAAAACCCCTTTCAGTTTTATTTTGCTTGAAGGTCTGCAAATTCTACCTGCTGTTTACCCACTGCGCAGTAGCTGGATTTTCCCAGCGATTCCAGAGGCAGCAATCTGTATTCAGCTCAGACCCAGGCAGAGGAACCATTAGGATGTGATTATTGTACTTAAAACTTTGTTTCCTTTACATTGTGCTCTTTGTGCTCCAGTCAGTGCATTACAATGGGGAGGCATTGGTGTGGAGAATCCCTTAATGAGATGCATGATAAGCGATCGTTCCCCGATTTAGAATTTGGGTGGAAATAGTTTAACTGAGCTAGTGAAACCATCATTTGAAATTATTCTAACGAGCCTTTATGTTTCATTCCCTCTCGCTGAAGACATGACAATGGATGAAGTCCGAGAGTTCGAACGAGCCACTCAGGAAGCCACCAACAAGAAGATCGGGGTTTTCCCACCGGCAATATCTATCTCTAACATTTCCATGCCTTCCTCAACCCGCAGTGCTCCATCTAGTGCTCCGTCAACTCCTCTCTCCACAGATGCTCCTGACTTCCTAACAGTTCCCAAAGACCGGCCTCGGAAAAAGTCTGCTCCAGAAACTCTCACTCTTCCAGATCCATCCAAGAAAACCTTTTAAATTAACCCTGCATGTTTCCTTCTGATAAGCCATGTCTGCCACAGCAAGAGTGACATAACCCAGTTGCTACAAAGGTCGTGGTGGTTTGTTGGTTGTTTTTTTGGGGGGGTTTTGTTGGTTTTTTTTTCTTGCTTAAAATAATCTTCCCGGTGTGGAAAGGTGACTTCTTTCCTCAGACTTGATCCTTAAAACCTTCTGAGAAGTGCATGCGAGAGAATGTAGTTTATATATTCCTAAAGTAGTGTTTCAAGCCATATGGTGCATCTTACTGACATCCATGGAAAAGTGTGAGGGGATGCTCTAAATGAAAATCAATCTTTCTGTAGCAGAGTTCTGCCTGCAAACCCTCATCTAGGTCACAGCATTTATAATTAGGAGTAGGTATTTAGTAAAGCTGCCAAGGACTTCTGAGGCAAATTAGTGCCAACTCGAATGCAGGGTTAACAGGAAAAAAAAACCCCTCCCATTCTCTTCTTTTATAGCTGATTTTAAAATCCTTCCTACTCTCAGGCTTCTCCTGTGTGTTTATAAACCTTTGACCTGTAACTCATTGTACTGGAACACCAACAGATTCACATTTCTCTCAATATGACTCAGGATTTGGGGCCTAAAATGCAAACCACAAATCTTTTCAATCCTAAAGTATCGCCGTATCAAAGCCCCACTTGTAATTAATTATATTGACTTTGAGGCCATTGAACTATTTCTATCTTGCACAGAATTTGTAAGAGAAACCACCTATTTCTTGTAGATAATGTATTTTACTAGCTCTGCCCTGTCCCTTCGTGAGCTCCGAGTCCCTGCTGGTGTTCGTCAATGGTGTTCTGTGCGTGAGGGTGACAAAAAGCAGCTGAAATGTGCCAGCTGGGAAGCAAACCCAAGGAATTCTGTCTTTTCCTTTGCTGGAAGAAGAGTAGTAGTCAGGCTGTGAAACCTTGGATGTAAAGGAAAGAAAATATGAGGCTCTTTTTACTTTCCTGCCTCACGTCTTTCCTGAACAGCACAATCTGCTGGATCATCTGGGGAGGTGGGGGGGGACAAAATCAGTCACTTTAAGAAGCAAACGAACCGTGGGTGACGTGGAGGAACCAGGAGTGCTCCTCCTGGTCTGGCTGTGCAATCACTCTTCAATCTCAGGAATTCAAACGGAGACAAGGATGTTTCCCAGAGGGAAGTGTAGGTTGTGGAAGGAGGAGTAAAATAAGTGGCAGGAGGGTTCTCTTCTTTCCTTCCAGTTCAGAGTGTGAACTCGGTGAGACTCTTTCCCTGCTGACTTTGCTTTCCCCCACACAGGTTGCTGGTAGGTGGCTGCTGGCAGGACCTGTGTCCTGGTAGCTGTTCAACAAGCTGCTGTTCAGTCCCCAGGGAATGACAGCTCCCACCTGGATCAGGGGCAGAGCGGGTGATGTTTGGTACCACTGCTGACAGTGGTGCATGGGCTGAAACAAGGGAGTCCTGCAGAGCTGAGCTGTCACTGAACACTGAACAATCCGTTTGGGGGCGGCCCCTCACCTGGGCAGGAGGTCACAGTGGCTGGAATGCACCCATCTCCTGGATGGATGCAGCTGCAGTGCGAGTTCTGTGGAATGTGTGGCATTTAGGGGGTAGTTTTAGTAGCAGAAGTAATTCCATTGCCAACCTGTACTGAAAGCAGGTAGTGACAATCCCGTAGCCAGCAAAATCCAGGAGCTCTCTGTGGGTTTGACTTCCTCTGTTCTCCCAGTCCTGTCCGTGCTTGGCTTTGCTTTTCTTCCCAGAGCTGGGAATTCCGAGGGATTGGTACCCTGATGGGTGATGGTTGGTTTGCTTAAAAAGCAGCTGCTGTTAATGATACAAACAAAACTTTCCTGCATGGGTTTATGATTTCAGTTTAACGAGGGTGCAGATTATACAATCATGATTATAACTGGCTAATCCTGGTTTTATTGTTATTAATTAGTATCAGTATTGGAACATTGGAATGAGGAGGAAGGTCTGAGTACTTCAGTCTAACACCTCGAGGCAAAGGGGTTCTTTTCAGTACTGACTTTGTCTCAGTGCTTTCTGTTGTATTTTCTGACATGTTTATTAGGATTAAAACAGAGGGAGTTTTGCAGGTGTCCCTCACCTCTTCTGCAGAAATACAAGCTGTGATTATTTACTGAGTACGTGTTCAGAGCACGGTGCCAGGCACCACAGCCGTGTTCCTGTTCTCTGCCACAGCGACAGGAATTCCAGGATACAGCTCTGCTAGGACTTGGCAAGGGATTTTTTATCAAGAACACAGTTCAGAGGAAAAAAATGTGCTTAGTTTGTTGGGGTTTCTATGAAAAACCTGCTGCCAGCTCTGCTTGTACTTCCATGTGTTTGGGATAGAACAACCATTGCAGAACAACTGTCAATTCAGTGCAGCTTCAGAAGGGCTGAGCTCCTAATAAACCAAAAAGGGAGGCACCCAGAAAGGCTGTGAGGAGCAGCACATTCCTGAAACACGTACTTAATGGGACTTCTTATGAATGTAATGATCAGTTTTGTAAATGACTGGATAAATCCTATGGAAAGAAACTATTTGACCTTATTCTTTGGCTTTTTTTTTTTTTTTTTTGATTAGTCTGGAAGGTGATTTCGTGACATCTAGTAGCCAATTTGCATTAATTGCTGCTGTAGAGACTTTGAAACTGAAATATTTGTTCCTTGGATTTCAGTTTGTAACAGGACCGCTGTACGTTGTTAAAACTGCTTCGAAGCTTGCTGCACTGTAACTTCAAACTGATGTGTTACTCTTTGAAATAAGCCAAATGTATATGCTTTTTATCGAATAGTGAGTGCAGTAAGAGAGAATTCATGATCTTGTCGATAGGAGATTTTCTGTTGCCATTGTTTGGACTTGGTTTTCTATGTGTAAGTTAAAATTGCTAAATAAGTCTAACAATGTTTTGCTTTAAATGAACAGCATGGTCATTGAATTACGATCTCCTGTAGCTTTGTGGTGTCACTAAAACAGGTTTTCGTTGGTTTATTTCATTTCTGTGATAATTTCACATGATTCTGTGTGTCCAGTAATCCATTTCTTTAATTTAGAGCACTGATGGCAACATCAGGCAATGCATCACCACCATCCAAGAAGGACCAAGTCTTGATTTGCTCTGCCTGTTAAATAGTGCGAGGCTCAGCAGGAGAATTTGACTGTCATTTTTCTCATTCTTATCACTTAGTTTCTGGGTTTTTTTTCAAGTTATTTATTATTTTTAATATTGTATTTTCCCTTGCATTTTGTTGTAAATAAACTACCAACAACTATTCTTTACAACGGGGACTCTTTTCTCTTACTGGGTCTCCTCCAGGCAGGAACCTCCCCGTTAACATTTACCCATTAACATTTCTCCCCCCAGCTCTGCAAGCCACTTCCTCGGAGTTAAATAGCACAAAGAATTGGCTTTGAAAGGAAAATTTAAACCATTTCCGACCTCTCCTTGGTCCTGTTGTGCCTCAGCTCTGTAAGGATTTCACCGGGGCAGGTGCCCCATCAGTCTGGCATCGGCCCATTCACTTGTAAATGGCCATTGGGATGACAAGAAGTTTTCCAGCGGGGAATCTAATTCCCTGTGCAGGGTTTTGGCAGCCCAGCGTTGTACCAAACAACTGGAAAACACTGGAAAAGAGACCGCTCAAACCCCCTCAGTCAGACTTGTCTCCGAGTCAGTTCATTTTAGTCAGCAGCACTTTTCCCTCTCGGAGCATTTCAGGAGAGGCTTCTCCATGGAAACGCAGCTTTCCCCGCTCCGGAGGAACGGCACTGCGGGGCCGGGAGGGAAGCGCTCCGCGGCAGCTGGGACAGAGAGGGGGAACGGGAGAGGACGGGCCCCCAGTGCCCCCCAGTGACTCCCAGTGACCCCCAGTGTCCCCCAGTGCCTCCCGGTGACTCCCAGTGCCCCCCAGTGCCCCCCAGTGACTCCCAGTGCCCCCCAGTGCCTCCCGGTGACTTCAAGTGTCCCCCAGTGCCTCCCAGTGTCCCCCAGTGACCCCCAGTGTCCCCCAGTGCCCCCCAGTGCCCCCCAGTG
>JAYRBT010000043.1:3371533-3386198 GCA_036023395.1 Myiotriccus ornatus
CCCCAGTGACCCCCAGTGCCCCCCAGTGCCTCCCGGTGACTCCCAGTGCCCCCCAGTGACTCCCAGTGACTCCCAGTGACTCCCAGTGCCCCCCAGTGCCGACCCGGCGGGTGTTGGTTTGGTCGGGGGTGCTGTGCCGTTCGGGCGGGGCTGCAGTGCAGGATGGACTCCCCAAACCCTGCCCTGCAGACGGTCCCGAAGCGGTGACGCCCGGCCGGGACCCCGCAGGGGACACGGGGGGACAGTGCCACCCGCGGGGCTCGGCAGGGAGGGGACAGCGCACGTGTCATCGTGCGGAACCCAGCGCTGCTTTATCGGGGAGATCCAACCCCAGCGAAGCCTCTTGCCTGATGCCCTCGTGCTAATTGGCACACGCGTGACCCCTCTCATTAACATACAGTTAATCCCCTCATTAACGTGGGCGTGACGCTTCTCGTTAACATACAAGGGACCCCTCATTAACACATGACCTCTTATTAACATGCGACGAGCCCCTCTCATTATCATTTACGTGACCCCTTATTAGCATACACGCGGCCATCTCATTAGCATACGTCATCACATTAGCATATCCATCACCCTCTCATTAGCATGCACGCGGCACGCCGGGACGCTCCCGTGGGAACGGCCGTGGGAATGAGCGGTACCGTGCGGGAAACCCACTGGGGACAAGTGACAATCCCGACCGGTCCCGACTGCCCCGCCGCGGGACGGCGATCCGAGGGCAGCGATTGATTTCACGGCGTTTACGATAGTTCCGCGCGGGGACGGCACCGTGCCCGTACACCCTGCGCCGCAGGCCGCTGCCGAGCCTCCCCGCCCGCTCAGGGAAGGGGCAGGCGGGCAGTGCCGGGCTGGGCCATGCGACAGCCGCGCTCCTGTCGCGACACTCGCCGTCCCTGTCGCGACACCCGCCGGCCCCGCCCCCGCCGGCCCCGCCCCCGCCGGGTCACGCGGCGCGTCTCGCGAGAGGCGGGCCCGGCCAAGATGGCGGCGCTGTGTGAGGGGTTCACGCTGCGCGGGCCCGGCCCCGGCGGCGGCCCCGGCATGAGCCTCGAGCCGGGCCCGGGCCCCGACCTCGTGCTGCTCTCCGAGCGCGGCCGCGCCGCCACGCTCTTCAAGGTACCCCCGCGCCTGCCCGGGGGCGGCCCCGGCCTGCGACGACCCCGCGCGGGGCCCGGGCCGCGCTCCCTCCTTCCCTCCCTCATTCCCCTCCTTCGTTCCCTCCCTCCCTCCCGGCCGGACCCGCCACCCCCGTCCCTGTGCGCGGTTGTTGGGGTCGTTTCTCGCTTTGCCGATGTTCTGCCCGTTCCCCATCGCAGCGATCAGCTCCCGAGCCGCGGGTGGGGACGCGGGGCTGCGGGCGCTCGGCGCGGTGTCGGGGGCCGGGCTGGCGGGAGAAGAGGCTTTAGTTTGCGGTGCTTGGAAATGAAAATCTGTGCTGGTCTATGTGAGTTGCTTCGGTGACCGTAATAAGAAAAGGAGGCGGATGTTTGAGGTTCTCTCTGTAATTGGCTTTTACATCCGTGGGGTTTGGGACAAGGGGGAAAGACTTCCAACTGAGAGAGGGCAGGGTCAGATGGGATATTAGGAAGGAATTCTACTCTGTGAGGGTGGGCAGGCCCTGGCACAGGTTGCCCAGAGAAGCTGTGGCTGCCCCGTCCCTGGAAGTGTCCAAGGCCAGGTTGGACGGGGCTTGGAGCATCCTGGGCTGGTGGAAGGTGTCCCTGCCCATGGCAGAGGAGTGGAATGAGATGAGCTTTAAGATCCTTTCCAACCATTCCGTGATCTGAGTGGACTGATGATACAATCTCCTTTGGGTTGTTTATCCCCACTGCCAAGACCAATGTGAGAAGAGATCTGTGTTATAAATACAGCCAGTGTAGCTCTGGAGTGAGCAGAGGGGGTTGAGTGCCCTCAGAGCAGCCTGTACATCACTCAGACAGGAGCTCAGCCAGCAACATCCATTGCTCTTGGTCTCACTAACCCACCTTAAAATAGGAAGGGAAAAAACACATGGTTGTATTAGTGAGTAAAACCACATTCAGTAGTGATTGAAATGAGTATGTGCCCTTTGGAACCTTCCTCACACCTGTGCTTCGTGGCATGAGCCCTCCAGACCGTTACAGGTCACAGTTTTTTCTAATGTGAAAAGAAATAATTCTAATTAATGTAGAGTTCCTTCCTGTTACTCTGCAGTGTTGGTGTTGAAGTCAGAAACAGGAATGGTCCAGAGGAACTGGAGTTTCCATATTTTACTGTTCTCATTCAGATCAGATGTTGCTGCCTTGCATTTCCTTTCTGGGGTGAGAAAAGTCCTCGGAGTCATCTGTGTTACATCTGAGTGACAGTGTCTTTGTTCTGGCTCTCCCAGATCTCAGATCAGAAGCCCCTGGGCTGCTGGTCAGTGAAACATGGGCAGGTCCTCACCTGTCCTGTCGTGTGCAACTTTGAGACTCACGAGTACATCGCTGTTCATGATGACAAGGTGAGAGCCTTTAGCCTTTAGGGGAGAAAAGGGGATGGTGGGTCCTCTGAGGGAGTGCAGGGGGGAAGTTGGCAGTTGCTTCTTCCCACACAAAGCACCCCCCTGGGGCAGTTCCCACTCAGATCCCCGTGGATACTTCCTGTGTATTTCCCTCTTGGTGCAATTTGCTGATATTTTGGGTGCTCAGAAGTCTGTTTTGTTGGCCTTAAAAATGATGCTTCTCTTAAAGGTTTTAAGGATATGGAAGGATGAAGATATCAACTTGGACAAGGCCTTTAAAGCAACAGTAAGTCTCTTCCTTGTGTTTTCTTCTATGGGAATGTTGTGGACCCTGGTGGAGGGCAGAGATGCTCTGATTTTCATAGTATTGGTCATATTTAGCTGACCAGTTTTAACTTGTGCTCCATGATGTTGTGGAGTATTACAAGGAATCCACCTGGACTGACTTTATCTTCAGAATATTGCTCTTAAAACGATTGATATTCCAAGGCCAGCGTTTCTGAGGACTTCCTTTAAGGGTGGTGAATTGTATTCAAATATAGATCTTTGTGCTCTGCTGATGGATGTGTTAAGCAGTACTTGGTGTGAACTCCTGACCCTCAGTTGTGGGTTTTCTGATGTGATTCAGGAATGGGATGCTCCTCAGGACACTGGCCTGGCCTTTTGCTGGGCAGTGATTTGCATTATTTAAAGCATTTCAGCAAACCAGCAACTGCAGATCTCCGTTGTGGGGAATCTTAAAGGTTCATCATTCGTCTCTTAGAAGTTTATTGGAAGAACTTTTTTTAAAAAGTGAATAAAGCACTTGCCTTTCAAGGTAATGGACTGAAGAACACAGGTTTATTTGGGTTCTTGCAGCTCTCAGCAGATGTGCACAGGATACACTCCCTGCCCGAGGGAGGGCCCCTGGTGCTGTTCAAGGGAGGGGGTGTCCGAACTCTGGATGTGCTTTTGGAAGCCCCACAACAAGAGATTGAAAACGTTATCTCAGATGAAGCCATCAGGTGAGTGATGAACTTGGACACCTGTTGCTTGGAGGAACTGCCCATGCTGATAGAGGTTGTTCCCTTGTTGAGGGGATGGGGAGAAATCAAAGGCCGAGATCTCAGGGCACATCGTTTTTCAAATCTTAGAATTATTTAGATATATAAGTATTCTAAAAATAAGAAGCTGCCTGAAGAATAGAGATCTGACTTCAGGTATAAATGTAGAATTTGGAACATGCTCATGCAGTTTTCTGGTTTTAGGTGGAGTGGAGCTTTTATGGAAAGTCAACAACCTGTCGTAGTTTTCGCTACTGAGAAAGTGAGTCAAATACTTTTCCTTTTTAAAAACTTTCCTAACAGCATATCTTAGTGCTTTCTTCAAAGTCCATCGGCTGTTTCATTTGGTTTTAAGAGCTTCTAGTGAAATCCTTATCCTGATTTAGTCAATGCAGCAGTTAAATGGAAGCTGTTGCTTTTAGGGCTTGGCTCTTAGAACTTCAGAGAACAATTAAGAGGAAACACAGTAGGCATTGTGAGACTCTTCACTGCTCATTGTGAAGATCTTATTTAGTAGGATTTATAGTTTTTGAAAAGGAATTATACATGAATCCGTCTTTGTTCGAATGATTCTTTCTGTGAATCCGTTTGTTACATCAAATTAGAATTTTCTTTATGTACCACAGATTCCTAATTTTGCATAACGTTCAAAGTTAAGCAGTGCTAATATCTGATTTTCTGTTCTCTCTTCTTTGTGTAAATTAAAGGAATACATTATTTGCTCTTTTGTTTTAGGATGGGGACTTTTTTGTCTATGTCCAGAAACCCAAGGTGGATAGTCTCCACAAATACAGGCTGGAACCACAGGAATCATCCAAACCACTGAGTTTCACAGCATATCTGAAGAACCAAAGTGTCACACTTCTGTGTTTGTGTAAGTTACATTTTCTAACAGGGCGTGGTTTGTATGACAGGAGATGAAATGCTGATATTTATGAATAGCTGTTTCATATTTTTAGAAGTGGGAATTAAACCTTCCTGATACTTTCACTGTTCCTAGCTGTTATCACTTGTACCTGGTAGATCTCATGCTTTATTTTGCTGCTTTGCATCACAGTTTGTCCTTTTAATATCCTGTATGATTTCTTCCTTCAGCATTCACTGGATTTTGTTCTTTGTAGATGTACCTTTGCCATATTGTATCAAATAGTTCTTCCACAAGGGGAGATGATAAAAGAGTAATCACTTTTTTTTTTTGGACAGATTCCAACGACTCTGTGTACCAGGTTCTGATACCTCTGCAGCAAGATGCTGAAGAGGAAGAACAAATTTTGCCCAAGTCACTGCTACTAAACCTTTCAGTGTCTGGAAGTGTTCTGAAGGGAACATCTTTGGTGGTCGTGGATAAAGACCATGTGGCAGTGCTGGGCAGTCTGGCTGCACCTGATAAAGAACCCAAAGGTAACTGGAAAAATCAGAATAAGATGTCCTGAGATCTAAAATTTCCTGAGGCAAAGCACAAGGCAGGAAAATTGGGCTGACTCTCTTGTTTAAAGCTGTTCACTGGAAAAGCAGCTCATCTTTAGACATTGAGCTCTGACCTCAGTGACACAATTCCTAATGCTGGATACTTTTGAAACAGTTACTGCTGTGGCCTCAAGTGCTTGTAACTGAAAGTAGCAAAGGCAAATGTAGCATTTATGTTGCTTTTGGGGTTTGTAACTCCTGTCTCTTTTCCTTAGAGTGCCTGACCATATGGAATACAAAATTTCAGACCTTGCAAACCTCGAAGGAGCTGCCCCTGGGAACCAGTGGCCAGGTCAGTTGAGGCTGGATTTGTCCCCAAGCTTGGTGTGTTTGGCAGCAGGGAGGGGAGTGTGGGGCTGCAGAGCTCTGCTGAGGAGCACTGGGGGCCACCTCGTGAAGCAAAATTAATATTGACCTGTCAGTGGGTTATTTCTGTTGGAATATTTAGCAGGAGATTGGTGGCTTTTGGCAATTTCTTTGGTTAATTTAGTACCTTCTCACTTCTGCTGGTTTGGTGCAAATGAAATGATGAATTAAATACAAAACCCAGCCAGTTGTTCTGTCCAGACAATTAGCAGCTGATGGCCTAAATGATTCTGTGATCTCCCTGAACAGTGTTTCAAGGCAGTTTCAAGTAAAACAACACCTCAGTAATAAATGCACCAGTGAGCTGGAACAGCTGACTGGTTTTGTCTTAATGTTGCAAAAGAGGGAACCTGAAAGGTGAAATTATCAGTGGGCTTAATGCCTCAGAGCAGCCACTGTGCTTTAAGACATCTCTGTAAAAATGCCCAGCAGAAAACTTCTCATTTCTGTATTTAAAACCTACAGGTAATGAAGGTCTGCTAACAAGTGTCAAACCTACTGAAAGTAATTTAAAATAATCTGATCACTGACTTTTAGCTGAGCTTTATAGTAAGGAGTTCCCCATCAGCTGGTGCAGAATGCACTTCTCTGCTCATCTCATTAACGGCACATTTTAATATTTTGCAGTTGTGGTGTTATGAGGAGAAATTTTTTTTAACTCATGGGAAAGTGCTGACAGTGATTCTGTACAAGTGTGAAACATCATCCCTGGCAGCTGCTGTGGGAAAGCTCAAGGACAGTCAAACCCCTGGTAAGATTTTTTGTTTTTAGAATTACAGTGAAAAAATTTTGTAAAAGAAAAACTTCTTGATTTGTGTAGAAGTTATTTTAATGCAGTCCTGTAAGAATCAATTGATTCTAAACAGCTTGAAGTTACCTAACCCTCTATTGTGTTCCTTGCTGTTAAATTCACTGCTGCTGGGAACACCAAAGCACACAATGTTTGAATTTATTGTGGCTTCCCTTGACCTGGGTTGTCATTCAGATACTGGAAAATTACTGAAAATACTGGTGGAATGCTGGTGCTGAATACTGAAAGCCAAAGGAAGTGCTCTTTCCTAAAATACATTTTCAGAGAGCTTGTGATTAGATAGAGCAATGTCAAACCTCAGAATGGGAACTGCAGTTTGAAATTGTACTGCCATAGTGGTTTTCATTGAACATTGCACTGGTGAAATGTTCTTGCAAGTAACGCTCAGAATAAATCGTGTAATAACTTCTTTTCCTCCCAGAGGCAAAATGAAGAAACGGTATGGGAAAAAGCATGGTGCTGAGATAAAACTGGCACCTTCCTTGGCATAAAATCACTTGGGTTATATTGCAGAAAGTGTCTCTTAGCACAAGAAGTTAATGCAATATTCCTTCTTCAGTAAATGTGCTCTGTTACCTTCACATGGTTCCATTTGTGTGTTCACAGGTGTGTCTTCCTTTGTGGACTGGGATACCCTGGAAAACGAAGAGCGGGTGGTTTCCTTTCAGCCCCAGGAGTCTGTAGCTCCAAAAGCTGAGTCCAGAATGAATGTGAGTTGGCATTAGGCTCAGGGGAGGTTTCTGTTTGTCTTGCCTCTTCCCCATGTTGCTAATTCTCCTTTTAGGTGTTGTAGCAGAAAGAAATTTGACCTTGTGTTGCTCATTGTTTCTAACACTCTTCCTGGAATTGGGGTTACTTGTTGTGTCTGTGCAGCGAGTTGAGACGTGAAGTTCCTGATTGTCTTGCCTGAAATCCTTAAATGAACAGTCAGTGGAGAGTAACTGTTTGGTTTTCTCTACCATAGTTAAGGTCAAGAAGGAGTGGTGTTGCCAAAGTACAGCCAGAGAACTTCTCAGTTGGGCAGCTCTTACTAAATCTCAAAGTAAGTAAACCAAATGTTCTCAAGTAGCATTTAGACACTCTCAGAACATCCCAGGTGTCTCTTGAGCTGTTATCTTTTTCCATGTCATCTTGCACACGTCAGGTTGACAAAGCTGCCTTGAACAGGTGAGTTGAAGGATGTTATTAATTGTGCAAGAACAGAATTTGGGCTTGATGAAATTCAGTTTTGTCATAAGGAGGGTGTTTGAGACCTGTACAGTGCAGGGCTTATAACAGCTGAGTTCTGAAAACTGGGAAATGCACTGCAAATGCAGGAATAAGCTGTTTAGTTCCTTTCTGGGACTTGCTGCAAGTGTTGTGGTGGGTTAAATTTCCCTTCCTGTCTGAATGTACCTGTGACTGAACACCTTGGGAATGTTCCTGAAGTAAAAGGTGATTAATCCATGAGCAGCTACTGAAAGATACAGTTACCTGAGTTGAGAGGCAGTAATTACCTCATTTGGCTCTTCCATGCTTGAGAGAGGTTATCAAAACACAGAGTGCTGAAGGCTTTTCTGTAAATATTTTTGACTTGAGTTCAAAACTAAGTCTGTTTCTACTCGGTCTGATTAGTCCCAGGACAGTTCTCAAACCTGTGCCTTGTGTTTCTGAGCTGCACAATATTTGTCTGTTCCAGGATGCTCCTACAAACGTGTTAGAACGGGAACTGAAGCAACTGATGTCAAAAGCACAGACACCAGATTTACAGGCTGCCATTGGCAGTGTGGTCACTGCCCTGACAAACAGATGTAAAACAAACCCCAGGTACTACCCTCAAAGTTTCCTGCTGCAGATAGTGGAAACCCGAGACTTGTCCTACAGGTAATGAATGACTCTGCTCTTTTTTAAACTGGAGGAAGTAGTCTTTAAAAATAAAATTAAAAAAGTAGAAATCCCTTTCTTTATAAAGCATTCCTGCATTATCAGAATTTACTGTTAAAGGTGCTTATTTTCTGAGGAAGCTGATGTTTTACATAAAAATCCATCTGGGGGAGCAAGATTAGTACCACTGCCTTAGTTGTCAATGTAGTTCTCAGTGGGTGTGAACTGTGCAGCCTATTAATTGCTTATTTTTACAGTATATGTCCAGATTTAATGGCTGTTGCACTGGAGAAAAGAGATTTCTATCTCTTACAAATCTGCTTACAAAAGTTTCCAGATATCCCTGAAGAAATGACCTATGCTTGCTTGAAAGCATTTTTAAGGTAACTTGAAATCACTTCTTTTCTTCTTCACCAACTTTTAATATATGTTTTTACTTTCATGGTAAGCTTCAAAGAGTGTGCACTGCTGGTGGGTTGATGGCACTGCTGGTTTTTAAAGCTGATGGTTAAAAGTCTTCCATGTGTGGCATTTTGTTCTGCAGCGTTAGTGACGCCTACCTTCGAGTGACAGGCGTGGATCTGGACTCCGTCATCTGCTACATCGATGTTGAATTCAACAGCAAGGAAGTTAAGACTGAAATTGTAGAAAATGGTTTCAATGCAGAGCTGGACGAGGACATGTGTGATGCCAAAATCCCAGGGGAAAGCCATTCCAGGAGCGATGGGGAATCCTGTCCCGTTGCACCTCAGAGGGCAGCACTGTTGTATCCTCTGTGTGGTGAAGCAAAGCCAGTGCACTGTGTGTGCTGTGGATGGTTCTCTTTGACACATCTTCTGTTCCTGCTGAAAGTTTTGGATAAGAGAAGTTCTTACTCAGTAGAAAAATCATTTGGGATGTGGAATCATTTAATAGTTTGGGTTGGAAGGGATCTTAAAGCTCATCCAGTGCCACCCCCTGCCATGGGAAGGGACACCTTCCACCAGCCCAGGATGCTCCAAGCCCCGTCCAACCTGGCCTTGGACACTTCCAGGGATGGGGCAGCCACAGCTTCTCTGGGCATCCCCACCCTCACAGAGTAGAATTCCTTCCTAACATCTCACCTAAATCTCCCCTCTTTCACTTTGAGTTATATAAATAGAAAAATGAATAGGAACTAAAAAAATTTTAACAAGCTACATATGTAGAAACATAACTCTTAGAAAGCATCTACACCAATTTAAGTTTACTGCAAAAGTGTTCTCTGTTCAAGAGAAAATGGTATCAGTGATTTGGATGTTTGCCTGTTGAAGCACATGAGCCAGTTACATCCTTGCAGTGAACACAGCTGGTCAAGGTATGATGTTTTAGTTGCTGTCTGTATTTTGTGATAGAAATAAGGATGACTTGTAGGACTTGTCTCAAAGAACCTGGAGAAATATTTAGAATTCACTCTGGTTTGTAGAAATGCCATTTTTCCTGCAGTTTTATTCCCTTAATAATAGCACTGCCCAGAAATGCTGTTCTCCATTCAGCTTACAGTGAAACGTTTCTTTTGCCTCACCTGAAAAACCTCCCAGCTCAACAAGCTATTGTAAGTACGTGGGCTTTGAAAAGTGGAAAAAGCCATGTTATTTTGTGGGGAGAGAAAGAAAAGAGGGTTTTTCAATTGTATGTGAGAAACTCGCCGCTCTTACTGGAGTGTGAATAATGAATTATTGCACCAAAATTAAATTAAGGGGCCTAATTAGATTTAATGTTAAGGAATGTCACGTTTTTCCACGTTTGTATGGAAATTTTACTGATTTTTGTAGTCCTTGCTTATTTTAGAACCTAAGTAAGAAACCCTCTTTATGACCCAGCCTGCTTGGAAAATGTTGTTCGTATTTTGTTAGCAAGTAATGGTGCTTTTGTTTGATTTAGATGCTTTTTAAGAAAATAACAGGATTTGATCAGTTCCATCAGGAGCAGAAATTTAGAAAATATGAGAAACAAACTGTACACTCTGTATAATGTCAAATGCAATACAAATCAAGACCTTCTCAAAACATCTCAGTTGAAGGAAAAAAACCCACCAAACTCCCCAGTTCCTCAAAACCTGAAATATGCCTTCGAGAACTGCATGTACCTGTGGTACACCTGCAAATCATTGTGGCTTTCCAATGACTTCAGAAAAACCATCTCAGCACTGACACGTCTCCTTATTGACCTTATTCTGACCATTAGCAATTTATTTTTGGGTCCTAAAAGTGGGAGGAAGATTGTTAATGTAGATACAGTTTTTAGGAAAGTCCTAGAAAGGTCTTGCACTGACATTGCACTGGCCCAATCACTGGAACAGTGATTACCCCTGACTGTAATTTACACTGAATATTGCTGGGAATTTTCAAGCATCCAGCTATGGGTGGGGTAAGAGAACCATAAAGCTTGTTTTTAATGTGTAGTGTGCAGATATCTATGTTGCTTTAAAAAACAAAGGGAAAAAATCTTCATGAGTGTTACTGTGAGCAGGACAACACCCCTCAGTCTGTTCAAGGTTTGCCCTTTAAAAATGTTCTGACTTTTCTACTTTTAGCTGTTCCTCAGGTATTTGTATTACCTGTATGTGAAGTGCAGTGAAAAAGTGAATACCACTCTTCCTGGAGTTCGCTCTCCCACTATAAATCAGGTGAGAAATCCATTCTAAGAGTTGTGCTTCCTTCTCTTTCTGTGCTGTGAAACTTGGTGAGCAGTTGTGAATATCTGAAATCAGCTGACATCTACACTCCTTTTAGAAAGTATTGTCTGTTAATACAACCTGTGTTGTCAGATGTAACACTGCAACAATGAAAATCCAAATTACTGCTGTAAAAAATGCACCCCTGCGTTTTGCATTAGAAATGAATGTTTCGGAGCTGAGCTTTTAAAGCAGAATCTGTGTCATTTGCAGATTGTGAAGTGCAAGTGTTCTTTTCTTGTTTTGTCTTCAGATCATGGATTGGATGTGCCTGTTGCTTGATGCTCATTTCACAGTCATGGTGATACTGCCAGAAGCAAGAGAGTTGCTGTCAAAGCTGCATAAGTTTGTGAGAGCCCAGGTAAGTGGCACCTTCGGGGATGATTATTTCCTTTTCAGTTGGGTTTAGAATCGGGGCATTGAGGAGGGTGAAAACAGACAGCAGCAAATGATACAGTGAATTAAATAATGTCTGTCCTCCTCTGTGTGCTCCTTCCTGAGCAGGAAGTGGCAGTTGCTTCTGTCTCATTGTGATTTCAAAAGCTGCTGTGTTTGTTTGGTTTAAATATCTGAAACTGTGCAGAACCACAGATAGTTCCACAGGATGATGATGCACGAAAAGAATTAAAATGTGTTTTACTATAAATGCCTGTGTTTTCTGTTTTTTAGGTGAGGTTCTACTCTGAACTCAACAAGATTGAAGGAAGTTTAAGGGAATTGCAAAGACTCAACCACCTGAGAGACTCTCAGACCTATTCTATTGAAGTGCTGGAAATCATTTGAATTGGAAATTCACTATTAACACATTTATTTTGTATTGATTCCTTTGATGACAGGGATGTATTAGCACTCCATATTGGGGATGTGAAAAGCTGTTTTCTACATAGGAGAAGCCCAGTTACTCTATAGCTACATGGGGGTTGTAAGTTTGAAACTCATGTATTAAAAGCTCTCTTTTTGACTGGATGAGAAGCTGGGTGCTTGCTTATATGTTCCTGTCGAATTTTGATCCTTTATCATAGGAACATCCTAAAATACCACCTGATTCTTGGCCAAACACGAGGTGGTTGTGGCAGAAGTGCTGGAGGCACTTGCTGGACTTGGACTGGGTAACCTGGAAAGAGCTGCTCCCCCAGTTAAGAGCCTTAAGACACTTTGGAAGTTGTTTTAGTTGTGTTTATACAGTGTTTGTCAGTACCAAATGTATATAAAAGTAAAATTAAAAAAAAAAACTGCAGTGGCAGCTGAAGATTCATATAGAGGGGGACTTCTTGGCACTGGTAGCAGTTGTTTTCCATTTTCTGAACAAGAAAACTCAGAATTAAAAATAAGAACATTCTTACCTACATCAGTCTGTTTTCTCCAAGTGCTTTTTCAACTAATGAACACCTCAACTTACTTAACCTCGTCTATATCTCTTCAAATCTTGCATTTCAAAGTATATCCGAGTTTTAGACTGGGTTTGACTCTCTTTAAAATAAAAAAGGATGAAGTTTCATGAAAACAACATCTGATGAAGGTTTTTACAGGTATAAGCACCTGTTGAATTGTACTTCTGATGAAAAGTGCAGACAACAGCTTGGAACAACTGGGCTCTTCATCTTCTCCAAAGTGCCCTGTGAAAGGAGGCGTTTTCTCCATCTGTCCTGAGCATGGAGGCAGGGTAGGACCTCCAACCAAAAATTCCTCTTCCTGCTGTATTCAGCTCAGTAATAAATATGCTCATTTAACCATACCAGCAAAAAAGGAACTGCAGGTTCCTAATCAATATGTTCTATTCTGAGTGGATGTGAGGAGGTTAAGGGGTTAGGGTTGATTTCTCTGTGCTGAGCAGCGTGGTGGAAAAGACTAATTTATAGTCCTGACCCTGAAAGTTAATGTACCTCTCCCTGCATCCATTTCTCCACCTATAAAATTATTTATGTCCTGTTCAGCAAGCACCTCTACATCACCAACTGCTAAATAAGAGATGGGATTAAGAGACAAGGTATTCTGATTCACAGCTCAAAAGCAAACGTTGCGGAGCACCTTTGGTCTGCTGCAGGTACACAAAATGCACAGTGTTTCAGGGATGGTGATGCTCTCAGTGCTGCAGGCTGTGTGATTAGTGCAGTAGATGCACTACCTACCTTTGCTGGATTCTCAGTGTACAGAGGGCAGAATGCCCAGATGTTTTTTCCAAGATGACAAAAAGGGAGATAGTGAAATAACCTCCCTCCAGATGTGCATCTGTGTATTCATGCATTCCAAGAGTTACCACAACCCTTTGCAATCTTGTAAGAGCTTGCAAAAATTAGCCTGACATAAGCAATCTAAAGGTAACTTTGGAAGGTTCAGAATACAAATTGAGTCTAAAGGTGTAAAGGGGGTTGGGCAACATTGTTGCTGTGTGTGTCTCATGCCGTGTTTAGACCAAGGTTCATCCTGTGCAGCTGCGACAACAAGAGAGGTGCAGATAAAAAGCTGGATGTAAGAGTGCAAACTGGGCTAAACCCTGCTGCCATTGTTCCACACTTGCAGGTTTGTGGGTTTAATGAGGTGCTCTGCTTGAGCAACAAGTTAATGAACAAAAGGCACTCCAAAAACTACTGTGGAAGAATGGAAATGAAATGACACATTGGACGTGGAGCTCCCACACTTGTGTGCCAGTGTTGGGGTTTACCTTGCTCAGAAGCGTAAGCAAGGGACTGAGAGAAAATGAACATGTGAGTGGACTGATTTGCCAATGATAAAGCTTTAGGCGCTCTGGAATCCCAGAGCTGTGTCGATTTAGCAATGACAAGAAGGCTGGTTGTAAGAAATGCAAGTTGTTTGTGTGCCTTGGGCCAGCTTTCAGTTTGTACTGAAACCGATACCTTGAATTCAAGCGACGCTGTTGGAAATCCAACAGCGCAACTGTCGATTTTTCAGTCCGCTGGGGGCTCTGGCAAATGGCAAGTACGAAATAGATGATGTAGCGATCCAGTGAACTGTGGACACAGAGTAGATGGACGAAAATGCTAATGATGGCTCCATATGTGATCTCAGTCTGCTTTACAGTGACTGGCTGCGTAAGGGTGAGCTGTAAGAAGGGTTTAGTGGGTGAGGATTTAGAGCATGGCAGGGGAGCTGCTTGGTGCTGGCGGTGGAGGAGGGAAACCTCTCCCGGGGGAGCATCCACGGGCTCTGCTTTCGGCGGGGGGTGAAACCCCTCGTGTGGAGCCCCTGCCCTGGGCCCACCTCGCTCACGGCTGTGCCCGGGGCGCTCGGGCGGGCACAGCCCGGGGGTCCCCCGGGAGAGAGACCCGCTGGCCCCGGGCACCGCGGGGCGGGGGTGGGCACACCGTGAGCCCGGGGCAGGTCCGGCCGTGGGGGCACAGCGGGGCCGCCCGGCTGAGGGAGCTCCGCGGGGGCGGCTGGGGACGGGGGTCTGTGGCCGGGAGCAGCGCCGGGGCCGGTGCCCGGGGCAGTGTCCGGTGCAGTCGGTGCCGGGGGTCGGTGGGGTTGCTGGGGTCGGTGTCGGTGCCGGTCCCGCTGTCCCGGTGTGTCCCGCCGTGTCCCGCTGTCCCGCCGTGTCCCGCTGTCCCGGCTCCCTGCCCGTCCCCCGGCGCTTCCCCCTCAGCCGCGCCGGGCGCGCCCCCTGGCGGCGGCGCGCGGCGCGCGCGGGCGGTCACGTGAGCGCGCTCGGGGCCTGGTGCCGCTTCCCCCAGTCAGCGCGAGCGGCCGAGGCGCAGGCGGGGAAACAAGATGGCGGCCGGCGGCGATCCGGAGCGGGGCGCCGGCCATTCGCGCTGAGCCGCGGCCCTCCCGGCCCGGCCCCCCCCCGGCCCGGCCCCGCGCCCGAGCGCGGCGCGGCGCCTCCCCGTAGCCGCCTGTCCGGACTTCCGAGCGCCCTCCCGAGCCGCCCTTTCCACCACCCCCCCCCCCCCCCCCCCCCCCCCCGCCCCGCCCCC
>JAYRBT010000043.1:3386264-3446802 GCA_036023395.1 Myiotriccus ornatus
CGGCGGGCCCCATCGGCGGGCTGCGCTCCCGGCAGCGCGGCAGCAGCCGCGGCAGGTGGGCGGCCGCGGCCCAGCCGGAGACGGCGGGGCCCAAGCAGAAGGGAGCCGGCGCTGCCCAGGCCTCGCCGCCCGCCGCCGCCTCGCCCCGGGGGGGCGGCAAGAGGAAGGCGGGCGGCGGCGGCGGCACCCCCGGTGGGGGAGGCAGCGGCGGTAAGGGCAGGGGCAGGGCCGGGGCGGCAGGAGCAGGGGGAGGAGGAGGAGGCGCAGGAGGCAGCTGCAACAGCCAAGGCAGGGCTGCCTCGTCCAGGAGGAGCATCAGCAAAGTGGTGTACGACGATCATGAGAGCGAGGAGGAGGAGGAGAGCATGGTGTCCGAGGAGGAGGAGGAGGGAGACCCCGAGGATAACCAGGACTCCGAGGAGGAAGAGGAGGAGGAGATAATGGAGGAGGAGGACGACGACGACTCCGACTACCCCGAGGAGATGGAGGATGAGGACGACGCCAGTTATTGCACTGAGAGCAGCTTCAGGAGCCACAGCACCTACAGCAGCACCCCAGGTAGAGAGCCCGTGGGCGAACTCAAACAAGTCGAGGGGTCCCCCACACGCTCCCTCTGGGTTTGCAAATCCAGTCCGCGCTCCCGGGCGCGGTGTGAGGGATTTGTGCAAGCACTCCCGGGGACAGGGGGGTGCGAATAACCACTGGCAGCCCCGCGGATGCGGGAGCATCAGGAGATGCTCGCAAACACATGCACCGAGAGGAGGGAGGAGGGCGGGCAGGGCTGGCTGTAACAAGGGGATGCTTTGCAAATACGCGCGTGGATTGTGGTGCCTGCAGGAATGACCCACCAGAACGTGTTGCAGGCGGTGTCAGAAGTGCGTGGAGCATTTCACTTTAAATTTAAAAGCAAGGGAAGCGACAGGCACGCCTTGCAAAGAGGTCCTTTCAATTAAACACAGGAAGAGATGGCTTGTGCTTGCAAATGTAACTTGATGTTGAAAGGAAAGGAGGCACATGCAACTTGGAAGTGGCCAAAAAAAAAACCAAAAACCTGAAAACCCCAGAAACTGACAATTTTCGGGCACTTGGGATCAGAGCTATGACTGGATCCAGCATTTACTGGCTTTAAGACAAAAGTAGCTTTCCAAGGAGGGAAATGAAGTGCATTGTTCAAAATGGAGATTGCATTGTTATAGTTTAGGGAAAAGTGCATAGGGCCTCATTGCAAGGGTGTAAACCTTGTTTTAGTTAAGCACAAAGATTAAAAGGTGGAGGTTGAGTCAAAAGTCTTGGGTTTAAATACTGCGTTTATCTTAAGATACAGCAACCTTTAAAACTTGTGCTGGGGTTACAACTCGTTAAACATCATTGTGGGTTTTTTTTTTTTTTCATTCTAGTGGCAAATCTGGGCACAATTTTTTAAGGCCTGCTCTTCTGTGTGTCCTTAATTGGTTCATTAACCGTGTAGGTTTCAAGCTTCCAAAATTCTTTTATTTAAACTTAAGCACTTTGGATTTTTTGGAACTCGTTCTAGAATGGAGTTCAAGCTTAGAATATTTGATTTTTTAATTTTTTTTTTAAAGTTTCTGAACCAGGAGAGGAGTTAAGCACCTGTGGTGAGTTGGGCTCCAGAACAGCAGACGCTGCTGGTGTAGGAGTGTTTGGCCAGTTTGTAAGGGGGAAGGAACAGGTTGTTGGTGTAAATGCATTGCATCTTAATTGAAAACGGGAATGTAGTTTCCAGTAGTTATCTGATGACTTCTTAAAAGGGGGGAAGTACCGGCTGCTAAATGTGTCATTTGTTTTTATTTTGGTGAGTTCAGGGTATCAGCTCGTTCTGTGACTTCATAATAGTCCTTTAAAAGGCTCTTTGTGTTTGTCTGTGTATTTTTTAACCTGTATCCATATGCTCAAGAATGTAAATGACTCCAACTAAATACGTGCATTGCTAAATTAATTTAATTTGGAGATAATTTTTAAGAAGTTAGTTTACCTGTTGCAGGGATGTCCTGCAATCAAATTGAAATTTCTGGAATATTTTTTGACTTTAAAGCTTGAGATCTGGCTTCACAGTAGAAAAAAGCTTTAAAGCACTCTCTTGACTTTTAACTCTTCATTTTCTGCTTAGTTGTGGCAACTTTAAATTTTATTACTTTTTGGGGTGTGCTCATGTCAGGGAAATAATATATTTATGGCTTTAACTGGCTAGGTCGGGAAAATACTTTTCACATGAGCATCCAAGTTTCAAAGGAGTTGTGCAGGGAATGGGTGGATGCAATTTTTGAAATGTGCTCAGTGTTTTGGCAAATCCCAGGACAGCTCTGTGTGCATTGTTGTACAAGCAGAGACAGGTTTTATGTGGTATTTAGGTGTATCAGAAACCATTTTGATCATTTAAATGTTTATTTCTCACCTGCTCAGGATGACTTCAGTTAACTTCTTTAAGACAAGTGCGAGTGTCAGCGTTTTCACTCTTGGCTGCTTTTGCTTTGTGCTGAGTTTTTGGGAGTTAGAACAGCTATGTTGTTGTTTTGGTGATTTACTGGTGGTTCCCATTAGTTCAGTATTTGCCTAAAAGTCTCCCTCCCAGATGTTCTGTTGCCCTTTTGCAAAGAAAATACAAACTTTTCACTCGCTCAGCTCAGCGTGTTCCTCTCCTGGAGGATCCCTGCGTGGGGAGCAGGGCTGTGCTGTGGTGGCACTGCTGGGAATCCCGGCCTGGGCATAATCCAGGGAGAGCTGCTGGACATCAGAGCAGCTCTGATAGGCCAGGGAAGGGTTCATCCAACATCAGTGGCTGTGTGGGACAGTGGCCAGTGCAGAGGGGAGTTACAAGCACAGATGTGTCTGAGTTAAATGTTCCTTGGGGGCTCCAGAGCTGTTTGACTCGGTGCCCCCTGAGCCAGAGCTGTGTTTGGATTTGGGGTTTTCCTTTCTTATCTTTGTCTTCACACCAGACCAGTTGTAGGACAGTGACAGAGCTCCTGGTGAACTGCAGGCCTTGGAGTGTCTCTTCCCTTGGTTAAACTCTCTCCTGACAGAATCCTGCAGCTTTTTACCGGAGCAGATGATGAACAACCCTTCTCCTTTTATCTTCCCTCAGTCATTTGCAACCTGAATTACAGCCACTCTCAGGATATAGTCTTAGGGGCTGAAGAGTTTATTTTTTGAGAGCAGGATATTAAAAAATTGCCCTCCCAGTCAAACTCCCCTGCCAACCAAGCTTTTACACATAAATCACATCCCACTTAAATGGGTGACTCTTTGTACAGTCTTTTCAAACTTCCATTGAACAATGAATTAAAAGATCACAGAGCAATGTCTCAAGCCAAGAAAGGCTCAGTTTCTGTACTCTTATGGGGAGTTTGATTTATCTTGAACTTGGATGTAGGGATACTTTTTTAATGTGTTGTTGTTGTTATTACTATTAAAGGATTTAAAGAAGCAGAATCTTAGGAAAGGTAAAATGCCTTTAATATACCACTTAATAATGGGACAGTGAAAGCTTATTGTGTAAATGCATATGACACTTCTAATTTCACCCAGATTTTGTGTGTGTGATGTCCCTTCTCTCTTCCCCCTGGGCATCCCCAGCAGGTGGATGTACTCTTAGGACAGGTGTCCTGTATATCTTGGATCACTAAACATTGTTGCCATTCCCTGTCCACTGTAAATTCGACTTTAGGTTTGTCACCCTTGCATTGTAGTTACCAAATATTTTCCATTTGTTGCAGAATTTTAAGGGAAGGGTTTAATCAAGGTGCCTGGAAGTCCTTCATTTTCTGTTTCTTGCTTTTTCTTCCTCAAAGCCTAGAAAAATTAACTTTAGGAAGAGCTGTACACCTAGATTGTGGCTGAGATCATTATCATCAATCTGTCCAACGAGCTCGAGTTGGGAGCCAAAATACTTACCCTAACATACATTAAATAATATTTTTCAATGAATTAGTCTGAGCACCTGCAGGACTTGACCATTCCTTCTATTAACCGGTTACTTCACCTTTTCCTTCTGAGTGAAAGAGTGTAGCTGGAGAGCAGCATTTTGTGTGCCTGTAGTGAATTTTTACCTTAACGTTTTCCTGCTCTTGAGGAATTGTTGAAGTGGAGACATTGAGATAGGACAGTAAGATATGCAGCCTCTTTTGTGTGCAGGGAGAGTGGATTTACCAGGCTCCCAGACACCTTACCTGGGGTACCCCCTCTGTAAATTAAACCTGGTGTGCTCTTATTTTACCACTCAGTGATCTGCACTTTGATTTGCACTCGAGAGGGAACGATCACTGGCTCATCGTGCCAGTCATGGAAAACGGAGGAGAGAATCCTAACAAAGAAGTTGTGAAGGCCAGAGCAGTAAATCTGGGGCTGATCCTGCTCTATTGACTTGTAAATTGGCAGTTTGTCTGCAGAGGGTGTTTGTCTCTTGGGTTGTCTCAGGAACTCTGAGCTGCTCACCCTCATCAAAAAGGGAGGATAATTTGATGGGATGCTGATGAGTTTATTGTGCAAATTTTTTTTTTTTTTGGTAGGTCTACAGTAAAATTCCGTAATTGATCTTTTTTTTTGCACAGAACTGAATACAGGTGGATTTTAGGTTGGGGCTGGCTCTCAGGGCTCTCTGACTTCTGACACGAGTTACAACTGAGCCTGAGTGTCCTTCCTAAGGAACTGTCAAATTGTTTCTGAAAATCATTATGTCAGTGCTACCTGTATTTTTGGGGGTTTTTTTTTGCCTGGGTTCAAGGCATGAAGGGGCTGTTCCTGTGAGTCCTTCTCAGGATGACAGTGGGAGAACATCAGTCCTCCAAATGTTCAAACAATGCCACAGAACACAGTGGGTTTGGACTCTGGCTCCTGCTGGGAGAGTGCTGGTGGCCGTAATGGTGGGGGATGAAATTCTTCGTGTAAAATCCGTGGAGAACCCCTGGTTTAATTTAAAAATGTACTTCTGACAGGTGTACAAGCTGAGAAAAAAGCAGCCAAAAGTTTTAAGGTTTTAAAAGAACATAAAGATGTGGTTTTGTACAGGTGAGGCAGGAGTCAAACTTAACATGTGAGAATTTGTGTGATAGGGGTGCACTCAGGATTTAGTCTCATAACCAGTTATTTTTCCCTTTGTGTTTCAACTTCCAAAGCTTTTGGGGTGCTTGGAATGTCTCATTTTTAATGTTGGTTTAAGATTAAGTTTAATCTGGTTTATGTTTGGCGTTTTTTTTTTACTTTTCTTTTTTTCCAGGCAAAAAGAAATAAATTGGGTTTGGTGTGATTACTGCAGAGCAATGCTCAAATTGGAGCTGCACCTACAAGTAGTTACAAACACAGTCTTATTCTTTCAGAATTTTTTTTTCTGGAAGAGACTGTTCCACTTGTGAATATTAGAAACACGTTGATTATCAGGTTGGCATTTTTCAAAGTGTGCTTGTAGAAGTCAAAGCCTTGAATTCTGGCCCATCCCGAGGAAAAGATTTAGATTCTTCTATTTTGGTACTACTTTTCATAATATATTCTTATTTTATGTTAAACTCATTCATTTCACTGCTTTTTCCTCTTCGGTGTAAGCTGAGCAAATGTTCTCCCAAGGGGTTGACTTTTAATTAAGGAACCAGCTCGGATATTGCTGTGACAAACACGCAGCTCTCTCCACTTTGTGCATTCTGCTGGGAAAGGCAAGAAAAAAACCCCAAAAAACCTTCTCTTGTTGGATGGCACTGATGAAAATGCACAAGAACTGGTGTGTGGCTGCTCAGTCCCTGGTGCCAAGCAGCAAGAGGGGACAAGGAGGGTGTGTTTATTAAAACCAAACCAAACCAGGGAGCTCAGGAGTGTCCAGGAGGAAGGAAAACGTAGGACAGGGGGGGGTCTCCTCTGAGGAGCACTCTCTGCTTCCGGGGCATCCTATGGAACTGCCAACTGCTCTTCATGGGGAGAAGCTTTTGCAGTGACTCAGGATCTGGGAAACAAACCCAGCCCAATTCTACTTTACTAAAGATGGACTTTGGTGTAAGGGATTGTAGTGAGTAGTGAGCTCTGACTTGACTCGTGGAACTTGCAGCCAAAAATTCATCATCTCTTTTCGGGGGAAAATTGAAAGTCTTTTCACTCGCTGGGGTCAGTTTTGTGGAGAGAGACTGAAGGGTGCTGGGGGTTGTTCTGTGTTTCCCCCTTCCTGTGACAGATTTCTGAAGTGTCTGGAACTCCTTGGTCTGATTTTCTCTCCCCAATACTCTTCCCAAGTTTATCCTTTCCACAGTGAGCAGGAACCCTGAGCTTGACTCAAGCCCTGAGAAATTATGAGGAAGGGAAAGTTTTTAGAGACCAGTTTTGAGCTTTCAGACCCAGAAAGGGTGGGTCCAGTGTTTATTTTTCAGGTCATACCAGTGCAGCCACCACTTTTGGTCCTTTCAAGCTCCTTTTCGTTGCTAAATTTTGGAAGGGTCAGCATTTGAACCAAATAGATTGAATACCAAGTGTTGGGGTTTTTTAAATAAATTCTGGTTCTGGGTGTTCAGACTGTTAGTTCAGTAACTTCATTTTATTTTGAGTATCATTCCTGTGTTTACTTCAGCATTTGTCACATAAATTATTTTAGTAGATTATTGTGAGTGTAGGCTGTAAGTATCAATATCTATAATTAAATGTGCCATGGGAATAAAAGTGTTTACTCTTTAATCTTAATTACAGGCAGCTCTTCAACTAGAGAATTCCAAGCAGGGACAGGTAACCAGTGCAGCTGCTTGGGCACTTTGGGAGACAACTGGTGAAGGAAGGCCAGTTAAAAGTTTGTGCTGCATAGAAATATAATTCTGAGACACTAAAGGTGATCTGGCTCCTGTCAATAGTCCACTTGTGGCAGCAGGAGTCTATTGGCAAATCTACTTGTCCTTCCAAGTAAAGCTGTGGAATTTGAGTGGTCCACAACCCTTTGTGCTGCCTCAAACTTGGAGGGGAAATTCGATTCAGAGACTTAGTTAATATGCAAAAACCATCTTAAAAGTATCCAGTTTGCGTGTCATCCAACTTGAGTACGTTTGGGAGGCTGCAGTGTGTGTAAATTGAGGGTAGATTTCTTTAATTGAGAGTAGGTTGATGTGGATTCAGTTTAAAGTCTGCTCAGTCAGGTGGTGCTCGGAGCAGAACCTGCTCATACACCTGCTCTGGAATCCTCTTGGTGGTTTTTCTTCCAGGCAAAATAGTACAAACTGCAATGTTTCCTTGAAACAAACACTCCCTGTGGAGGCTGAAATCCTTGACAAGTGACAAGTAAAATAAAAAAAAGTTGTTGTCAAATCCTAAAATCTGTAAAATAATTTAAAGTCAAAATGAAGAAACCCAAGTTTTTTGCTGGGTTGTTGGTTTTTTTCTGTCTTCCAGTGAATGTCAAGTTCCAACACTGGACAATTTGCCTTGTGGAAAAGAAGATTGTCCTTGAAAAGTTGGGTGTGTTTGTGGTAGGAAAGCATTTTTCAAGGTTTCAGGGATTTTTTTGTGTGTGTGTTTCTGAGACACAGTTGGGTAAACATGGACTCTGATCTTCAAAAACCTTCACAGAAATGAAACTGCTTCAAATCAGGGTGAGCTGGGTGGGGTGTGAGCTCATGCAGATAATCAGCAGTGAAAAAAGAAGGTTGTCCACCCAACCAGTAGAACACAAACATTTCAGCTCCAGAAACAGAGCCTGTAGCACTTTGACATTATTATCTCATATTCCAGTGACCTGCACTTTTAATCTCACTTCAGTGGCCACTTAGAGATGCTTCAAGATTTATGAGCACCTTGGCAGAGAATCTCCTTTTCACTGGAGATTATTAGGCTGCTTGGGTTGGTTGGTTTGGGGCAGGTCTTTGTTGTTTTTCTGAAGGTGTCTGGAGTGTTCCTTGAGCTCCCTGTTGATGCACTGATCAGTACAGGTGTAAGCACCAATTGCTTGGAATTTCTGAATTTCCAAATCACACTCTGTGGTTCCCTTCTGAACTGCAAGTTCTGTTCAGCCTGGGTACAGCAAATGTTAATAACGAATTGAAAGTGAAATGGGGAGGGAAAAAGCCGGCAGAGGAAGATTTGAAATACTGTGCCACCAACTCATTCAAGGAAAATACAGTTTCTTTCTAAGACATTCTACGTCTCTGAATACTTTCCTTTTTTAGCTCTGGAAACCAGTTCATGTGCAGTTCAGAATTCTTCAAAGCAGTTCAGTGTCTGCAGAGAGAAATGATTGGAGCTCTTGAGCTGTGGTGTGTGATTTACAGCGTGGCTGGGGAGTGTTGAGAGGTGCAACATTTTAATGTGCTACAACTGTGAGGTGTAACAGAGCAGTGGACAAGAGAAGCACGTGTTTTATATTGCAGGATGTGTTTCTTACTGTCCCAAATATTGGCTTTATTATTACTTTTGAGATGTCTGTGCCAACGTGAAAATACAGGGGCTGATTACAATAGAGGAAGTGTTAGGGATTCGTATAGGAGGGCCTCGTTTTAGGGTTCTTTTTTGATGTAACAAATACAGTGGCCTCAAACTGCACCAGGGGAGGTTCAGATTAGGTATTAAGACATTTTTCTTTTTCACTGCAAGGACTGCAAAGCATTTAAACAGCTGCCCAGGGAAGTGGTGGGGTCACCACCCCTGGAAGTGTTCAGAGAATGTGTGGATGTGGCACTCGAGGACGTGCGTTAGTGGTGAACATGGGTGGGTTGACAGTTGCTGATCTGGGAGGTCTTTTCCAAGCAGAGTTATTCTGTGATTCCATACCTGTGGTTATCTCTTGGGAAAGACACATCAGCAAAGGGAGTATCAGTATTGGGAGTCTGGTTTTTTAATGAGGGGGGAAAACTGTGCGTAGAACAAGTAGAATTTTGTTGGAGGGAAAAAATCTCAACCCCTGAGAAGAAATAAGGAGCCTTTGCTTTCAGCAGTGGTTCTTCCCTGCAGTTTGTGTCTGCTGGGGCTTTGTCACCCCTGATGAATTTGGGTGAAGCAGGGGGAACGTCCTTGCTGCTCTAGTTCTTGAAGGGCTGGTTTAGGGCTTTGCTGTGTGACAAACACATTCTTCTGCTCCAGTTGCAAGCACTGGAAAGAATCCCAGTTGATAACTCGGGTGGCTTTGTGACATTTGGCCTCTGTGAGAACCATCAGTGATCTCAGGGTATCTGTTCTGTGTTGTCCATGTCCTGCATGGCCAGCTGGGGCTGGTCCCCCCCAATACTGAAGGAAGGTTCAGGACCCTGCAGTGGTTTAATGTGTGAGTGTGATTTTTGTTTAATATGTGAGTGTGTGTGTGTGATCTTTGCACAAACCACAGGTGGTTTGATTAATCTGTGATTTTGGGTCATGGGCATAGAAAAGCTGAGTTTCATCTCAAGAACTCTTGCTGTGGGCCTGGCTGGGACACTCCTGTGTCTTGGTGTGTTTGCCATGATTAAACATTTTCCACTGATTAATGCATGTTGGAAGACAGTCACAGAAGCATTCTTTCATTTTCCACAGTCACAACTCCAACTTCACTAAACTTGGCAAGTTATTTTTACCCTCAGATGATGTTGACCCATTGCTTCTGGAATGGAAACATCTGGCAGTTCATCTATACTGTTTGAGTGTGTAACCTGTTGCATAAGATTTAATCCTTTAAAGTTGGAAAGGGAGAGTTTATCTGGTGTCCTTTTGCCATATCAGCTCAAGAATTGATTTATTTTTCTTCTACAATCATTTCTGATGAATCAAGGTGTTTCTTTAAGGGATCTTTAGTTTCTGGTAACATTTTTTTTTCCCCTTTTCAATGCATTAAAGTTTTAATTACGGTGTTTAAGGTTCAGCAGAATCTGCCTTAGCAGGTCTTCATTAAACCAAGATGATGGTTTATGAGCTTGTCCAAAATTGATTAAGGGTTTTTTTTTCCTAAAAAGGGATGTAAATTTAATGAGTGCATACTAAAACTTACCCATTAGCTGCTAAATAGTTGCATGTTGCTGGATACTTGGTTTGTTATTTTGGTAGATGATTAAAATATTTCACCTGTCTGGTAGTGTCCTGTGCAAAAACTTTCCTCTTTTGTATTTCCTTCTGCTTGGCATCGAGGATAATGGAATTAAAGAGAAGGAATTCTTATCTGAATTGGCATCTGAGACTGAATTAATTATGCTCAGTGCCTTTTAGGTAGTGAAACAGCTCTTTAGTTTAGCTTTTTTGTGTTAAGCTTTGTCCTTCCACAGTTTTGCCTCTTACTCTGTGGATATTGCTCCTGTTTTATTGAAGCATGAGAGTGGGTTGGGGTTTTTTGGGGTTGGTTGATTGTTTGTTTGTTTGGTTTGTTTTCAGAAATCAGGAATTTTTGAAATATTTTTATAAAACATCACATTTTTTTTTATTTTGTGGCTTGTAGCTTATCCAGGTGAAATATCCTAGTTAGAAAGCAGTGGACAAAGTACTTTAGGTTCTCTTTTGCAGTTTAATCTGGTTAAAATGGATGTCCTAAGACATCTGCTTGAAATGATGCTATGGCTGGGTAGGAGAAGAGCTTGCAGTACTTTAGTACAAAATACCTGTTGTTTGGAGCTTGGTGCTTCAAACTGAAACCAGTCATGCTGAAGAAACAATGAGAAGAATCTCTAAATGATGAGGGAAATGGCTTTCTTTCAAAGTAATTCCAACAATTAAATTTCTAGATGTCGTTTTAAGGATTTAGTAGATGTATATTGTAAAGGAAATGCAACTGCTCTCGGTGTCTAAAACAAAACTTCAGCTATCTGGGGTTTTATTTCCATACAAGATCACTGGCTGAGTTATCACACTTACGTAATTGTGAAGCTTGTGAATCCTTAATTTACAATAGTTCAGAGTGTGAGACACTCACTGATGTTTAAACACGTTGACCCGTGAAGAGCAAAATCCTGACTGTGGGTTTTTTTATTGCAGGTAGGAGAAGACAAAGAGCACATCGTCCTCGTTCTCCCATCCTGGAAGAGAAAGACATCCCACCCTTGGAGTTTCCCAAATCCTCAGAGGACTTAATGGTGCCTAGTGAGCATATAATGAATGTCATTGCCATCTATGAGGTACTGAGGAACTTTGGCACTGTTTTACGCCTCTCTCCTTTTCGTTTTGAGGACTTCTGTGCTGCTCTGGTAAGTCAAGAGCAGTGCACACTTATGGCAGAGATGCACATAGTGCTTTTAAAAGCAGTTTTACGTGAAGAAGACACTTCAAATACTACCTTTGGACCTGCTGACCTCAAAGATAGCGTTAATTCCACTTTGTATTTCATAGATGGAATGACGTGGCCAGAGGTCCTGCGGGTTTATTGTGAGAGTGACAAGGAATACCATCATGTTCTTCCTTACCAAGAGACAGAGGACTATCCTTATGGACCAGTAGAGAATAAAATCAAAGTCCTGCAGTTCTTAGTGGATCAGTTCCTCACCACAAACATTGCCCGGGAGGAGTTAATGTCCGAAGGTGTCATTCAGTACGATGATCACTGTAGGGTGTGTCACAAACTGGGGGACTTGCTGTGCTGTGAGACCTGCTCGGCCGTGTATCACCTGGAGTGCGTGAAACCCCCCCTGGAGGAGGTGCCCGAGGACGAGTGGCAGTGTGAGGTGTGCGTGGCACACAAGGTGCCCGGAGTGACCGACTGCGTCGCTGAGATCCAAAAAAACAAGCCCTACATCCGACACGAGCCCATCGGATACGACAGGCACAGGAGGAAATACTGGTTCCTGAACAGGAGGATCATCATGTGAGTAAACTGATGGTTTCTGAGCAGTAATACTGGGTTGGATGTGTTTTAATAGATCCTGGAGGTTGCTATTGCCATCTTAAAGCTGTTCTTTCTTTAGGTAACTCCGTGGCTTGCTGCTTTGGTAGCAGATTGCTGAAAACCGTGTAACTAATCCGTTCTATTTATCCAAAATTAATATTCCCATAATCTGTATATCAAAAGGAAGAAAAACCAAGGCCTCAGGCTTAATATTAACGTGCCTAAAACACATGAATGTGAGGAAAAGGAAGGGAATTTTAATGAGAACCCTCCAGTTCCCTGGAGAAGTCACTGAGGAGAAGTTGAACCCGTTTTATGATGGGACACTGGTTGTGGTGTATCACTGCTTAGGTGCTCTTTGGCTGCCAGGTACTGCTTGGATGCTTTGCCTTTGGAGCTGAAATTTTTAGAGGCACTCCAAGATATTCACCACAGAAATGCAGAAAATGGTGCACTGAACGCTTCTGCAGTGTAAACAAAGTCAAAATAGCGAGGCATGCCTGTCGCATTCTGGTTGGTCTTCAGATACAAATGTATTTCAAAACATTAAGAGTAATCAAACCCTTGTTAGTGAGGGCATTGTGCCCTGTTTTTTTTTACCTGAAAAGCTGAATCTGAAATTGTAATAAAACACTTCTGGATTTTCACAGGAAAATAGCTTAAGATTGTTTTTTTAGTAAAAGACGGGTCACAGTGAATGCTAAGATAGTAGCCAGTGTCCTTAGGGGGGACTGTGAGCACTGTTGATGGTGTTACATCTTGCAAAGAACACACTTGTGAGGTCTCATGGTGGTCCTTCAGAATGTGGGGCTCTGATGAGTTGTGAGCTGATGCTTCGAGTATTAATTCTTGCTGCCCTTTGTTCCCGGTGTTCTCCTTTCACTCTTGTAAAAAAAGAGCAAATGTTTGATCATTCGTAGTTTCTCTGGGTTATAAATGCCACAGTAGTGTCAGGTGATCTTTTAAAGGAGGCAGGGCATCTTTTATCCTCTCCCCTTTTTTTCTCTCTACCCTTCATGTTGTACTCAGTCACGTGCTCAGCAGTGAGCGGGGGATCGTTCAGATGGTTCCCCACGATGTGGTGGGCAGCCTGAAGCTGCTGAGATCCCAATTCTTTGCCTCAGACAGAATTTTCTACCTTCTGTTTCCAGAAAACATGTTGAAAGTTTGATTTTTTAAATTTTTTTTCCCCCCACAAAAAGCCTGGCTGTGAAGGACACAGAGCTGGGATTATTTTTGCTCTACTTACTTGTGCTTTAATAACTTATGGTCTCCTCTGTGTCTGGGTTTTGTGTCTTTCCTCTCAAAGTCTTGAGGGAAAAGCTGTTCTAAAGATGGGTTTGTCTTCAGTACTCTGCTGTGCTGGCAGAGGGCTGGGAATTCACATTAAAAAATCCAGAGTCACTCACTCAGGGGGTGATTTTAAGATAAATAGGCAGACTTTGTTTCCTCCCTGTATGTAGCAGATTGGTAATTATTTTTAACTAAACTTGATCTGTAGAACAATGTTTTTTTTCCCAGTGGAGTGTTTGGTGTTCAGAAGGTTTTGATACAGGCAATACTTGTACATGTTTTAAACTAAAATAAATCTTGCAGGTGCTTCGTGATCCTTTGAAATTTGCACATGTGAGGGTTGTTTCTCACATTGGTAGTAATTTTAACTGCACTAGAACAGGCATTTTCAAAGGTTAAATGTATTGAGTTTTTAAAAAAACAGCATTTTGGCTTTCCTGTTAGAAGTTCTGTGGGGAGATTATTTGTTTCAGAAATGATAAATCAGGTTTTATGAAGATGGTTCTGGCAGATGTGCAGCAACAGTCCTTGGACAGGGCGGTGTGGGATGAACAGAATCAGCCAATTCCACTGGACTTTTCAGGGAACTTTGACATAATTAAACTTATGCACAGTGTGCCTTAAAACTTCATATTAAAACCAGTTCACAAGGGGACATAAGTATTTACTACACAACTCATTTCCAGGGAAATTCAACTTTAGTAACTCACATGGATATTAAACTGTGCACTTGCAGTTTTTAATGCCCTTTGAATTCAGTGAGCACTTTGTATTGCAAACCCAACCATTTTTCATATATATATATATAGTTACACACTGAAAAAGTTTAAACCACACCTGATGTCTTGGATAACTGAAGGATAACTTCAGAGATGACTGCCAAATGGTAAACCCTGAGATTCAGGAAAGGATATTGTCATATCAACTTGATTAAAATGAATAGAATGTATTCCCCAGTGCCATGTGATCAAATATATCAGGGAAACTAATAGATCTAAAAATAAGCTGCACAAATACCCGTTTGAGATCTTGCCCAGGGGGGATTAGAGAGCTGAAATCCTAAATTCTTGGTGGGCTTGTTTTTCAGAAGGGTTTTTAGGGCTTTTTACTTCTTCTCCCCTCTCCCCCTTTAAATATCATAAATCCATCATACCACTGGTTTTGTCACCTTTTAAAGGGTTTTGTAGACTTGTTGTTCCCTGGTACTTTAATTTCCATCACTTGATGGGGGTAATAAGCCTTGTTTAAGCCCTTCATTGTGTTTTTGTTTCTCTTTTCCACCTCTTCTCCTTTAAAAAGATGGAGAAGTGGCCACTGAAGAGGGTCTCCTCATGAATGCCCATGAACAAATACCAACAAGATTAAAAGAAAAAAAAAAAGGGCAAGAGAAAATTCCTGAGGTTTTTGTTTCAAGCTGTTTACAAATTAAGGATGATGCCTCTGGGTCAGCTGTATTTGTTTTACTTGTGAAGATTATTTCTGCAAGTTAACAACTCTGGAAATTTAAGACTTGGGCTTGCATTGTCCCAGTAAACTCCTGCAGTGTTTTAACCAGTTATCTTGCTATAAATGTTGAGATGCTTTGGATTTATCAAGTCTCTGTGAAAGAAGATAATGAAACAGTGTGTGGCTTTCATTTTGATAGCAGAAATAGGGCACACATTGTTATTCCTGAGTTGTGTGGATCTTCCTCGACAGTCAAAAGCAGCTTCAGCGTTTTTGCAGCGAGATTTGTCATGCTGTTTATGTTCTTAGTGGCTCCTCCTCTGTTTTGTCCAATTAATTAACAAGGGTTTGGGTCTTCATTTGAATAGATTGCTTTAAACCATTTACTGAATTCCTCAGTTTCTAATTGTATCAGTGTGGAGTTTAGGAAGGGATGTATCTACTACTACTACTGTTTCACTATTACTTGAAAGTTCGAGCATCTTCTGTGGTGCTGTTTTTATCAGTCCCTGCCAGGGAATAGTTCTGGCAGCCAAGGAGGCTGAAAGAGGTAGGAAATGCTCATGTGATCCTTTTCTCCCTCCTTGGCCTCACACACTGTATGTGACTCAGCTGAGTCCCCTGGAGACTCACTGGACCTGTGCAGCACCAAGCTGGCAAATCCCTCTGGCTCTGTCCAAGAAAAACAGTGGGAGTCGGTCCTTGTGCAGCCCTGGATCTTTCCATCTTCTCTTTATGATCTCCTTTGAGGGTAAAAGTGGTGTCCCTTTAGCAAATGCAACAAGATGGTCAGGGAAAGTTAGCATAAATCTTTTAATTGTTAATTTAAATCTTAACTAACTTGGCCAGAATGGATTGCATGGAATGATTTCTGCTCCATGCTCCAAGTCTTCCCCTGGCAGGCATCTGAGTCTTGACAAGAAGTCTGGCCAGAGATGAGTTTGGTGTAAGCACAGACCAGCCAGCTTGTGCCACTTCATTTTCTGCCTGTGCTTTTTCAAGAGAAAACTAATTCCTGAAATTCTCCTGCGAAGATTGTGATGGCCTTCAGTTCCAAACAAACTCTTTGCTCAAACCCCGAGATAAATGAAGCAGAAGGGCATTAAAATACTCTTGGGTAACCTCATTGTCTGCTTCTAGAATATTGTCTGAGCAGTTCTTTGAGGGCAGGGCTGGAATCTCACGTGGAGGGATTGGCTCCAGGTGCTTTCTGCACAACACTCGTGGTGCTCTGGTGTCTCTGCTGTTCTCCTGAGCCCCGGGGTTTATCGGCCTGCCAACCTTTCCTGGCGCTGAAGTTTTTCTTCTTGAGTTATCCAGGGAAATTGAAGACAGCAGCTAATTGCTTTTCAGTCCAGTGGAACCCTGGAGCACTAGAGTAGAAAGGTGTGATGGAACTGGAAAAGCCAGCTGCTGCTTGGACACACACACACATCCTGGCTGTGTGGATTTGCTGGACAGGGGGGAGAAGGATGGAAACAAGGAAACACTTGGATGAGCACCATGAAAACTGTGTGCCTGTCTGGGAAATGGGTACAGGCACAGCCTTCCCTCCTGGACTGATGGGAATATATGGTCAGGTTTAATCTTATGTATTTTTTCCAACTGATGTGACTCTGTGATTCTATATAAAGCATTCATATTGTTGCATATCTAGGTCATATAAGATGATGTATAAATGGCATTATTTCTCCAGCAGATAATCCTGTAGGCATTCAAAATTAAAGGTTGAAGTTCCCCTTTTTTGGTGAGTGAAGAAATAACCAGCATCATGTTGTGCAGACACGTTTGTCAGGAGAGGGGCAGCCTCACAATCCCTGCTCTGCTGGGCACTTGCACTTACCACTTCCCCTGGACACTTGCCAGGGAAAGCTCACAAGGGATACATTCCCTGGCCTTTTTACTTTAGCATTTTGTTTCATCCTTTTATTTCCTCTGGCTCTGTAAAGCTCTATTCTTGCATTCTCATCCCCTCCTTCCACCTTGGGGTTTTTGGGTTTTTGCCTTTATCTTCCTCAGCTGTGGCTTTTGTTCATCACCAATAATAAAAGCGCTGTCATTCCTGTTGTTGGTAGTAAATAACTCTTGGTTTAGAGGAAACGTGGTTTAAACAGTAATTTTTCTTTAACATGGAAGTTCACAGGCCCAGAATATTCCATGGAGTCAAATGATTGTCAGTGTTCAGCTGTTACTTTTTGGTGTTGTAAGTGGACAGTCTTCCTGAAAGGAGCTGTTTTCTGGGAAAACTTGTCAAGTGTAACAGGTTGGTGTGGTTAAAACTAAGGGAATGTTGGCAGTTCACAGGAATGAATGGGTAAAGTAGAATGAGTTGCTTTTCATGAGCAAATGCCTTTATGAGAGAAATGAGAGTATTTCTTTGCAATAAACCATTTTTTTTTTCATCAAACCCAGAAGTCTGGTTTGTAATAATAGTTGTGACGAGTGAGTAGTTGAATTTTGAGCAGTATTGCCATTATGAGCTTCAGAACCACCTTGTTTCAGTGGTATCCTGATTGGGTTGAAAGTAATAGTTGTTGCCTTAGGGTTGTTTGTGTTTCTGAATCCCTGAGGCCAATTCTCACCATCTTTATGAGCCATGGGGAGGCAGCCAGGAGAGGGGAACCTGCAACAACCCTCCCGAGGCTCAGCCTCTCAACCTGCCCTCAGTCTTCCATTCCTGTGGACACTTTGGATTGGGATTATCCGGGAGCCACAGGCCTGCAGTGCAAGAGCAGCAGCAGTTCAGTGCCTTCCCACAGTGAGGCCGGGTGGTAAATCAGCGTCACCCACTCGGCGCTGGGAGCACTGGGACAGGGGGTGGAGGTGAATGGTTGGGCTCAGGGCCAGCCTGGAGCTGCTGCTGCTGCTCAGCAGGGCGGAACGAGCCAGGCTGAAGTCCAGAGTGTTCTCCCTGTGCTCTCCAGTGCTCCAGGAGAGCCTGTTAACCTGAGATATTTATGGAGCTCCCTCGGATCTGGTGGCCCTGCTGAGGTGCTTTGGGCACCGTGGCCTCCAGTAGTTCTGTTTGGGCTTGTGGGGTGATGGAAAAACCCAGATAAAAAACAGTGGCAATCCCATGATCTTTTCAAAGGAGTGTATTATGGCTCTTGTCCCTTACTGGTGCTTCACAGGTGGATGTTGTAGAGATGCCAGTGTAAAATATTTTATGGATGTGACATTCTACTCTTGGAATTTTCTAACTGTGCTCTTTCCTGAGCGTGCACTTACAAACACCACCCATCAGGGATTCTGGACCCATACCCTCTTTCATTGCAAGTTGTTTGAGACTCAGTAGTAAATTACTGGTTACAGTAATTCGAAATATAATGAGAATAAATCTTGTTGTCAGATTGGACGAAGAGGTTTTGAGGAGGCTTTTCAGAAGCTTTCCCAAGGAAGCTGTCAGGAGAACTGAGGGAATGAAGACAGGGAGGGAAGCAAGAAAGGGATATGGAGTATTAAACTGGGTGCATAAAATGTCCACATGTGATTTGTTAGTTCACACTCAGGTATTGGCATGTAACAGTTCCCTGCAGAAAGCAGACTGATACTAATCTTTGTCATTCACCCAGATATTTTCAAATGAATGTTTTTTCAATACTCCTACAGAGAGGAAGATTCAGAAAGTGAGAAGGATAAGAAAATCTGGTACTACAGCACAAAGATCCAGCTGGCAGAGCTGATTGAATGCCTGGACAAAGATTACTGGGAAGCTGAGCTATGCAAAACCCTGGATGAAATGCGGGAGGAGGTTCATCGGCACATGGATGTGACAGAAGACCTCACAAACAAAGCAAGGGGCAACAACAAGTCTTTCCTTTCTGCAGCAAATGGTAAGGATGTTTTGTTGGATGGGAATAAATGTTGCACTTTGAATTTATTTCATCTCAGGAGCAGGATTTATGGCGTGTTAGTTGTGCTCTGTGGCTCTGTAGGTGGTGGTTTATTGGTTGGTGACAGCATACTTTCTGTTCTAGATGAAATTTTGGACATCATCAGAGCAAGGAAAGGAGAAATAGTGGAAGATAAAAACACAGGAGATGATGAAGGAGAAAAGGCCAAAAGTGATGGTGATAATGACCAGCCAGATGCTGAGAGAGACAAGGAAGAATCTGCAGACCAAGATAAAATTGAGGAAACACAGAATGAGCAAGATGTGGAAAAAGAGAAAACAGAAGGTAAAGCAAATCTGACTGTGCTTTAACAGCTCCATTTCAGTGCAGTGAATCTTTACTTAAGAGCTTCACATTTCTCCAGGTGTTAATGTGATGCCTTTTTTTTAATATGATTCTCTAAGATACTTTTGTAATAGGTGATATTTGACAGTTCCTTTGTGCTTGCACGTTGCAGTTGTTTTTCTTGTTAAGTAATTTCACCAATTTTCCTGCTCCTATACAGCTTCTGGATCCCCTGCCTTGAGGTGCAGGAGGCACTTACAGGTTGTGATCAGCAGGTTTATAGTAAGCCACGTGACCTCATTTTTAACTTTTTCCTCATCACAATGAGTTTGCTCTTTGATTCTGAGACAATACTGTCTCACAGCAAAAAGGGAAAGAGAAGCAAAAAAAGCTCAATATTTTTCAGCATTGTCAACCAACCAAAGCTGCTGCAGTTGCTTTCTGTGGATGATGCCAAATGACATCCGAAGGCATGATAAAGAATATCCCTAAAGTTTTGTTGTGGTTTTACTGTAGAGGCAGCAGTCGTTGGGGATAAAAGTAACTCTGTGACACCAAGCACTGATGACAACACCACAAATCCTTCTGCAGGAGACAGTAGTTGCCCTGAAGGGAAGAACGTGGGGTGTCAGTCAGAAACCCTTGATAGCAACAACGTGGCAGAGAAGAAGGTGGCAGCAGAGCTCCCCCTGGAACTCTCAGGTACAGAGGGCACTGGTACCAATGCCTCTGTAATTTGGGCAATCTGTGAAGGTTTTCTCTCTGATTTGTCCACTAAAACCATTCCCAGTGTATATCACTCATGCTGTTTGCTTGCAGTGCCATCCTCTACTGCTACGTTGTCATTATTAACATTTCAGAGTTAATTTTCTTGCAAGTGGTGCTTGAAATCCGAGATCCTCTGACATGAGCATTGTTTCCATGCCTTCCCAAGATGACTGGCTAAGCTTTTTATTTGCTCTTTTCCTTACATTTTAATTTCCCATAGTGATCCATGATGATTGTTGGTGTCCTCTCAGAGTTCATTTCGAGTTCTAATTTGCTGCTGGCGTGTTTATTATTTTAACCTCTCATTTACTGTATAAATTACTAACAAACAAAGCATTTTCATTCAATGTGAAAGCAGTTTCATTCAAGGTTAAAATTGCCATGGTAGGAATTTTAAACAGATTGAAGAATTATAAGCACGGAGGCTCTTGTGTTTTAATGTGTTTTGTTCTGCCATGTCACAATTCAAATGACATACATTATTTAATTAAAAAAATCTAACCAAACTTTTGCTTTAGGAATAAATGGGACTTGACTAAAGGTAACTTAAATCATCAGGATTATTTTCTATTACATTTAGAATTATTTTCTGTACAAGATTTCCCAAATAACCAAATGTTGTTGTAGACAGCTGATTACTGTTCAAATGATGAGGGGTTTATATGCAGTTCTTCAGAATCTGAACGTGCTGTAATTGTGTTGTAGCCACACTCAGTGTGTTGTGTTTTAAAACAAGTGGTGGTAACTGTTTTCCCTCCTACAGAAATAGTTTTTCATGCAGGGACAGATTGTAGTTCTTGAACTTGTGAAAGTCAGTGCATCCCAACCTTGTACTAGACTTTCGTAACAGGAGGACAAAGTGAAAATTAAGATTAATCTGTAATCTGGAAGCCTCATAACACACCTTTTGAATACAGAAAATGTCTTAGTGCATGAGACAAACCCCCAAATATATTTTTAGATACTTGGCCAAATATTTCAGCCTGTTCTCATATTTTTTATTCCCTTTTAAAGTTGTTAAATGGAGGTTTACTTGAAAAGATACATGTCCTATAATTTTGTTTCAGACACATTTATGGGTTTGTATTTTATTTTAAAGATTCGCTTATCTATTTATCATTATTTATTATACATCCACAAGTACTTTTCTCCTTCCAAAGCTTCCAGCTTAGTTTTAAATTAGTGGGCTGTTTATTTGTAGGGAAGTTGTGTGTGGGGAGGGTTTTTCCTCATGTCTAATTTACCATATTCACCACAATGCTTGTGTTCCTACTGTGAAATTCCAGATTGAGACTCTCCTTTCAGAGGGAGGGAAGGATACTGAACCAGGATCAGGATCACTGAGGCAGCTCCCCCCAAACAGGGGGAAAATTAGAGTAAAATGCAAAGTTAGATGAGAATATCTGTCACCATCCCTATTAAAATGTAATTTGGATATTAGTCTTTATTAAGGTCTGGTTTTGGTGCTTTCAGTCTATAAACAGGCATGAAAACAGTTCCATTTTCCTCATAATAAAAAGGGAAATGGGTCAAACAGGGGTGGTTACCCAGTGGGCAATGCCAGAAATGAAGATCCATTCAGGTTAAGGATCCTCTAAGAATATTAATATTCTGTTAGGACTGAATACTGCCCAAAAAGCAGGTTTTTATTCTATCCCCTTTCTTAACAACAACAGAAGCCCTGAAGTTTTGGGAGGATTCTGGAAACAGAAAGATCATGCAGTTTTTAAAGAGCTGAACTGTGTCCCTTCAGCACAAAATCCAGAAGGAATGGCTGGTTTGAGGCCAGTGCCGGGAGTGGGGAGTGATTTATTTCGAGGTAGATGATGTTTAGTCAGAAGGTCCCACTGGGGCAGCACAACAGGTGAGGTGACAACAATCCCACAGTGTCAAAACACCCTAAAAGGACAACTGGGGAGCAAGAACCCGCTTGTCCCAGTGAGCTTGAGGCCACATGGAGAGCTATCAGACTGTAAGGAAGGGGCTGATGTTTCCAGTGGTGCCAACTGAACTGAAATCTGGAGGATCCCTCAGAATTGATGAGCTGAAGGCCAGCCAGTCAAAGACTCTGTGGTGAACGAGGGGAACTGGAAGGTGTGTGCTTTGAGGGACAGCACAAAGGTAGCACACAAGAAAATCATGGGAGCTGCAGGAAGACCAGATTTTATGGAATCTGAATTCTAAATGCAGAGTCTCGGTAGAGGCTTCTCTGTGTGTGCATCTGTAGGCAAAAAAAATTGTCTTGGATGAGATATGAACGTATCTTAAGCACAAGGATGAATTTCAGTTCTTCAGAGCTGGAGAAGTTGAAGCTGCTTGAAACAGAACAAAAAGTACTTTGAGGGACACGATGCTCTGAAGGGAATGAATATTTTATGAGTATTTCCCTCCAGTCCAGCAAAACACGTTCACCTGACTTTTTCTGGTGAAAAGTTTAAAGCTTAAAAAAAAGGGCATTGATCCAATTTAAAAGAAAAAAAACACAAAAACCGATCAACTAAACATGAAGTTGCTCTTTTGTAGAAGAAACTGGTCAGATGATCCCCAGCAGCAGCAGCAGTGGGTCTGCTGGACCTCCCCAGCCAGATGTTGAAAACAGCAGTGGCAGTGAGCAGAACGACTGCATTAGGACTCTGGATGATGCTGAAAATGCAGAGAGGGGATCCCAGACTTCAGAGGACATAGGTAATAATAATAACAATCATAATAATAATGTCTCCAACTTTCATTTTATGCATTTCTTTCTCTTCACTAAACTTCTTTTCCTTCTTGTTGTAACTTCTATATACATCAACAGCAAACTCCCAGTTTTGAAGTTTGTTTTAAAAGCCTGTTTTTTGGTTTTTTTTTTTTCTCCTAGGAGAGAAATCTAATGGTGAAAGGAGTGATTCTCCAGGAGCAGGAAGAGGCACAGCAGGCTCTACACGAATGCTCACCAGGTTGAGGAATCCAGACAGCAAACTGAGCCAGATGAAAAACCAGCAAGTTGCTGCTGCAGCACAGGAAGCAAATAAGTCATTTAAAGAAGCCAGAGAGGTTTGTGCCCATCTTGGAAAACTCAAAGGAGTACAAAAAGCATTCTAAAAAAAAATGCTAATTTACTTAAATAATAATAAATTTTTATTTAAAAATGAGAAAGTGATTTTGGCAGGCAGTGGAGGTACATAAAAAGCAGTAATAATGGATTAGCAAATGGGGAAATTGTAATGTCACAGGAAGCTTTTTTCTTCTTGTCCTTTGGCTGTGCTCTCCTGGTTGCTCTCTACAGAGTGACCTGACAGTGACCTGATGCACTGGTATAAATGTTTTGTATCACTGGGGGTTGTTTGTTGGGTTTTTGGTGGTTTGTTTTGGTTCTGGATTTTTCAAGTAGCCCACTTTGTCCAGGAAGGAAGTGTTTGACTGTTGGGAGTTCGTTGCAGTTCGTTGCAGATTGTTTAGTGTATTACTTTTATTTTTAACTGATTTTTTCAAAGGAAGTTAGCATTTAGTGTATATATTGACAAACAAATTGGACCAGTGACATTATCCATGCCACGTTTTCAGAGTCCAAGATCACTGTTTGCTCTGCTCTGTGTCTGAATTGTGGGATGTACCAAGGAGGGGGTTCACAGAAAGCTTGATGAGTTCAGTGAAGCTGTTTGCCCAAAGCTCTCACCCCCTCCATAGGCACAATTCCGAGCAGAAAAACAGGTTCCTGTTTGGACTGTGGAGCCTGGATAGTGCTTTTTTTTAATGCTAAAGTTGATCCTGGTGATATCCTAACTCTGTGTTCAATCAGGGATGGAGTACATATATTAGTATGTTGGATTAACATTTATTTGCTTCTGCAAAACGAGGCAGGGTATTTTTATTCTTTTACAGATAGACAATTAAAGCCCAAATCATAAGTAAATAATCATAAATAAGCAAGTAGAAATATTGAAAACTTAAATGTGCCTCTTTAAAATGCCTGTTTCTTTCAAAAGGTTCTGGTGGTGAACTCTCAAGGCGAAGTGTCCCGAGTGAACACCAAGAAGGATGTTGTGATCAAAGGAAACATGAACAATTACTTCAAGCTGGGCCAGGAGGGGAAGTACAGGGTTTATCACAATCAGTATGCCACCAATTCCTTTGCATTGAACAAGCACCAGCACAGGGAGGACCACGACAAGAGACGACACCTGTCCCATAAATTCTGCCTGAGCCCGGCGGGGGAGTTCAAGTGGAATGGGTCTGTGCACGGCTCCAAAGTCCTGACCATCTCCACCTTGAGGCTCACTATTATTCAGCTGGAAAACAACATCCCAGCATCGTTCCTTCACCCGAACTGGGCTTCCCACAGGTAAATTAAGAAACTGAAATAGAAGTTCTCTTGTTTTACTTGCGTTCTTGCTAGCAGTGTTAATAAGCAACGGTCTGTGTTTTTTCAAATCATCACTTCAGTGGATTAAAGTGTAAGATAATGTGTGTTTGTGGTGGATGGCTAAAAGGATTGTACCTTTGACTAAAATATTAAAGTATAGAAGTCTTTATCCTCCCATTAAACCTGTTAACACAGTGTACTGTTTTAGTACATGTATATGGTTCAGGTTTTACTGTTTTCCACTGTAGGTCTAACTGGATTAAGGCTGTTCAGATGTGCAGCAAGCCCAGGGAATTTGCACTAGCACTGGCTATACTGGAGTGTGCAATTAAACCAGTTGTCATGCTGCCCATCTGGAGGGAATCTTTGGGGCACACAAGGTAAAATGAATACATATTAAGATATTTTTGAATATGAGAACTTACTTTGCTTTACAATTACTAGTTCCTCTAAGCCTGGAAGAATTATGTTTAAATTAAGTCAGTCATTCAGCCCTTGAAGTGCTTTATCTCAACCAGAAACACTGACAAGGCATGGCAGCATTTTTATAGTGTCATTGCTCCTGTGTTTGTTTTATCTGAGCCACAGTCTCCAAGTGCTAAAACTTTGGGACAGCAGAAAAGCAAATTTCAACACTCTCAGCTCGGTGGAGCCTGGTTTTTGTCTCTCATTGTGTCATAGGAGCAGAAAATAGATGTGTCTGATGTTAGACACAGTTGCAGGCAGCTGTGTTTGCTTTACTGGAATAGCCCAAAAAAGTGGTGTTACTGTGGCAAGTAATACATAAAACCTGATCCTGGGCATTCCTCTTAACCTCAGACATTTAAAGCTGTTTAAAGGGGTACTGTGTGCTGTTGGCTCCTTGTATTTGCCTCCAAGATGCTGTTGTTAACTGCTCTTCAATCTGGGGGGTAGATTACGCAGAATGACAGCCCTAGAAAGAGAAGAGAAGGAGAAGGTGAAAAAAAAAGAGAGGAAACAAGAGGAAGAAGAAACCATGCAGCAAGCCACGTGGGTGAAGTACACATTTCCTGTCAAACATCAGGTGGGCTTCTCTTCTGTCTAATAAGATGTGTAATACTGCAGAAAGCTCTTTAGATTCTCCTGTAAATGATATTAACTGCTCTTGTTGGGGTGGTTTGTTGCTGTACATTTACTTCTTGTAACAAACATATAGGTTGGTTCAAAAAGTGCTATAATCTCTCAGCTTTTAGGCAGATTCTCACTATTACATTAAATAAATAAGATTTTAAGATGTTACTATGATAGGATCAATTGACTCATCAGCAGATGTATCTTTAATTTTAGGTAGTACATTATTTCACAAGTATACTTCAAAATCTGTAAAATAAAGGTTTTTGTTGTGTTTTTTTTTAATTCATCTTTGGTTTTTAAATGTGAACAATAACGCAGCAAATAGCATCATTAATGTTACTATTTTTAAAATGTTAACAGGTTTGGAAGCAAAAAGGAGAGGAATACAGAGTAACAGGGTATGGTGGCTGGAGCTGGATTAGTAAAACCCATGTGCACAGGTTTATGCCCAAACTGCCAGGAAATACTAATGCAAATTACAGAAAATTGCTATCAAGTAAGTGTTTGCATTGCTTACACATTTATTTTTTTTTAATTACAGTTAATTATCTGTATGTGATATTTCTTGTGCAGACTTTCAGGAATAATGTGCCAGGGAAGCTTTTGTGGATGTTTGCTGATCTTTGTCAGTTGTCACGGGTAATTTTAGCTATGTTAAATTGTTTCAGTTATGAATTTATGTGTAATATTTGCACAGCTTTCTATAGGCTTGTCTAAATTAAAGGTAGATCAAAATTGTGTAGATAATCAAAACCAAAAAGTAACATCTGAAGTCTTGGGGATGTGTATATATATTCAGTATTGCACTGAGTTGAACCTGTGGTGTTACCACTGCCTACTTAATTCTGAGTTTCACTAATGATGTGCAAGTGATTTGAGAGGTAAACTGACACACAGGAAAATGTGGCAGAGTACCAAAAAAAAAACCAATATTGTGAATAATTGAAATAATTAATTTGTTAATAGCAAAGAGCGAAGATGAAAAATGCAACTTGGATAAACGAAAAGGGCCCACTAAGGTAAAAACAGAGAAAGACAGAGCAAAGGATTCTCGTGATGGGCAAGCAAAAGACAAAGCAGATGTTTCAGAAACCTTGGAGAAAGTGAAAGAAGAAAAGTTGCCTGAAGAAAAAGTAGAAGTTGATACAATTTCTGAAAACTTGGATCATGCAAGAGGCACAGGTGATAATCTTATTGTAAAACTCCCTAATCATTACACAATTAAAAGCCTAGAACCTCAGAAATAACTGTTGAAAAACTGTGTAACACATTTTGTCAAGACATCAAAGTGTCTCAGTTAAATGATTGCTTATTATCCACTGTAGTAGTGTCTGAAGTTTTTGTTCCTTTTTTTCTCCCACAATCTATTAATATGCTAAAAGTTCTGTTTGTTTCTTAGTACTTAATGTGAAAATAAGAGTTTGGTTTCCATTGCTGGGGGCTCACTGACTCAGAGCTGTTCCTTCTTCACAGCGGACAAAGAAATCGATGGGGAAAATGATAAAGTCATCAAGGAAGAACCTATGGATGTAGATGATGTGAAAATTGAATCCTCCCTGAAAGATGAGGACAGTCATTGTAAGCTGGATATAATCAATGTCAGTGAGGGCTTTCATTTAAGGACTTGCTACAAAAGGAAAGTAAAATCCTCCAAATTAGACGGACTTCTGGAGAGGAGGATAAAACAGTTCACCCTGGAGGAAAAACAGCGCCTGGAGAAGATGAAGCTGGAGGCTGGTGCTAAAACTGGGGGCATTCGACCTGGGAGCCCCCAGAAAAACACGGAAGAGCTACACAGGAAAGGAAAAGGAGGAGGCCAGTTTGACGTTTCTTCCCAAGATCAGACCTACGTGTCAGATAAGACCCAGCCTGAAGATGCAGAGCAGGACTCTCTGCCCATCAGCAGCATCTGCTCTACCAAAACTGGTGAGGAGGACGAACCTTTGGCAAACAGGTTGTCAAAAGGAGAGGGGCAGCTGCTGGCTGAAGGCTCACCTCAGTCCTCTGAAGGAGAAAGCTCCATTCACAGTGATGGTAAAGAAAACAACCCTGAACCTACAACTGCCGAGAAGTGTCAAGGACAGGAGGCTCTTGGAGAGTCTGAGAGTTCTTTGGTGGATGGTTTGAAGCAAACCAGTGCAGAAGGCAAAATCAAATGGGACATTTCAGAAACGAATGAAGAACCTTCAGAACAAAAACTACCTGTTACCAGAGTATCTCAGCGAGAACTTGAAAACTTGGGGCCGGTGGTACCTGAAAGTCGAAGAGATGCTGTGGCCACTCCTGAAAAACCAGATTCAGAAGGGAATTCTGAGCAGCAGAGCAAAGATCCAGAAAACAATTGTACGACAAAAAGCCATATGGAAACAATGTCCTCTCAAGAAAGCGAAATGGAGGAAGAAATTCCTCCTGTAAAGACCGAAGCTAAATCTGAAAAGAAGATTATATTTCACCAAAAATCAGCTAACAAAGACCTGGAACCACTTAAATCAGGGCTGATTTCCGAAAGAAACCTCGAAAGACAAACTCTGGAGCACATGGATGGGGTAGATGTTAACGAGGATTTACTGAGCTCCAAACTAACTGAGGCTAATGGTCAAAAGAAAGGCCGGGAACTGGAAGTACAAACAAGTACCATAAACAAATATCTTGATCAGACAAGTGTAAACACTGACAAAAAGAATAATAACGATGAAGAAACTGAGGCAGATGTAGAAAAAGAAAAATCATCGTTTCAAATGAATGGAAAAGACAGTGACATTAAGGGTTTGTCGAATGATGAGTGCTCGGTGAAAGACACCTGTGAAGCTAAGGCAGGGGGTGATATTGAACCCAAAGTTAATAATATCAATAAATCCCTTCCAGAACATGAAATAAAACCATTGACTTTTAAGGAATCTTCAGTAAAGCCATTCATGAACGGTGACATCATGGTAGAGGACACAAAGGACAAAAATAACGTGGACTCAAAGTCACATCTGCAGAGTTCACCCCAGTCTGAGTCTGGAGAGAGTCTTCAGCCACCAGATGAAGTTCCCAAGTATGTGCAGAAAACTGAAGAAAACCAGCTTTCTCCTGAGAGATCTGCCAGTGTTGGCTCTGTTTCCTCACCAGCACAGACTGTCTGTAAAGAAAAAGCCCTGACTAGTGAGGCAGAATCCATGGAAACCGAGGTCGCTGAGGAGAACAAAGTTGCTCCGTCGCCCGTGACCTCGTGTGAGGAGTCCAGCCTGAGCGGGCACCAGAACGGTGTACAGACACACCAGATGGAAAACATGAATGGAGAGAGCAAAGTGAAAACTGTTATTACTGAGGTGACCACCACAACTTCAACTGTGTCCACGGAGTCCAAAACGGTGTTTAAGGTGGCCGAGACCGGAGCTGCCAGTGAGGAGAAAACCACGGTCGTTTCATCTACAGAAAACTGTGCCATATCCACTGTAACCACCACCACCACCGTAACCAAGCTCACCACTCCAGCCACAGACAGCAACACTGATGTCATTTCTGTCCAGGAGCACAGTAAAACAGTGGTTACAACAACAGTCACCGACTCCCTGACCACCCCGGAGGGCACGTTGGTGACTTCCATGACCGTCAGCAAGGAATATTCCACAAAAGACAAAGTGAAGCTAATGAAGTTTGCAAAACCCAAAAAAACTCGTTCTGGAACGGCCTTACCATCCTATAGAAAATTTGTTACCAAAAGCAGTAAAAAAAGCATATTTGTTTTACCCAATGATGACTTAAAAAAGCTGGCCAGGAGAGGAGGGATCAGAGAGGTTCCCTACTTCAATTACAATGCAAAGCCTGCCTTGGATATCTGGCCATATCCATCCCCAAGGCCAACTTTTGGGATCACTTGGAGGTACATACTTTACATTTTTGAGGAAAAGTTTAGGACGTGATGAAATTAATTGAATTTTAAAATACGAGTGAAATACACGTTTGTGTCCAAAACGTGCAAATTTTATCATTCACTAATTTTCTGTATTGTTCGGTAAAAGTAGAATGGAAAATCTTTGCCCTGTTAGTTTGGGTGGGTATTTTTAAATACATTTTGATTTTAAGGTATAATTCATACTCTGTCTTTTTAGGTACCGACTCCAAACAGTCAAATCCTTGGCTGGGGTGAGCCTGATGTTGAGATTGCTCTGGGCATGTCTCAAGTGGGATGATATGGCAGCAAAAGCTCCACCTGGGGGAGGAACCACAAGGACAGGTATCATTACTTGAAATTTCTGGGATTCTTAATGCAGCTCTTAATTTTGAGTATTTCTGTAAAGCCCTTGCTGTTAATTTGGAGCATTTCTGTAAAGGCTCAAAAACACCTGTGGCATTTGAATTCCTTTAGTCAACAGTTTTTACTAGTCTCTTTCTTTACCTTGAGTCTATTCATTGGAGATTTAGCTTTATTTGTTGCTGTTATTAATGTGCTGGGATTAATTTGTTGTAGAAACAACTGAAACTGAAATTACGACGACAGAAATAATCAAGAGGAGAGACGTTGGTCCCTATGGAATCCGGTCAGAGTACTGTATCAGAAAAATAATTTGTCCCATTGGTGTCCCAGAGGCTCCAAAAGGTATGTTTGTTTAGACATTTTTGCCCTCCCTGTAATCTCCTACAGAAATTAAGGTAACTGGATCTTTGTGTTCATTCAGAGCATCGAGGGGCAAACACAGCTCGACTGAGCTGTTCATTCACCTGTGGGAAACAATGATGCATTTGACAAAGGGATGGGATTTATCTGAAGCTGAAAGGCCTCCCTGTTCATAAAATGGGACTGAAAAAGACACTAAATCTTGGTTTACACTTTCCTTTGGTTTTGCCATTGAGCCTAATGTGTGTGTTTTGACTGTTCCCTAAAGAAACTCCAACACCCCAGAGGAAGGGACTGCGATCGAGCGCCCTCAGGCCAAAAAGGCCAGAAACACCCAAGCAAACAGGCCCTGTGATAATGGAAACCTGGGTAGCAGAGGAGGAGTTGGAACTGTGGGAGATCAGGGCATTTGCTGAAAGGTAAATGAACTCAAGTGAGCTTTTTAAAGAAAGCAGTTTTAATTTGTGTGATTGTTAAAGCAAAGTTCCCATCAGAGAACACGAACTTGGTCACTGGGATCACTAAAAGCCCATCCCTGTTGTATTTTTGCTGTGCCTTTTTGATAGTCAGGCTTTAAGTTGTAAAGCTAAACTATTTGCTGGCACCAAAACTAATTCATGCAGATATTACAGATTTGTTAGAACTAGTATTACATTAATTTTTCCTGCTTATGGACTCATCACTGTTTATGCTAAAAGGTTTTTACTGTAATGCCTGGAAAGGCATTAGGCTGCTTTTGGCATGACTTTTTACATACAATATGTGTTAAATACTTCTATAATGCAAAGAAAATGAATGTGTACAAGTAAAGTGAAGGTAAATTCAGCCTGAGAATATATAAGATATTTTCAGTATTTTGTGATAAGAGTTGGAACAACCTTTTTCAGTCTCTTGGAAAGAATAATTTTACATGAATGCTGTTACACAGGTTGTGTGCAGTCTCAGATGCAATCATAAAAGCCAGTTTTAAAGCCATGGCCAGTTTGGCAATGCTCTTCAGTCTTGACAGTTGTTCTTGTAAGAGCAATTAAAGTGGATGAAACAAAGTCCAGTTTGCTGGTGGGATTTTCTGCGGTGGTTTAACTAACTCTTGGTTGTGTCCTTGGCAGGGTGGAGAAGGAAAAGGCACAGGCAGTTGAACAACAGGCTAAGGTTAGTGAACAGAAGAAGGCAGAGGAATTCAAGGCCCAATTGGAGGCTCAGCTAAAACACCAACGTTTGGCTGCCCAGCAGGTGGGGAGCTGTTGGTGTTCCACCTGTCAGCAACTGGTCACCACATGTGTTACAAATGGGAAATTAACTTTATCCTTGTCTTACACCATTTTGCACACAGTGAAAACTGCAGACTAGCATCGAACAATGCTGCTGCCACTGTACATTTGTTATTTTGGAACAGGGTTAAAGCAAAGTTTTGGGTTGGATTGCCTTTTTGGGTTTTTTCTGCCTAATTTATAACACTTCAGGGAGGTTTAAGGCTGAGAAGCACCAATCTCCTGGTAAGGTCATCAGTGTGCAGTGGAAAGCTGCCTTGGGAATACAGCTGCATGTCATGCTTCAGTCAAATTGGATCTTTTGATTTTATTCTATCTTAACTTGGCTGGGTGAAGCCCCTTGATAATTCTATTTGAATATATGGAGATATGTACATGTATTTATATATAAATGTATGCAATTGAAATCAGGGAACCCAGCACCACGTTGGTCTTTCACATACATTATTAAGAGCTGTGATTTTTTCCAACTCACTCCTTCTCGTTTCATCTTCCTGAAGAAATTAAGTGGCCATTACTGCCCTACTAACCAAACACTGGAATTTAAATTAATAAATACAGAGATAATTCCAGTAACAAAGGGGAAAATGTGAGCTTAGTTGAAATTTTAGAAGAGCTTACTGATACTATCCCTTCACAAAGGGGCTCTGTGAATTAAATGTAGCTGCTGAACAGTTGCAGCACAGAAGGTGTCTGGGTAAGGTAAGGGAGTTTGAACCTAATTCTTTTGAGCAGGCTGCAAAGTGGATTTACATTTAAAAGAATACATTTTAAAATTGCATTCTTAATGGTGAAGTAGAATGATACAATCTATTTCTTTCTGTAACGTGCAGGAAGCTCTGAATTTAGGGCTGTAAATAGTAAACTCTGTGTTAATGATGATGTGCCACTTACCGACATAGAGGTACACACATGGTCAAAGCCAAACATAAATGGATATTTTTCAAAGTTTTAACCTTTTTGATTAATTTGAGACTAATATTTTGGGGTTTTTTTAAGTAAAATGTGCAGTGAAATTAACATAAGCCAAGGATTTAAAAGTTGCAGTAAGGAAAGTTTCTGGCTGTGTATTCTGAGCAGAGCTGGAGTTCTGCAGGGAGCCTGTTCTTCAATCCTCTACAATTGGAACTAAAATCCTACCAGAGTCCTTTGTTTTTCCATAGTGGGTACAGACAGTGTTTATGCTGCAAAATCTGAAGATGCTCTTTATGCCTTTTACTCAGTTTTCTTTCTAATCCCCCCAGAAACGGCTGGAGCAGCAGAAGCAGATCCCTGCAGGGGGGGTGGTGGCTGCAGCCACCACATCCAGCAGCACTGCCACCACCGTGTCCACTCCCCAGAAAGTCGTGGTGGGCCCCTTGGCAGGCCCAGTCCCCACAGGAACCAAAGTAGTGCTGACTACTAAAGTGGGTTCTCCAGCTACAGTAACATTCCAACAGAACAAGAACTTCCACCAGACTTTTGCCACTTGGGTTAAACAAGGCCAATCTTCAACAGGTAAGTGGCCATTTAGCATGGGAAGAACATACAGGAGTTCATCCTATAACATCACATCCTATAAACTTCCCATCTTCTCCAGAATACACAGCATTGTTACATTGCTGGTTATCTTTGCTCTTAATTCTTGCTACGCCACCAGAACATTTCTGAGATTATAGCTGTGTCGTTTTTCTTTGCTAGGAAGTCTTTATTTCTGACCTGTCTCATGAATTCCTGACAGTTGTACTAGTAATCATCAGTACAATCATTCTGTGGTGTTGTACCATACTGTTTCCTAAACAGAATCTTGGCCAAAGCAAGCATGACACATCCAAAACAAAAAAAAAAAAAGAAAAAGAGAAAAAAAAAAAAAAAAAAGAAGTAAAAACCATCCTGTAGTTTGGTGTTTCATACTTGAAAAAAACCACTCATTTCACTGACTAATTGTTGTGCTCTAAACCTGCCTGTTCTGTGTGCCTCACTAGCCACTAGCACAGCTGCCACCTCAGCCACAAGCATTGCCAGCACAGGGCAGACCTTCCAGCTCTCAGGCAGCCCAGTAACGATGGCAGGGAAAGTGATAACTAAGCTGCCACTCCCTGCAAACAGCAAGATTGTTGCCGTCAATGTGCCATCAACTCAAGGAGGTAGGGAAAGGGAACTCAATTCAAATGTATTCCAGCTTGCTGATTAATTCGCCATTGACACTATTTTCCCAACTGTGACTTGAAGGGGGAAAAATTATGTGGATAATTACAAGTTTCTAGAGCTTGCTCCCTCCCCAGTGTTGCCTATTTGTGTCTGTAAGGGGGAAAATGCAAGGGTTTTTTGCCTGTAAATTATTCAGCATTTCTAAGTGCAAAATTAGGAGCTTTACTTTGAACAGTGTGGAATGAAGCATGCCTTTTTTATGTTGTCTAAATCAACAAAACAGCTTTCTTCATTAAAAAAACCCTGCTGTTTTTAGTTATTAATGCTTACAGCTGCTCTTCAGTGATGAGCAGGAGTTTGGATCCAGACTAAGATTAGCATTTTTTCATCTTAGCTCAAGAAGAGGACTGAATATTTTGATATTTGTGTATATATATTGGACAGAAGAGCTCAATTCTCTGTCTCCATTATACTTCATATCTGAGCAAATCATGAGGGCTGCTGGTTTTGTATTGGAATTTCTTAGGTGACAGGAGAAAAACTGCCCATTTTCTTCAGCCCCACAAGCTTGTAGGTGGAAGGTGTTTAAACTGGTCTCCTACATTTGAAATTAATCAGATCATAGCTTTTATTGGTTGTATAACACTAATTTGTGGCACCCTGTCAATGCAAGGGCTTCTTTGTGAAGATTCACACTTTCCTTAATCTTATCTAAGATACCTGTTTCTTCACTTAAAATGTAGTTGCACTATTGACAAAGTATCACGCTGCTTGTTTTTACAAAAAGACAAAGTCTCTCCCAGGAAATGTTGAAAGGCTCAAAGGTGTTCTAGAAACCTGGAGCCCCAGTTCTAAATGCCACCCTGGAGCTGCATTGGTTTCTTTCTCTGGCCCTTCTGTCATTAATGACTTCTCAATTTTTCTTTGATTAGGTGTGGTTCAAGTTCAGCAAAAGGTATTGGGTATCATTCCATCAACCACAGGTGCAAGTCAAACCTTTACTTCATTCCAGCCAAGGACAGCAACTGTAACCATTAGGCCAAACACCACAGGGACATTAGGAACAACAAGCACTTCACAAGTAAGATGTTTTTCTGATTATTTAACTCCAAAAAAAAAAAAAATGTGGGGGCCAAGATTTTGAAGTTATTGGCAGATATCAAAAGTTCTGTCTAATGGCTTTTCAGTGGTTTTTTTCCGAGGAGGTACAACAATTCTCTCCAGTTGGAAAAGCTAATTGAGCTTGGTAAACCAGTGGTGGGCATAGGTGAAAAAATATTGGATCTGCTTCTATCTTATTATTTCTTACTATATTTAAATTAAAAGAAAAAAAAAAAAACACAAAACCCACACGCAATAAAAGAGAGAGGGCATATCCCAGGGTTTTTTTTCCCAAGTTTACACGTGGTCTCCACTCTGGTGCCCGTAGGTAGTGCCAGGGACGCCGCTCCGCCCTGGGATGACAGTGATCCGGACACCACTCCAGCAGTCCCCCCTTGGGAAGACCATCATCAGAACCCCTGTAGTGGTGCAACAAGGTATTCTTCCAGCCAGTAGGTTCACTTTGTTATTTAAATTTCCAGTGTCCAATCCGTGGTTTGTTTCTTGATAAACTCCTTCGGTATCATTATGTCCCTCTTTTTGATTCTCGACTTTTAACTTATGCCTTTTTTTTTTTTTTGGCTTTTGAACGTGTTGGTTGCAGGCTTTGTCAATGTGGTTCATCATTGACACTGGGAAATCTAGTGCTTATTTTTGATAAGTCCATTCATTTTGGGACAAAAAAAAACCCAAACAGTTGAAAAAACCTAAAAACATTTAGTGTAACTCTGCATTGAGAAAGCTTGCCTGTAAGAAAAAAAACAAAAAAAAAGAAGCTAAGTGTCTGAAGTGCTCCCTGTGTATGCAAATTTGATTAAAATAGAAGACATTTTGCAGACTTTTTTTCAGTCAATCACGCAGACAAATGGTTTGTGAAGAACATTTCTGTGCAAACTGCAGTGTTTGCTTCACCTGTCTGATCACCATCACACCCCGCTGCAGGTCGGGCCTGGGAGCTTTGCTGTGCTTACGGTTCAAATGCTGGAAACGTGTTCCTTATCTCAAATTACTGTCTTACAGGTCAGACACAGCAAGTGGTGACTCAGATAATCAGGGGTCAGCCTGTCTCCACGGCAGTTTCTAGTACCAGCACAGCTTCTTCCAGTGCTGGGCAGAAAACGGTCACAAGTTCTGGAGCTCCTCCCCAGCCAGTGCAGCCACAGCCCCCCTCGCAGCCCCCTCGCCCTCAGCAGGGGCAGGTGAAGCTCACCATGGCCCAGCTCACCCAGCTCACCCAAGGACAGGTAAAACATTGCCCAACCCTGGCTGTGCAACTGTGCTGACACCCCCCAAGCCTTTGGGTTTCAGCAGTGCAGTGCATCTGCTCTGGAGTCTGCGGGTCACCTTCCTTTGGGGGGACCACAGTTACAGACTGAAAGAAGCTTGAATAGTGTCTGCAAAGTTTTAACTGGTGCTTCCTGTTGGATTCCCCAGTAAGGTGACTGGCATCAGGATTGTTTAGCAGTGTGGAAAAAAGTCTTTAATAGCAGTAAGGGACATAGTTATTCTGTTTCATGGACCCTTCAGATCGTACATTCGTTCCTTGTCTTTTGATTTTGTGTGAAGATTTGGTTTCCATTCATGTTATTCAGAGTCTCAGAGAAAAAATTACAGTATCTGGAAGTGAAGGAGGAGAAGGTTCTTTAAGCTTCTGCTGAGATCATGAGGATCTATCAGCAAAAAATAAGTTGAGAGGCGAGCACAGGGTAAAAATAGACTTCATTGAGTTATCACAATACCTGTTCTACAAATTATAAATAATATGTATGAATGATTGTAATGTACAGGCTGCTGGTTGCCAGGTAACACTTTTTTTAATGTGGAACAAGACTCTGAGCTGAAGGAGGGCAGGTTTAGGTTAGATATTAGGAAGAAATCCTTCACTATGGGGGTGGGCAGGCCCTGGCACAGGTTGCCCAGAGAAGCTGTGGCTGCCCCATCCCTGCAAGTGTCCAAGGCCAGGTTGGACGGGGCTTGGAGCAAGCTGGGATAGTGGGAGGTGTCCCTGCCCATGGCAGGGGGTGGAAGGAGATCACCTTTAAGGTCCCTTCCGACCCAAACCATTCTGGGATTCTGTGAGCTGCTACACCAAAGACACAGAAGAATTTTTGTAGGGACCTTACTCTCTACTGTGGGTTCACAAAATGTGTCACTCCAACCCAGTCATCTGTTGATGATAGAATTGTTGAAAGTGTATTTTAGTATTTCATGATCTCAGGTGCTAGTTTTGAGTTTTGGGAATATGGTATGGGGTAAAAGTACTGAATTCTGAAATCCAAACCCCTAATTGTTCTGATTTTCAGCGAAGTCTGTCTAAGAATTGTATCACTAATATCTCAATATTAACTTTTTCCTCAGGGTGGCAGTCAAGGCTTAACTGTGGTAATTCAGGGACAAGGTCAAACTACTGGTCAGCTACAATTAATCCCTCAGGGTGTGACTGTAATACCTGGCCCGGGACAACAGCTCATGCAAGCAGCTATGCCAAATGGTACAATCCAGAGGTTCCTCTTCACTCCACTCCCAGCAGCTGCTACTACAGCCAGCACAACTACCACCACGGTTTCTACTTCGACCTCGGGTAAGCATTGCTCTGCTCGGCAGAAAAAAGCCTCCATTTCAATTGTGTGGGAGTTTTCATGCAGCTGGAGATGGTCTGCTACTACAGTAAATTTGTTGGAAGTGTGTTGCAAAGCGTGCTGAATTTCTGCATAGGGCTTTTCAGTGGTTCTGAGGGGTTTGAACGAGTCGGGCTCGGGGATGTGCCATTTGAAGCTAATGGAACGCTTGTTTTCCTCGTCGCCAGGTGCAGGGGAGCAGAAGCAGGCCCAGCCAGCAGCAACAGTGCCAGCAGGTCAGGGGCAGCCCCAGAGCCAGCAGCAGTGCCCGGCTGCGGCGCAGATCCCGCCGGTGCCCCAGGCCGAGGCTCCGGGCCAGCCCGAGGCTCCGGCTGCAGCTCCTGCTGACTCTCCGCTCCCTCCCGAAGCACAAGCGGCCAAGTCTCCGGCTCAGTGTCCGGCCCAGGCTCCGGGACCGTCTGCAGCGCCAGGCCCGATGCAGCCGCAGCCCGCGGTCCTGCCCCAAGGCCAGTCCCCAGCCCAGGCTCAGCAACCAGCTCAGGTGCAGACTCCAACCCACGAACCGAGCCCGCTGCAGCCCCCTGCTCCCAGCCAGCAGCTCTCAACCCTGCCGAGTTTAAATCAGGTTCCTGGGCAACCCCCAGCTCGTCCTCAGCTGCAACTTCAGCAGCCTCCAACAAAAGTTATTGCAGTGCCTCAGCTTCAGCAGCAAGTGCAAGTTCTCTCCCAGCTGCAGTCCCAGGTGGTGGCTCAGATACAAGGCAGTTTGCCCCAGCAGATCAAGCTGCAGTTCCCCATTCACATCCACCAAAGCAGCCCAGGGCAGGCTCACCAGATTCAGAGTGTGGTGACAGTGCAAGCAGCTAGTGTTCAGGAGCAGCTGCACAGAGTTCAGCAGCTCAGGGAGCAGCAACAGAAGAAAAAGCAGCAACAGATAGAAATTAAACGTGAGCACGCCCTTCAGGCTTCTAATCAAAGTGACATTATCCAGAAACAGGTAAAGTTAACAGAAGGAAATGAAACCTTAATGAATTAAACAAAGCTCATTTTAAATGCCTGTTCTTGTTAACAATGTTAATACATTTGATAGGCAGTTAATTTGATTCTTTCAGAGTTAGTGCAGGATTGCTTTTGGCCATTTAATTAAATATTCTGAGTTAATTCAGCACATCAAGTCACTTGTACCATGTTTACATTCCTCTGTCACCTTGATTCAACTTACCACTGGCTGCTGGGACAATCCATCTTTATTCTCAGTTCAGGAAAGACAGGTCATAGCCAGGAGAGCTGATGGTCAGAACACTTGTGCAGTACTTTCATTACCTGAAAACTGAGGTTCCAAGGAGGTACCTGACATGTAAAGCTGTTGGATGGCTGCGGGGCTTAAAACCAAAAAATAGACACATCAGACTCTTACCATTTCTAAAATAAGACAACCAGTCACTGAGGAAATACAGTCAATTTACATTTAGACCCTGGGTTTAAACTTGACATGAGCAAAATATCCTACTCTGGGGGTGGGATGTTAATTTTCAGTTTCTTTTCCAATTTTCAAATAACTGTTTTAAGCAAGTGCTGCTCCCCTGATAAAATCAGCTTTGTCTTGTCACTGAGTGAAATAAATAACACTCTTTAACTTAGGAAACGTCCTGGTTCTCCCAGTAGTACTGTGAAATACTGGCTAAAGTTTTCATCTTTTATTTTGGATTCTGTATCATCCTACAGGTGGTTATGAAGCAGAATGCTGTCATAGAACACCTGAAACAGAAGAAGATGCTGACACCAGCTGAGAGGGAAGAAAATCAGAGGTGAATGTGCATCACAGTGCATCTCTAGATGTGAAAGCTTTACATTTATAACATCTTTTAATGGTGGCATCATAAAACACTGGCTTGTAAAAAAACCTGCTTAAGGAAATGTTGCTGGTTTGAAATTGCTTAGAGTAACACTTATGATGATCTGAACTTTGAATCCTGTGTAATCTCAATTTTATTTTGATTATATGTTATTTAAGTATTGTTATGTATCATGTTTGGAGCTGGCCACAGTTTTTAAACTCAAGGTAAAACCCACCCGTGAAGGAGCACAGAATGGAAAGTTAATGGTTCTGCTGCAGAAAAAGCCTGGTTTTTGTTTGTCCTTTATCGTGGCCATTTGTTTCCATTCTTGTCCTCTGCACATCCCACTCTACAGAAGGAGCTGAAGAGTTGGGAGACAGTTTGACAGACTGGGAGATTTTATGCTGGAAGCTGCTAACCAGAAATGTGAAGTGTGTGTCATTTGTCTTGGGACTCCTTTTCACTCCTGCAGTTGCTTCAGTTAGATAATCACAAGTGTGTGTGTCAGATACTAAGAAAAAGAAGAGTGTGTTTTATAAGATTTTGATCATCAAATCACAAGCTCAGTTGATTACAACACTATCACTGGGTGCTGCTTATTTAGTGTGGACAATTGCCTAAGGAATAAGGTGTATTGGATATTCTCATTTCGTGGTGTCAGACAGCCACATTGGTATTTCGATTGACAAAAGCCCAATTTAAAAAAAAGGGGGAAAAAAGGGTTCTAACTAGCCTGGTTCATGGTGCAGCTGTCTTTCCATCTCACTGATTTATTCTTCTCCAGAAAGAAATAAAAATTGCAGAACAAGTGAGCAGGAAAATAGATTTAGAGTTTCATTTAGCAGAAGAAAAATTAATCCTGAGCCATTAGTGAAGAAATTGGGAACTGTTTTATAGTGAATTTTATACAGTGAAAACTATTTGTCAGTCCTTGTGCCAAAACACAAAATCTTCGTATTTGGTGGTCACTGGAGTGAGGAAATAGCTGCTTTAGGAGTTACAGGCTTCCAACTCACTTCCATCCTCAATCAGAATAAACATCCAGCTCTTTCAAACAAGGCTGTGGAAACTGGATTAAGTGAAAATGTCTTTAATCATAATAAAGCCAAAGCTTTGCTGGGAGTTGTGGAACAGCTAGTCCTCAGCTCAGTTAAGGCTCTCTGGAGCCTAACAAGGGTCTTGATCTCTCCCAGCAGTGTTGCAGTAAATAAGCAGGAGTGGGAGCAGTGTGTGTTACTGAAGTTACCTTGTGCCTCTTCAGAAATACAATCATTTCGCTTGCGGTGACTGGACACCCGATTCTGCTTTCTCAGCTGGGAGTAAGCAGGCAGCTCAGCACAATGTCCCTTTTCTTCATTCCTTCCCCAGGATGATTGTGTGCAACCAAGTGATGAAATATATTCTGGATAAGATAGACAAGGAAGAAAAGCAGGCAGCTAAGAAGCGGAAGCGGGAGGAGAGCGTGGAGCAGAAGCGCAGCAAACAGAACGCCACCAAGCTCTCAGCGCTGCTCTTCAAGCACAAAGAGCAGCTGAAGGCTGAAATACTGAAAAAAAGAGCACTGCTGGACAAAGATCTGCAGATTGAAGTGCAGGTAAGGTTAGAACCTCAAGGACTAATTTGATTTGAAGCTGGGGAGAACGTTTGTGTGGTGATCTTTGTTTGCTCAGTGAGATTTTAAGGATCTTTGCAGGAGGAAACTCTGGTTGTGAATCCTCTGCCGAGTTACTGGGTATCCTTTGGATGCCTCTTGGTTTTCTTGTGGGCTGAAGTCACCTTGTTTTTACAGCCAGTGGGCCAGAGCAGCCCAAGAGTATCATCCCTAAATGTTGTCTGAATTTATAGTTTAAGAACATGAAAAAAATGCGTATTTAAATGGACTTGATTGTTTTCTTTTTGCTAAGTGTGGGGATTTTTGCCTAGACTGTAATGCTGTCTTGAAATAATCATATGAAGTGCCTCCCTCTCTATTTATTCATTTAATACACTTCAGGAGGAGCTAAAGAGAGACTTGACTAAAATTAAGAAGGAAAAGGAAAAGGCCCAGGCAGCAGCTGCTGCAGCAGCAGCCGCAGCCGCCGCCGCTGCCCCGCCACCACCACCACCAGTGCCACCAGTGCCACCAGCACAGCAGGCAGCCAGCGTCACCTCCTGCTCCTCCACCACTGTCCCAGTGCCAGTGTCCTCCCAGAAGAGGAAACGAGAGGAGGAGAAGGATTCCTCGGCTTCCAAGTCCAAGAAGAAGAAAATGATCTCTACTACCTCAAAGGAAACGAAGAAGGACACAAAGCTTTACTGCATCTGTAAAACGCCTTACGACGAGTCCAAGTGAGTCGTGGTGCCAACAGCCCCCTCCTGCATGTTCTTAGTGAGGCTCAGTGTCAGCGTTAGTGCCAGGCAGTGCTAGAGCTGGAGACAGTGGCAGGTTGTTGCAGGGATCACCGAAGTATAGAGAATAAAGTCTCTATTTTCCACTAGCAGTTACAACTATTAACATAGCTGGTTTATGCCGTTACTGTTCGTGGTTTATATTTCCTCGTTTGCATGTCTCCATCGTGTGACCTTCCTGTCTCACATGCACATACTCTTTTCTTTTTTCCCCTCCGCTCTGTTACTCTTTCTTTTGCTGTTTTGCCTCTGCCTCAGAAGCAAGTGACAACTTGGTTTGGGCAATTTCTTGTGGATAAGTAGCTTTGGTACCGTCTTCCAGTCAATGAACTCTTTTTTTGTAAGTCAGTAGCCAGTAAAGGGGGCTCTGAGCCACTGGACTGCAGTTCACTTTGGACAATGTTTCGGGGAGAAATGGTTTCCATGTGTTAGAATTTGCATTCCGGGGTTGATAAAAATAAAATGAACGTTTGTTTAAGCATTTGACAAAGTGAAAACTGCAGTTCTCTGTAGTTTGGTTCTGATTGTGAATGAGGACAAATGTTTGTGCTACGTACAGAGCTTGTGAAGAAATGTTGTAAGTGGTGGAGTGGGAGATCCAGTGGATTCCAGGGAATAGTGTTACGGATTCCTGCTTAACAGCAGTAGTTAGTACTGGTTGACATCTGAGAGCTGTGTAGAGATGTATGTAAAATAAATCTGACTTCAGACCAATTCCAAGTGAGTATTTATCTGCTCGACAAGTGAGCAGATTCACACTCAGAAGTATGGATTGGTGCCATTTGGTGGTGGATCAAATGCTGATACCAGAGAGAAACCACAGAGCTGGAGTGGTGCTTTCATTCCAGAAGTGCTTCTTCCTTCCAAGTGTAGGGCCAGGACTAGGGGATCTCTTGAGGTTCCTTCTGGCCTTTTTTGGATTTTAATTATTTTCTTAGATGAAGTTGAGGTCTTTGGGTTTTTTTTCATCTTGGCTGTTGCCCGTTCCACCAGTACTTGAGCATGGGGAATGGGGCTGCTCCCTGTGCTGCCAGTCCTGCAGGAAGGGCAGAGCGATGCCCTGGCTGTGAATTCACTGTGACCTCTAAGGAATATCACTTAGGGAATGTTGTGTCTGTGTCAGGCTTTGTCATCCAGTGCTTTTAGGGGACCCTGTTGTTTGGTGTGATCCTGAACAGAGATGTGTTGCTGCCTCCAGTTAGTGAGGGATACAACTGGCACAAAATGAGAGGAACAAATTCTGTGAGCAGAGGGAATTGATTGTCAGACTAACTCTGTGGTGAACAGACTGAATTTTAATAGCCTAAAATCATGTGCTTCAGTGCACTGAATAAAACTTGAAGAAAATGAAAGGTCAATAACTCAGTAGTATCCTCAGCAATATGATTCAGCTCTGCTTTGTGTGAGCTTTAAATTTGATGTTCTTACAAATGATGGGCTGTGCTGTTGAACTCCTTAATCCTTTCCCTACTTGGAAAGGAATTAGTCAAGTTTTAAAACAATTTTCTGGGAAACATCTTTTTATTTTCATATATACGTAGGCATCAGATCTTCCTCTTTGTGCTGGTTTCTCTTTTCTACTTCAGAAAAGATACTTGAAAAGCGAATCTGTGGTATTTTATGAATACCCTGTGCGTTCTTTTGGATGTAGTAAATTCTGCCGTGTATTTTACTGCAGGTTTCTTATGTTTAGCTCTCATTTGTGATACCCCAGGGCTGGAGGGGTTTGCTGATATTGGTTTTGAGGATGGTCAGCAAGGATATCTTTCTAAGATTCCTGTTTTGTCAAAGCATGATGTGACACCTGTTCCACGTTCCAGTGCAAGGTTTGGCATCCACACCTGGATGTAAAAATGCTTCCCCATCACCAGGAGCAGCCACAGCCCCTCCTGGGAAGGGAACACGTGCTGAGTTGTTGAGAGTTGTCAGAACCTCCGTCTGTCCGTTCTTTATGCAAGTTGGGTTGTGTGATACCCATTTTAGGGTTTTCCTGCCTGCAAAATAGAAGAGAAAAGGCAGGATCTGGGTGTCCAGGGTGTGTGCAGAGGCCCAGGGAATTAGAGATGGTTTTGTGGAACGTGGGGTAGGCACTGCCCTGGTGCTGGTGTGGCGTCCCAGGGGTGTTGCAGACTGACAGGATGGCAGGAATTCCCACAGCAGCACGTGACAGGGGCTGTGTTCTCCAAAACCCAGGAAGATGAAAGCTCGCAGTCCGCTTGCTTTTGCTTAGGCAGAGAGAATGGATGTGCACCGTCCCCATCTGGTTGTCACTAGTCACAGGTGTGTCCTGAGGTGTCCATACACGAGTTACAAACATCCTTGCATAATATTTTACAGTTTTGTCACATCATTCTGTGCAAGGTGCCATCCCCATGGTTCTGTCCCTGGTTGCCTTCACTTTGTGTCATGCCATACGTGGTTCTGTCACACAGCTGTGTCTGAGAGGAGACATGATTCACTCCAGAACGCTCCACATTCCACTCTGTCGCAGTTTTAAGTAGTTTATTATCAGTTTTTCAGTGCCCCCTCCCATCAAAGAAAACCACCCCCCCAAGATTTAAAATTGACAACCATGCCCTGAGCCCATTTTCTGTCGTCTCATGTTGTACCAGTAGTACCTCCACACGGCTGGTTGCATGTTCTTGTAGTGTACTTGTAACTCCTAGTTGGTGTTTGCGCTTCGCTTTTGTTTTTTAAATTAACTGAGCCCTACATTTTCAAACCTTAAGGAGATGTTTCAGTGGCTTTTGAGCTGCAATTTTGAAAATGTAAACCTTTTCCTTTGGCCTTGTCTTTTTGTGCCTTTTGATAGTTTTTCCACACGCACACTGAAGACAGGAGGCTTTTAGCCCGCTCTGGTTCCATATGAATATGTACATATTAATACATGTGCATTTTAATTTAAAATTGACCCAAGTGACCTTACTGCCAGTCTAGCTGCAGCGTGAGGTAGTTTGGAAGGGCAGGGAGCAGGGCAACTGAGACAGAAAGCAGGCCAGCAGCAAGTACAGCAGAGAGAAATGCAGGGGAAAAAAAAAGTGCCATGCCATTTGAAATGACAATTACATTGTCATTTTCATTGTGAACACTTTTAGGTTCTATATTGGCTGTGATCTTTGTACTAACTGGTATCATGGAGAATGTGTTGGAATCACAGAAAAGGAGGCTAAGAAAATGGATGTGTACATCTGTAATGAGTGTAAACGGGCACAAGAGGGCAGCAGTGAGGAGTTGTACTGTATCTGCAGAACACCTTATGATGAGTCGCAGTGAGTTCGGATCAGAACCTCTTATTCCATGTTTAGGTAGCAAACTGCTCTGACTGTGCTTTCCTGTTCCTTGCCAAGCATAAAAAAAAAAAAAAAACAAGACAAAACAAAGAGTTATTCTGCATATGTTGTATTCATTCGTAATACAAAATTGCTTTCTGGTAATTGTCTTTTTCCCCCCCACCCTCCACCCCCCTCCCCCCGGTCCCCCAACTGTTTCTGTTCTGTAAATGTTTAGGAAAAGTGGAGTTTTCAGGGTGGTCAAAATGTGTTGTAGTTTTTATGCCAAAACACCGTGAATTTAAATTGGGATTTATTTTACCTTTTGGTTTGTTTTAACAAGGGATGGTTAGATTAAAAGACAAATGCTGTGTTGAGTGGATTTTTTTTGTGCTTTGATGTGGCTAGAAAACATAATTTTAGTATGGGGGTGTGTGGTTGGTATATGATATGTATATATATATTTACTGTAAGGCTTTGTGTCATAGAGTACCCCTCCTGTATTCAATTACAAGACTGAAGCTCCCATATGAAAAATGCTTGTATGGAGTGAACCAAGCCCTAGTTTTAGTCCAGTTTGTGCAAAATGCATCTTGAATTGTTTTGGATACTGGCTGGGTGAGACTTCTGGCTTTCCACTGTTCCTTTCATCTCTAAAGCAGAAGAATGATTTTTGCAATCTCAATTGCTTGAAAGTGCCTATTACAAAATCCAGGAGCTTGTTTTGCGATGGTCTGTCATTCAGCCTGTTTGTAAACACACAAGCGGCTGGAATAGTGTCGTTAGAATTGGTCACTCTGAAGTATCACGTTGTGCTGTTGTACTGAACCGTGCCAAGTATCTGCTTGGGGGTTGCAGGTTTCTGTGTTAGATGTGAAGTGGACACTGGGGAGGTGAAGGCACTGACACTTGGTTTGGCTCTTGCAGATTCTACATTGGCTGTGACCGGTGTCAGAACTGGTATCACGGGCGCTGCGTTGGCATTTTGCAGAGCGAGGCCGATCTCATCGACGAGTACGTGTGCCCGCAGTGCCAGTCCACAGAGGATGCCATGACTGTGCTCAGCCCCCTCACTGACAAGGACTATGAAGGGTTGAGGAGGGTCCTGCGCTCCTTGCAGGTGAGGAGAAGGGTGGCAGCACCTCGAGAGCCTTGGAGGAGGGTTTGACTCCTCTGTGGTAACTCCTCACGAAGAGGGAATAGCAAAACTTTGCTTTTTGGTGAGAAATGCCACTGTGTCAGCTGCAAACGTGCTTGACGTTACTGTGCTGAAGAACATTTACAGTAATTACTGTGTCAGTGCTAATGAGTCGGTGGAACTAAGCAGTGTCTTCACTGAAAGGCTCTCAAAGGAAGGAGGTTCTGAATCCCAGAGGGCAGAGTGGCAGCCCAGGGGCGCAGGGTGTGCAAGGTGCAGTGTTCTCTTCTGCACAATGTGCATTGCTCTGTTCTCAGATCACCTTGCTGTGCCTTCTCTTCTACATTTCTGTACTCTGATTCAGAGTTACCAGATTTCAGCAGCGTTCTTCCAGGGGGTCGTTATCAGCATCTAAATGATAATCCTGATAATAAGAATAACATCACTGTCTGATACAGTATATTTCTGGTTTGTCTGTCACTCCCAAATAGGCTTTTTCTGCTAAAACTGTAAAGAATTTTTAAGAATTCTTACAATTCTTAAAATTATGGTAACAAGAAATCCTGTAAGTAATATTTTTGTTGCCCTATATTTTGCATACATTTTATGGAAACAAATTAATTTTTGAGTACTTGAAAGCACTCTCAGTAAATTCATTCCATACTTTTCCATGCAGCCTGTTCAGCACAATATCCTGTTATGTCTGAATTTCACATTGTTTCCTGTTTTGAAGCCCAACTATTCGGTCATTGACATTTAAAACATCAGATGAGAACTAGTCACTTTTTCATCTAATGCTGCACTTCTTCCTTAAATTCAACTCTAGACCCCAACAGATAAAAGGATGATGCAAATATTTCACTGTTAATAGTGTTGATTTAATTTTATTTTTCATTCTCTCCTCTTTCCCTGCCAGGCTCACAAGATGGCATGGCCCTTCCTAGAACCAGTAGATCCCAACGATGCACCAGATTATTATGGTGTCATTAAAGAACCAATGGGTAAGTGTTGGTGAGGAGAGCCTGAGCGAGGGGATTCAGGCTTTTGAATGGCAAATTAATTCCCTGCTGCCCAGTTCTGGCCATGTGTTGTGAAATGCCCAGGTTTTGCAGTGAGGCAGGTGAAACAGTGTGATTTCTCATTGATATATTTAGAGGTTCTGGGGGTTAATTTGTCTAAATCTGGCTGACTCCTTCACCCTGCGTGCTGTGAGTCTAACAGAGGAAATGTGGAAGTCAGTGCAGCGATAGAATGGAATTCTTGGGTTTAAGTTGCCGTATTTAAAGAGGACAATTTTGTTATGTTTTTCTTTTGCTGGGTTTTTTACATCCTTGTGCATCAGCTCCTACAAAGTTTGGGATGTTACTCCAGAGGCTGAGGAGGAGGTGGTGCTAACACAGGGAAGTGCGACATGCAGCTTAAGATGGAGTTTAAAATCATCTTCATCTGACTTGACAGAGCACTAAATTTTGTATTCCATGTAATTTGTCTGTAGGAACAGAATGGATTCAAGTGTTGTGCATGTGGGGAGAGAGGAGAGGGAGATGCTGCAGCTTTACAAGTGCTTTGCTCTGGTCTCCTTAGAGCTTAGCAGGTAGTTGGGAATAAGCTGGATAAGCACTTGAATATTATTTTTTTATAGAAATTGTGTCCTTTTCTACTCCAGAGTTTTGGATTGGGCTGTTATGAAAATGCTTAACACATTTCATAACTGATGGGTTAAAGTTTATAAGGAAAGCTCAAATAACAATATCAGTAAGCATATGATGATTGAATGGAGTAAAAAGTGCATTTAGCCCTTTCTGGCTTAACTAAGAGGAAAAGACACTTGTAAGTAGAAAAGGTAATCCAGGCCCAGGTAATGCAGTTGTTTTCACACTTTCTGGCATTCCTGGTATTTAAAAATAAGCACTTCAAAGGCTATTTCCAAGGATAGATAAGTTGTTTTTCTGTCTGAAAGTGCCACTAGACATTTACACAGTTATATTTATGACAGTTCTCCTCCCTCTCCCTCTTTTAATGGCTATTTGCATTCGAATAGGACAGTTACTGTTCACTTCACCATTCCTGCCTCTTTAAAGTGCCTGGTCAGGCAGGATGAGAGCTGGGGCATTTTGCATCTTCCTGCACTTGAAATCTCTCCTCCGTGCCATGTGCAACGTGCACGTGCCCCTGAGAATTGAGAGTTCATTCAAAGCAAGTCAGGAATTCAAAAAATAATCAGAAGGTACAGTACCAGAAACTGAATCCACATTGGCTGACCTTTTTCTCCTCCCCCCCTTAATTTCTTCAGAAAAATCAGGGAGCTTCCTGCGAGAGACCCGAGTTGTCCAAGGCCATTCTGATAGCTGCATTTGAGGCTTTGCAAACTTGCAAACAGGGCTTTGTTTCCTGCAGTCCTGACAGTGTAGACTTGTGTTTAGGATGAAAATGTCTCATTTAAGCCATCTTTGGTTTCTTTAAAGACCTGGCCACCATGGAAGAACGGATCCTGAAACGCTACTACAAAAAGGTCACGGAATTTGTGGCAGATATGACCAAAATTTTTGATAACTGCCGTTACTACAATCCCAGTGACTCCCCTTTTTACCAGTGTGCAGAAGTTCTCGAGTCTTTCTTTGTACAGAAACTAAAAGGATTTAAGGCAAGCAGGTAAGTTTTGGGTGTTCTCCCCTAAAATCTCCTTTCTAAGCTCACGTTCATGCAGGGTTTTGCTGCCCCGTGCACTTTCCTGGACAACTTGCTCTGAAAGGGAAATCAATCTGTTCTATAATAGCCAGCTGTCTTTTTTTTTTTTTTGGGTCAAAATTAGGTTTAAATATGGTGTTGTGGAGGTGTTTGTTCCAAAGGAGTTGTCCCATGGAAATTCGGGCAGTATCAGAAATGTACAAAATTTAAATGACACTTTAACTCGTTCCTGCAGAAAAGTTAATGATTTCTGATCAGGACAAATGTCTGGGTTCTGATGATGTTCTACTCTGCAGCAAATACTTCTCATGCTGATAGGAGGCAATCCTGCTGTGAAGCTTATAATCCAATGGAAGAAATTAAAATAGTTCTCTCATCTTTTTACAGCTCACCACCTTTGAAACAGAGAGAATAAATCCAGTTTAAAGCAGGAGATGGAAAAATGAACATAATTCAAAATTGACCTTTTAAAATTAAACTTACCTTTTTTTTTTTCTGTAGAAGGGCCAGGGTAGAGTGTTTCCCTTATGCAGACATTCCAAACAAACCAGGGCAGCTCTACCACATATTTTTGTTGCTTGCCTGTCCTACCCAATAGCACATCCATGGGAGTTCCATCCCTTGGGAAGCTTCACTTTCTCTCCATTGCTGTGCAAGCTGATTTTCACATGGAATGAGAGTAGGATTGATAAGAAGGGAGGAATCAAATGAATTGGTGCAGCATTTTTCTTTGCAGTTTAATGCTGTATTAGTGCTTTTTGCCAGGCAGTTTCCAGCCCGTGTTTCTGTCTCGGTCGTAGCTGGTACCCAGCACTTGCACACTGATTTCATTGCTGCACCTTCTTTGTTATTGTTTTTCATTTATACCATCCATGTCCTCTCTTTTCTTGCAGATTGTGATATCTTTAGTCTGAACTTTTTAACTGGAATCAGAACTGGATGTTGGGGTCACTTTCTTTTATTGTACAATTCATTGACATTAAACTGCCCTAAAAATCCAGCTCGCTTGTCTAAACAGTAACTGTTGTTTTTGTTGCCAGCAGTCCCGCTGGTGAAAGTAACTGCATTAACGCAAATTGTCCCGTTCCTCAAATACTGTATGGAGAAAAATGAAAAATTCATCTTGGAAACCTTGTATTTTATTGTTTTATTATTATAAGTCACTAATAAAACTGTGGATGTCGAAGAGGAGTTTTGCTGAACTCTGCTTAGCAAAAATGTGATTTTTAAAATGCCTGTTCAGTTTTTTCTATTAAGTTAATCCAAAGACTTCTCAAATAAGCAGAGTAGATCTTATTATAAATATCCACAACTAAAAATGTCTTTTTGCTTTCCTTTTGATGGACTACTATTATGTAAATATGTGAGTAAAAATGATTGCAGGCACTTTGGAATATTCCAGAGACACACTGCATTTCCCAAGTACTGAAATATTTGTATTCTGTAGGAAAAAAACATGCTTAAAATTCAGAGAGAATTATTTTAAGTGTTCTTTTTTTTTTTTTTTTTTCCTGAAGGGGAAAAAACTAAATGGAAGCAACGTGGTGGTAATTCCTTTATTATTTGTGGTTTACCCTTTGGCAACACTTGGTGTTCTCCAAACTGAAGGGTGCTTAATTCTTCACTTTTTTCTGTATTCTGCAGGTCCCATAACAACAAACTGCAGTCTACAGCTTCTTAGAGTTCAGCGTGTTACCAAACACACGAGCAAGGATCTGGTTGTCTGACAGTTTTTAATGAAAGGAGCCAGATGTTTTTAGTCAGGTTGTCCTGACAAGACTTGATGTAAACTGCGTTTTTATTGGTCACAACAGTCAAATTATATTCTTGGCTTATTTTTGTCCAAAGGACAAAGAAATAATAATAATAATTAAAAATTTAAAAAAAAAAAATCAGCAGCACCACTTTCTTGTCAAGATCAAATTGTTGTACTATTGTGGCAAAAGCAGGAAAACTTTGTTTTGGTGAAGGAGAGAGAGAAAGAGAGCAAGAAAAAAAGATACAGTAAATGGGGTCACGTTTAACTCCATGGAAATGCCACGTCTGTTCTTCAGTGAAGAAGCTGGTTTAAAGTCCACACAGAAAACTTTGACTGTATTTATTTATTGTTGCAAAAAAGACGCTTTTTTATTGCTGCCCTCATTTGTCAGCTAATTATTTTTTCTTATAAAATCCAGCCCCGGTTCCATGTAATCCATTCTGTATCTTAACATGATTCCTGTAGGTAAAAGTACAAGAAGACCTCTAGATGTCTTTTCTTTCTATGAAAGGAGCTGCTATGTACACATGTGCACACACACAGGACTGGGAATCAACAAGGAGTTTATCATTCATGGTAGATAAAAACAAGCTTGCATAGAAGTTGGGCTGAGTGGTCATGGACTACAGACTCTGTTGCCTTGAATATAACAGTACAATTTGTCATTTACTCTGCACCAGACTGAACTGAGTAAAATCTATTTGAAGGTATCTTGTTTGTAAACATTTGTCAGATTCTAATTTTTTTTTCTTTTGTATTAAAATTCAAAATATGGATGTATATGAAACAAAATAAATGGAGATCATTGTTCTCCCCACAGATGGAGGTGTGTTTGAGTGTGCGCTGACACGTGGGCTCTGTGCAGGAGTGCAGGTATTGCAAGGAATTAGGGGTGGGAATGGCCAGGGAGGTCGGACCCCACTGCTCCCAAGGTTGTGGATACCACGGTCCGTTCCCAAGCACCTGTTATCCCATTATAACGTGGCTGCAGAGGTGCCAGAATGACTGTAACAGATGGAACGGGGTAAGGAAGTATCCTGTCAAGTGTCCCTGCCCACTGCTGCGTTCAGGGGATTTGCCAAGTGCTCTGGGAATGTGGAGTACCACGTGTAACTGTATCCCTGGGAGGCGGCCGGGCTGCCTCCGTGTTTCCTGGGGGATAAACTGCAGTCCGAGAAGATGCAAATTGCAGATGAGGAGGTTTTCTTGCCCGTCTCCCCTCCCTGCAAGTGACTCATGGTACCTGTCTGTAGTTCCCAGCCCTGGTTTCTCTGCAGCTCCTCACCCACCCGACCACCTTTTGCACTAATTCACGGCCAGCTGGTGTTCCACAGCGGTCTGGGATTTACCTGATTCATGGATAAGCTCCTTTTGGGTTTCACCTCACACCTTGCTATGCAAGAACCTCGGCTGTTATTTTTTCTTACAAAGGTGTTGCCACTGACCACCCTTTCTTACACTTCAGCTCAGGTGTTCAGGTTCTTCTGGGGGGATTTTATCTACTAAAAACCCGCGTGTTTTTTGTACATACAAACGTTGTCATTTAACCTATATGTGAAAATTACTGATTGTTCAGTGTGGAAACAATAATCCATTTATGCTTCTGAAAGTCAAAGAAGAGTAGTTGCATTTAGGTTATGTTGTCCTTTGAAGTTTTTTAAAAATAATGCTGCATATTGTAAGCATTGTGTTTTAATGCAACAAGGAAAAACGTCCCCTTTCTCAGCACTGGGAATATCCTGCATCTCATCCAAACTCCTCAGTACTTCTGGACTATTTATTCATTTTTGAATCCATATGACATGGTTTAAACCTTTCCTACCTGTAGGCAATAGATTGCTGTTTTTAACAAATTGTGGCAAACTGAACAGTACTTTTTTGTACCTTATAGGACACATCATCCTAGACAAATAAAGTAATGTGTTTGACATGGATTTGGTGGTGTTTCTAATGAAACATTTGATGATGTTAAGGGATAGAGGTCTTGGCTTTGCCAGATCATATACAATCCATACATGCAGTTTGATCCTGCTGATTAATTGTCCAACCCAAGCCATTGTGATTCCGTGTGATCCTGTTTCAGTGTGTTCACTTGCCATGCAGTAGGTCAAGGTACTTCTCTCGGTTTATTAGTGGTGATCATTTACAGTTAAATGGTGTTATTGAAAATAAATCATTCTTGATTAATCCCCACCTGCCTTAAAGCATAAAGTCCATAAGGTTTGTGATCTCTGCTCAGTCTTCCTCCTCTTTGTATTTTATAAATGATTGCAACAGTTGTTTTGAAATGGCCTGTGTTGTAACACTGTGATAATGTGAGCTGTACCAGCCTGATTTTCCTTTCTGTCTCTTCAAATTTGAAGCAATTCCCCTCGCTCCTGGTTTAGTTCATGCAGAAGTTTAATGGAGGTTTAAAGCAGAGTGAAAAGTTGAGCTCAGCCAAAAGCCTCGAGTAAACCCTGGAAAGACAAGATGACAACAATATTCCTGCACACCTGGATTTCTGTGTGTTGGCTGCAGAATTTTCCTGTTGGTCCTACTGAGGAGAAAACTATCAACTGTAAGGTACCAGAATTACTGTGGCAGCTGCTGGACTTGAGTTCTGTCTTCTCAGTGTGGTTATTGCTGTGAGGGTTTTGGAATAGCAAGTGAAAGACTCTTGATCTAAGAAATCTTTTTTCTTGAGTGTGTACCTTTAGTATGTGATGGGCCTGGTAACAACAGTCCTGCTCCAGCTCTGTCTCAGCTGGGCTGGGACGTGCAGTGGCTTCCTGCTCAGTTGGGAACATTTTAAGGAGGGACCTTCCAAGGAGGAAGGGAAAGGTAAGAGGACGAAAAAGAGAACACAGGATAAATTGTTCTTCGGGCTCCCAGAGCAGCAGCTCTATCCGAGAGTGTTTTGTGTCAGTTATTGGCATTGAATTGGTGTCCTGTGCTTATCCCTTCCCGGGGACAATCACAGTGAGATCCATGTTGGGTTTGTACCCACACTTCCCTTGGTTAGGTTGCAATAGTGGGAACAGGGCTTGGATGCTGCTCTGGGCAGGGGGTGCCTGGAGGAGTTGCTGGTTAGTGCCTGGACTAGGCTGGAAATAGAAACAGAGAAACTCGAGATGCTCATGTAACCCTTCCTCCTCCTGCCTCCTGTCCCTCCCCATCGCTCCAGTGCTCGGAGTCACTGCCAGAACACTCCTGCTGCCAAATCAGAGCCCCCTCAGAGTCTCTCAGGAAAATTCCATCTGTCCATGCTGTGCTCCATGCAAAGCCTTTCACAGAGCACAAGTGAGCCAATGTGTTTTTTAGGTAGACCCACACTGTGAGTAAATTTCTCAGTCTTTGGGTGCCAACATGTGATGTTTGCTCTTGGTGCTTGGCTGCGTATCAAGACACGCTTGATGCAGTGACCTGTCACCCATCCCCTGCTCTGTGGCTCTTCAGTGACACTAAATGAAGCTGCAGGGGTGTGTGACAGGTAGAATGTGCCAGAACTACCTTTGTTTCAAGGCAGAAAATGCTTATAGAAACCACTACTTCCTGTTGCAGGTCATGTCATACCACTGTATTTGTATTTTTTTTAAGCTATGCTGCTTTTTTCCATTTCTTAATATAAATATGTATTGTCAAATCCCCAACTTATCAAACAAGGAGATGCCTTTGTTTGATGTTATAACATGAGCTTTTTGGGTGTTCCAGAACCCAGGAGACAGTGAAACCAGAACCTCATGAACATTTTATTAGTTTCTTTTACAGACTTAAGATCTGCAAACACTGTCTGGGAACAGCAAACATTTGATTCCCTCTGCAGCCCTTTCCCAGGTTCTTCCATCCCACCACCTTAAAGGTACTAAAAGATTGTATCTGTGATTTTAAAAGTAACTTTACTGATGTGCAAGTGCAAGCTGGGTGATATTTCTGAAGGGGAGTGGCGTCCAGGAGGATCTGCCCGTGCACCCAGGCACACACACTGTGCAGGCCGTGCTCATTCTGCGTTCCTGGGAGTGAACTTGTGCCATTACTCATGAGCCAAACTGGGCATTTGTGCTGTGCAGTTCTTGCTGTGCTTTCAGTCAGTGTGTTCATCTACTCAAACAGTTACACTGCATTCTGTGTGCTTTGTGTGACCGTTTGAGAGGTAGCACAAAAGACACGTTTGAGGAGATCAAAACCAATACAAGCGATACTTAGTGGTGGTGGTTTCTCTTGAATCAAATGCATGTAAGACTTCAGGCAGAACTGTGTGACATCCTGTGTAGACAAAGCTGACATGTTCAGGGGGAGAGGTTCTAAAGTGCAGTTGCTGAGTACTGAGGATGAAGCCTCCAGAGCTGTACATTTACTACAGATTATTAGGGGTGCACTGCAGCAGGGGAGGCTACACTAAACTGTGGCTCTGAAAAAGCTGGAGCAAGTTAACATTCCCTGCCCCACCAGAGGGGCCTGGCCGAGGCATTCCGTGTTTGCTGAAGCACAAGCAGGGTCCGATGGCTGCCCTGGCCAGGCGTGCCCCGGGGGTGCATCCCGCTGCTCCCGTGTCCTGGACGGGGCCACCGGCCCTTACGGGCACTTGGAACGCGCCGCCTGCACCCTGTGATCCCTTTTCCTGTTGAACCTCCTCACGAAGCTGCCGCTGCTCCCGATCCAGCCGTCGCCCGGGCGGAGCCGCCCGCGCAGCGCCGGCAGCAGCTCCGCCGGCAGCTCCCGGCGCTTGTGGAAGATCCGCCCCATCACGATGTACCTGCTCCCTGCGAAGAGAACGGGGCCACAGGGGATGTGGGGCCGCTCCCTGCACTCCGAGGGCACCGCGAGGGGGGAACAGGTGGGAAGTTGTGCCCTTTGGAAACATCCTGAAGGTGCAGCGGCACCCGGGGCTTCCCTGGGACCTTGGGGTGGTGCTGGCGTGGGAATGATGATTTACTGCTGGGGCAAATACTGGTATTTGATAAATGTGCATTTAGAAGGAAAACTGGACTGCTGACAAAGACACCACTTTTAAGCTCCTGCTTCAATTGCTTTGGCATTCCTGAAAACTTGCAATCATTTTGGAACTGGATAAAGTGAAGAATGCTGATACCTGACTTCTTCCCACTTCTCTTTTGGAAGTTTCAAGAAACTGGGATGGAAAAAGCCCTTCACTTTGAGTAAATGCTTTTTTCCCAGATATCCCCAACAACCCCGGGTAAGCCTATTAAACTGGGGCAGACTAAGACTGCACTGCATGCAGAGGAATAGCAGAATGGATTTAGCTGGAATTATTTACCAAGTTTGAAGTCTGGACAGGGTTTACTGCAGTTCAAAGTATCCACAAGTAGGATGTGAACTCGGAAGAAGGCGGCATCGGGAATGACGTACAGGCGGCTCATCTTGTACAACCCATCACCGTTCACCAGGAGTGTAATCCAGTGGACTCCATTCCCCAGGCTTTCCATGTCATAAACAATTCCATTCACTGCTGTTTTAAGGGAGAAAGGGGGGAAAAAAGCAAGGATCAGATTGTGTATAATGGTGACAACTCAGGGTATGTGTGAAGGCTCTTATTTAAAACGCTCAAAGGAAGTGTCGGCAGAAATCCTTGGATTCAGGGGGCAGAGGGAGCTGCTTCAAGTCACCTTTGGCGAGATCATTGTCATCCTGGTTCTGACAAGTGCTGAGCTGACTCCAGGAATGTCGGGTGGGGAAGGCAAAGGGGGCTGTTCCAGCTGGTGTTACACCTGCCTTGGGGGGAGAACTAACTCAGCACTGGAAGTGGAAAGAAAAGGAAAGCTCTCTGATCACTGCAGTGGAACTTTGGCTCAGCTGGTGCTCAGACTCTTTCCTACCTGTCTTTTCAGTCTGAGAGAAGAGCGAGGCTGCTGTTGGGTAAGGGCTAAAGCAACATTCCCTGTTGGACAGGAATGTGTGAGAGTGGTAAAAACCAAAACAGGCAGCGTTTGTAGAAAGCACTTCCTGACTTCTCCATTTAGAGAAAACAGATGTCTCCTAACGTGTTTATGTTCTACAAATGGAAACATCTGTTACCACTGGGGTTGTATTTTTCTTATCTCTTAAAATACTGTGAGAAAAAGTTGGTATCTGTTTCACAACTTCGTAAGCACAAGGCAGGATTTCAGTCAGAGAATGCTTGTCCTTAAACAGTCCCTACAGAAATGCCAGGCTGTTTCCTGCCATCTTTACTCCTTGTGGCCACACTGGTGTAACTAAACACACTGAATCCTAAGGAACTTCAGGAAGAATCCTCTCCAGAGAAAGGATCACAGTCTTATTTCTGTTTGGTTCACTGTTGTATTTTTTTTTCCAAGCCTCAGCCCCCAAAATCAAACTCGCTCTAAGTAGTAGGAGGTAAGTAACCCAGCTACAATGTTTAATCTGAGAGTACCTAAAACAATTGGTCTCTTCAGTTTCATTGACCAGTCCCAAGGACACTTTTCCTCCCAGGAGTGGAAGGTAGAGGAAACAGAAAAAAAGATCAATACTAGCCCAAGGGAGGGAAAGGACAACGTGAGTACATTTACAAAGAGGTGGGAGGGGGTCTCTTAGTGTACTTGGCAATTATTTAACATACTTATGGTGTCTTTTAACAGTATTTGGAAGTGCAGCAGGTGAACAGCAGGGCTGTGCTCTGTCTGTGTGGGTCAGGGAGGACACAACCTACCAAATTCACTGGCACAAAAGGCCTCCACTTCATCCCACTCTCCCCTGCACTGGGTCAGACACTCCTCCTCGTCACCATCTGGAACAGGAACACACACCGAGGGACAGAAATGGGCCTTTTGGGATGTTTCATCCCAGTTCTGCCACCCAGCCTTTGGGGTTTCTGGGTGCCCCTTTCCAGAGCAGCCTGTCCTTACCTTTCCTCAGCACTCCCAGGCGGGTGGCCGGGCCGGGGGACCAGCGGTTGGTGAGCCAGGAGGGTTTGGGGATCCTCGGGAAGGGATCGGGGTGTTTGCGGGGGGTGGTCTGGCCCGGGCGGTTGAAGAGCAGCGTGTTGGGATCACCTGGCTCCGGCGGGTCTGGGAGAGGGGGAGCTCCCCGCGTGGATGGCCCGTGCTGCTGGGGGGCCGTGCCGTGGTGGGAGCGGGCGGACACGCTGTTGGCAGCGCCGGCGCGGCGCCGGTCCGTGTGCTTCCTGTTGGCCTGGCTGGAGTCTTGGGAGCTGGGAAAGGGCCCCTCAGATGGGCTCTCCAGGGGCTGCCAGAGGTGTTTCCTCAGCCCTGTGCTGTTCTCCAGGGAAGGTTTGGTGCGTTTCTTCTTGTCCCACGGCAGGGAGGTGATTTCGGGAGGCTTTGGCGGCTGCAGGTGGGCGGGAGGCGGGAGCCAGCGTTCCCTGGAATTCCCACTGGCACTGCTGGTGCCACGGGCTGGCACCTTCACCTGCCCAGGTGCAGCAGCTGCTGAACTAAAAGCATCTTTGCTGAGAGCCTGGCCAGCTTTCTCAGCATAGGGCAGAGATCCTGCATCAAAGGAGAGAGAGAGAGATCAGCACTTTCAGTTTTTTATTCCGTCTTCTTCCGAATGGGAGGATTTGAGGTTCTAGTCCATAAGTCCCTCAACAATATATAATATAACTGATATATTAATAACTGATAAATAGCTGAACAGATGAAATACAGTAGCGCTGCTTGTTCCTCAGACATGGCAGGCCCAGCACAGGGAATGCAGCTGTGTGAGCAGAATGGAAGGTTTGCATTTTTACTTTATTATTGTTGCAAATTAAAAACAAACCCTTTTCTCAAACCCCTGAGTCTCCAGGGAGCATCTGAGGAAACAAGGTTCACGTTGCCATTTGGGATGCTTGTTTAAAAGACCATGACAGCAGAACTATTCGGTTTTCCCATCCATGGGATGCCTTATTGACAGTGTCATCCGGACCTTTCAGCAGCTTTGGGCTTTGGACGTTACTGGAAAGATCTTTATCCACAGTTTTTGGATCTCTAACTGGTAATTAGGTTACTGCTGCTGAGAAACAATTATTTCAAGATTTTTCTTAATTTGAGAGGACAAGGCTTGAGAAAGAGAGGAAGTGTCTGGGAATCCACCAAGAAATGACTTACTGACACTTCACACAAACCAGGCAGTCACCTATGCTTTTGTTTATACCTTCACCTCAGTCAGCTGGACCTCAAAAAGCACAGTGACCTTCTGATTAGGCTGGGAAGAGAGAAATTCCCCCTTGCAGTGCATTTTGCTGTTCCTTTAGCCCCTCAGTGCGTGCCCTGAGTGAGCCAGCAGAGTTTTCACACAGCTCACCCCCACCCAGCCGTGCTGCTGTTGGTGGCCGTGGTGACTGTGTAGGAGGCTGATCCCAGTCCCTGTGTGAGAAGAGAGGTTTGACATCCACAGATGAACAACGTCCTGGTTTATCTCCTCTGCCTGACTCAACTGCTGACCTTGCCACTTCTCCCCCTGTGCTCTCACCAGCTGCTGTCATGGGAAAGATTCCCTGATATTCGGGCTGGCCACACGTAAAGTCAAAAGAATGTCCATGGAGAGCGGGGTGGAAGGAGTCCAAGCTGAAGGGAGCAGCAGGGAAGGGTGTTTTGGAGATGGTTCAACATGAGCTGTGCACTCTGAACAGGTGTTTCACACTTGGTGTGTAAGAACACTCTCCTACCAGTTCATCACGCCCTCTCAGTCACGGAGTGGAACAAGGAATAGTTCATTTTTCTCTACTCAATCTGTTCAGGACCTTGAGGTTCCTCCTCCTGTACCAGCATATTCCTGTCTAGCTGTTGCAGCATAAGACATATGACTGCAGCGTAACCAGTTCCCAATGGAACAGATGTAAATCTTATTTATTTTCTGTCAGTGATGTACTAAAACCCAAATAAACCAGTTCGGGACAGCACACATGGCAGCACAGAGCTGCAGTCAGTCAGAAACCTGGTATTTACAGGTGAAAGGGACTAAAAGAGATATAAAAATCCCCGATGCAGAAGCAAATCAAACCTCACCTGCCACTCAGGACTCATGGCACCAGCTCCCTGCCTGCTCCTGCCAGGTGCTCTCAGTTCCTCCAGATCTGACAAATCAAATATTGCAATTTGCATTCCCACCCCACCGACAGGTTGAAATGTTTCTTTCCTGAGCCCTTACATGTCACTTGCTGAAAAGGCTACAGCCTGGAGGGCAAGGATTTGCAGGAATGTCTTTCAGCCTCCCCTGATTCCCAAGGCAAACCTGCCCCAGCCCCGCTCGGAATGCGAGAGACTTACCGGAGGATGATCTAATGGCAAAGCAGAGGAGCCAGAGCACTTGGCTTGTCATTTTGAAGTATTTTTCCAGACTCAAAATGAACTGGAGTCTTTTATGCCCTTCCCCCGTTTCATGCTAATGAGAGGCAGCCTTAGGGGAAACGGGAATCACTCACTGGACAACCCCCTGGAGCAAGACCAAGCTGCTGCTGTCCCTCCACCACCCCTGCCCAGGAGGGATGTGCTCCAGCACCTCTTCCCGTCGGGAACAACTCTATGCTGCTGCCGTCCCCTGCGTGCTGGGAGTGATGTGTTTTTAGCAACAGATTTTTTATTTGGGGGAGAGTCTTGCCTCTTATGGCACTTTGTAGAGAAAACCACACGGAACAGGTCGGGGTTTATTGGATAAGGAGAATTCATAGTGGAACTGGAAGGTGCTGGAACAGCCTCACTGCGTCTGGGAAGGATGTGCATTGCAGTGGAACATATTTGGGGATTTCTGGCCACCTCCACTTACACAGCTGGTAATCTCCTCTTTTGGTTTAAGGACCCAGTTCCAGTGATTCTCTCCAGACTGAAGAAAAGCAGTGGTGACTTTCCAGCCCAAGCCAAAGCTCTGCTGATCCGACACAGCTTTATTTTGAAATCTCTCTTTGCTAACAAGAAGAACTCTGCAAGTTTTCACACACCAAGCCAGCCCTGATTTGGATTACTGAATTAAGGGGGCTTATTTCTATGTGAGCTTATTGCCACACAACATTTCCATTGTGACAGTGTCTCTCACCAGCTGCTCCCGGCTGTTATGGAAGTTTGAGAACTCGCTCAAGGTGCAACGAACAACTTATTAAACCCCATAAAGGCTCCTGGAACCCATCCCCGACAGAAAATCTGCCCCTCAGCAGTGCCTGAGGCAAAAATGGTTATCTGGTTTAAGCAGTCTGTTCTGTCCTGCCTTCACTGAGCAGTTCAGTAAGATTGTTACAAGCTCAGCATCCGATGGGTAAAGATACAGAGAATTAACTAAAATAACGTGCAAAATAAATGACATTTTAACACAGTGAGTTACATTTCTACTGCAGTCCTTATTAATCCTTATTTTCCTTTCTTACTTTTACCATTTTAAGGCCAGAAGCATCCCAAGAGAGCTAGGAATGTAAACTAAGGATGAGGGAGAGGAGAGCTCCTACATTCCTGCTGTACCTCGTGTCCTGCTCGTACCTGCGGGGACTGACTGAGAGAAGCAGGAGTGTGAGCGCTTGGATGGATGGCCATGCGAGCATCCCACAGCTCCAGGGATTTTCCTGCTGAATTAACCGGCGCTGTAACTCAACCCTTACTCGAGTTCCTCCAGCCTCTTTACCTGCACAGGGTCTCCGTGAGGAGGAGTGGCGTTTGGAGCATCCCCACCCTTCCAGCAGCCGCGGTGACGCTCGGAGCGTTCCCGCCGTTCCAGGACGCCCGAGCGGCGGACACGGAAAAGCTTTTCCAGCGGGGCTGAGGAACGCGGGGGACCCGGGGGCGGTAAAAGGGTCGGGGAGGACACGAAAACGATCGCGGCCCGACCCAGATGGGACTCGAACCCACAATCCCCAGCTCCGGAGGCTGATGCCTTATCCATTAGGCCACTGGGTCACCCGCCGGAGCGTGCGCGCGCCGCCCCACAAGAGCCCCGCCCGGCCCCCGCGCCCCGCCCCGCCCGCCCGCCATTGGCCGCG
>JAYRBT010000043.1:3447482-3466906 GCA_036023395.1 Myiotriccus ornatus
GGAGCCCCTCAGAGCCCGCAGCGGGAGCGCGGCGGCCTCGTCACCCCCGTCCCGGAGCTCCTCCCGTCGCCGGCTCCCGGCGTTCAAATTCCTGACACTGTCCCGGCCCGCCCGCGGTTCCTGCGTTGTGGCTGTCGGCCGCGTACCTTGCCGGCTGTTCCGCGCTCGGCCTTCTCTCCTCAGGGGCCCTTCTGCCCTCACGGCTCTCGCCCCTCGCAGCTCAGTCTCCCATCGCAGCCCTTTTTACCGCTTCACACCCCCTGCAGCCCCATTACCTCAGTCCCACCTCGCCCTCTCTCCCGGCTCCCTCCGCCTCTCCGTGGCTTGGCTGTGCCAGTAGCAGCCCTTGGGGCCGGGACAGCCTCACGGCCCGCAGCCCCTCACGCAGCCCCTCGGTGTCCCGGGCGCTCCCGGCTCTCTCCCTGCCCTCAACACCCATCCCTGTGCCCAGGTCTCGCTGCTCTGGACCCTGCCCTGCCGGCCATCCATGACCCAGTGCGACTCCTTCATGCCGACCCTCCGATCCTTCAGGAGAGCAGGTGTTTTATCTCGATTTCTATCTTTGAGCTGCTTTTTCTCCCCTGTCAAATTAGTCTTTCTAAATATCTCCCTCTCTGAGTAGTGTGCTTCTCTTCTCTTGACTTCCCTGCACTTACTTGGGTGTTTTTTTGATTTTCTTTACAAAGCTCAGAACTGTAAGGCCCAAAACCAAAACACTGTGTAAGGTGTCACTGCTAATTGCTAATTCCCCCTCCACTACTGTACGTATCTACAGACCACCATAAAGTGCTTTAATGTAATGGTTTAGCACACAAATGGGTGCATCCCTGATGCTTCTCTATCTGAGTTGCACTTTATAGGTTTATTGAGATGTTGGAGTTGCTGTCGGAGTCATGGTTTTCCATGGGTTTTATTTTTTTATTTGAATGACATCCCCTGTGAAACAGGGTATTCTTTCGTATTCCGTCCCTCATGAGCAGGCCAAACCCATGGGGAGCAATCCCAGACCTGTTCCTCTTCAGGCCATGCCGCAAGGACAGGAATCCTTTTGTTATTCCCTACGGTTTAATTTTATCTGCCCTGATGGCTGTGGAATTGCCTTCAGCTGCAGCCTCACATCTAAATTTCTATGCACTGTGCTTCGAGGAGATAACACAGGAGGTCTGGGAATTATGGAATCACAGAGTGGGTGGAGAGGGGACCTTGAGGATGATCCAAGTCCATGTCCTGCCATGGGCAGGGACACCTTCCACTAGAACAGGTTGCTCCAACCTGGCCTTGGACACTTGCAGGGATGGGGCAGCCACAGCTTCTCTGGGCAACCTGTGTCAGAGCCTGCCCACTCCTCCAGGGAAGGATTTCTTCCCGATATCCCATCCACCCCTGCCCTCTGGCAGTGGGAAGCCATTCCCCCTCATCCCGCCGCTCCATGCCCTTGTCTCAGGAGCATCCTGCCGGTCACTGAGGCAGAACCCGGGCCGTGCGTGAGGAAACGGGTGTTTCTGCCCCAAACCCCTCCAGGGCTCCAAACCCCGTCCCGGTCCCCAAACCCCGTCCCGGTCCCCAAACCCCGTCCCGGTCCCGGCACTACAACTCCCGGCGTGCCCCGCGCCCGCCCCGCGGCACCGGGGCGTGTGGCCACGTGACGCCCGGCCGGGCCCGCCCCCGCGCACGCGGCGCTCGCTGCTTTCAAAGCGGCCAATCGGGGCGCTGCTTTGGCTCGAACGGGCCAATGGGCGCGCGCGGCCGCGGGAAATTTAAAGGGCCGCGTGGGGCGGCCCGGGCAGCGCCGGCGCTGTGCTGCTCGGGCGGCGGCGGCACCGCGGCGACGGTGCGGGCCGGGGGGACACCGGGGGGACACCGGGGGGGCACCGCGGCAAGGGTGCGGGCCTGGGAGGGACACCATGGGGGGCCGGGGGGGTGCGGGCCGTGCGCTGCTCCGTCAGGCGGAGCCTCCCTGCGGAGCCTCTCGGGACTCCGCTGTGCTGGCAGAGCTGGCGTACCCCGCCGTATCCTCGTGCGGGCTGTTGCTTCGGTGGGGTTGTGGCCGCGGTGGGTCAGGCCGGGGCTGGCCGAGGGGCAGGGGTTTGCCTCGTTAGCCGTGTGGCCGTTGCTGTTTGCTGCTGGCTGCACCGGCTTAGCGAACTGCCCTGGGCTCGCTGGGCTCGCCCGAACGCTCGCTGTTCTCTCCCAGAAGGGTCGAGGTGGGAGCGGGTGGGATCCTGTGCGGCACGAGTACGTGACACAGCGAAAGAAGCGTTCAAATAGCGTTTAAAAGGGTGTGTGCTCTCTGCGGGAAGGAAGATCTATCTTGCTCCTAAAAGTAACGTCTCTGGCAATATTTGTGGTTGAAAGTGTCTTAAAACGATATGAGTATGTCTTCTGCTTTTGTGTTGATACTAAAGCTTTTCTGTAACATCGGGCTGTTTAAAGGGACAGCTGTTGACCAAGTCAGAGGCTGTTATTGTATCTAGTACAAATAAGTGCCTTTCATTCTCCAGTACTGATCCAAATTTTTAAGTTAGCTTTCGTGGACTAAACTTGCTGTTTATTTGCTGTTTTCAGGTTTGTCTTTATCTTCCCCTCTCAAAAACCCAGCAAGCAAGATGTCTACTAACGAGAATGCCAGTACACCAGGAGCTCGATTGAACAGGTTCAAGAACAAAGGGAAGGACAGCACAGTGAGTATTCTGATGCAATTACTGCTTTTAGCCAGCCATCATCTCTTCAGATATCAGTTGCTAAAGCCAAGAACTCCCTCAATGTGTGTCCTCCAGGAGATGAGAAGGCGGCGTATTGAAGTCAATGTGGAGCTGAGGAAAGCTAAGAAAGACGACCAGATGCTTAAAAGAAGAAACGTGAGCACTTTACCTGACGATGCGACTTCTCCCCTTCAGGAAAACAAGGGCAATCAGGTAAGCAGGTATTTGCAATGAACACACTTGGAGTCTTGAAATACGAGCTCCTGCAGCCAGGCCAGTGTGAATCCCGTCTTGGGGAGACAGCACTACTACCTGTGCACTAACTGTTGAAGTGTCTGTACTGTCAACTCTTAAATACAACTGGCTGAAGCTGCAGTTTAAGCTCAGTGTAACTGGTGTACAGCACTTGTTCAAGAAAGCTTCCAGCAGTTCTGATAACTGCAGGTAAAGCTGTAGCTAATGGGGTTTTGGAGGATCACACGGTAGTGACAATGAGCAAAGTGGTTGTAAACTGGGGCACATTCATGCAATTGTGTGAAAGCCCTCTGTGGTCGGGCATACACATTCCTCTCCCAACAGAGCATTCATTTTTTAAATTATTACTTTATTGTACAGGTTCTGGCACACTGGTCAGTTGAAGAAATAGTCAAAGGAGTTAATAGTAATAATATGGAGCTGCAGCTACAGGCTACTCAAGCTGCCAGGTAAGCAGTGAAGAGGCACCTAACTCAGCTGTGCAAGCCAGTAACTAGGCTAGGGGACAGTGGCTACATATGCATATTCCACCTTAGAATACTGTGAAGTGTAAGATAACTGGAGTTTGAAGTATGCCAAGTTTATTCTCTCCTTCCAGATTAGCAAGCCTGTGAATTGCTGCAGTGCTGCTCCTGGGAGTCATTAACCTCTGCCGAGAAACCTTCAGCAATTCAGATATATTATTACTCGTGCAGGTCTGCTTTATTTCAGAGGCTGAACAGAACCTCTCAGGCAGTAAAGACATGCCAAACCCTATGTTAGCAGAGGCTTAGGAAGCTGCTGTTCAGCTTGTCTGCATTTCTCCTTTATGCTGTGTTTTGTTGCCTTCTCTGAATGTTAAGACAACGCTAAACTTTTTTATCTGTTGTCCTTTTAAGGCTGTTTTGCTTGCAGAGATCAGAACAATAAGGTAAAATAATGCTTCTATTTGCCTTCCTCCCTAGGAAACTCCTCTCAAGAGAGAAGCAGCCCCCAATAGACAACATAATCCGGGCTGGTTTGATTCCCAAGCTGGTGTCGTTCCTGGGCAGAGCAGAGTGCAGTCCCATCCAGTTCGAGTCTGCCTGGGCACTCACCAACATCGCCTCGGGCACCTCGGAGCAAACCAAGGCCGTGGTGGATGGAGGGGCCATCCCAGCCTTCATTTCCCTGCTGGCCTCCCCCCACACCCACATCAGCGAGCAGGCTGTGTGGGCCCTGGGGAACATTGCAGGTTCGGCCATGTGCTGCACAGCTCTGATTCATCACTCCTGCAGGGCTGAGCTGCTCTGAGCTCTGCCCCACTGGCGCTCAAGTACCAACATGCTCTGCTCTACAGAGCAACTCTCTGTCTGCAGACCTGCTGTGGGGTGGCTCATGCAATGCCTGGCAACCTGGGGGTGGTACTGTGGGCACTGCTTCCTGTAGCAGTCGATCATACAACAGATGACCATAATGCATTTTAAGTCCCATACTGTGGGGGAAGCTCTGGTCTAGTGGTAGGGCTGAGGTCTGTTTCCAAATAACTAAGCAGGGATTTACACGTTTATGAACTCCTAAGAAAAAATGTTTAGAAAAGATTACTTCTTCCAACAGAAAAAAAATTAAGCTCAGTGGCTTGATTAGAAAAACACATGCCTGTCATATGATTTCACCATGGCAGCAGTCCCTTTGTCTTCTTATTTCTTCTAGCCTTCCTGAAGCAGGAGAAGAACTAATCCTCTAGCACATAATGATTGTGTGCACCTCTGTTCTGGTCTTCACTTGGCTGTTTTTCCTGTTTTCCCAGGGGATGGCTCTGCCTACAGAGATCTGGTTATTAAATACGGTGCAATTGAGCCTCTGCTGAGTCTCCTCGCTGTTCCTGACCTCTCCTCCCTGGCTGTAAGTGTGCAGTGGGACTCACGTTGCAATGACTGAGTGAGGAAAAGCAAATTAAACCATTTCTAACCCTCCATCTCCACCCCTGCAGTCAGGATACCTGCGCAACGTCACCTGGACCCTCTCAAACCTGTGTCGCAACAAGAACCCCGCCCCTCCCATCGAGGCCATCCAGCAGATCCTGCCCACCCTGGTCCGCCTCCTGCACCACGACGACCCCGAGGTGCTGGCAGACACCTGCTGGGCCATTTCCTACCTCACAGACGGTTCCAATGACAGGATAGAAGTTGTTGTGAAAACGGGGCTGGTGCCACAGCTCGTGAGGCTCCTGGGGTGCAGTGAACTGCCAATAATGGTAAGTTACTGGATGTGCAGGTTGATGTTGCTTGATTTGAATCATGGATGAAACAAGTAGTGTCCATGTAACTGAATGGTTCCTTTCATACACAAGTCAGATCCTTGTTCCTGAGCTCTGTGCTGGGTGGTTGTTTGCAGATGGGCCTTGGAAGGTGTGCAGTCTTGGCATCCTTGATGTCTGCCTGTGTAATGCTAACCAGGAACCTGAAACTCCTGTGCATAGCATATCATGCTGTTAACTGGGAAGGTTAGAGTGGGTGGGCAACAAGTATGGCTCTATCTGGTATAATCTCATCTTGTTTTGAATGAGTTTGCTCAGTATTACCTTCCTCTTTGTTTCAGACTCCTTCCCTACGAGCCATAGGAAACATTGTCACTGGTACTGATGAGCAGACACAGCTCGTTATTGACTCAGGAGCACTTGCTGTCTTTCCAAGCCTCCTTTCTCACCATAAAAACAACATTCAGAAGGAAGCAGCCTGGACCATGTCCAACATCACTGCTGGGCGTCAGGATCAGATCCAGCGGGTGGTGGACCACGGCCTGGTGCCTTATCTCATTGGCATTCTGAGGAAGGTAAGCAAAAGCTACATTTACCACACTGGTGCTCTTCCTCTTACTGCTGTCTGTGTTCAAACTCTCTGCTTTTTTACCTCCGCAGGGGGATTTCAAGTCTCAGAAGGAAGCTGTGTGGGCCGTGACGAACTACACAAGCGGTGGGACAATTGACCAGATCGTGTACCTCGTTCAGGCTGGTGTTCTTGAACCACTGCTGAATCTCCTCACAACTAAGGACAGCAAGACTGTGCTGGTTATCCTGGATGCTGTTTCCAATATCTTCCTGGTATGTGGGTGCAGTGTGCTTGCTTATTGTCCGAGCTGCTGCTGTGGGCTCTCCAGTAGTGCTGCCATCCATCCTTCCCGAGGTGATTCCATGCTTTTCTCTCACAGGCTGCTGAAAAGATTAACGAGACTGAAAAGCTTTGCCTCATGATTGAGGAGTGTGGGGGTCTAGACAAAATTGAAGCTCTCCAGTCACATGAAAATGAACAAGTGTACAGGGCCTCATCCACCATCATTGAGAAATATTTCTCAGCAGAAGTAAGTGGCTGCAGGGTTTTATTTCCACTTTCATTTTCTATTCTACCACTGACTACTAGGTTAAAATGCTACTGCTGTTTCAACACTCTCTTCTTTCCCTTCTAGGAGGAGGAAGACCAAAATGTTGTACCAGATTCGACTGCTGACAGCTACACTTTCCAAATCCAGGGCAACACCCCCAATTCTTTCAACTTCTAGATCTTGCAGATACTGCAGCCACCTACAAGTGGTTAAGCACATAAATGACTGCCAACTCTTTGTCTTAATAATTCCTCTTGTCTTTACTGCCTTTTCTGTGTCCTGTAGCACTTTATCCAACAGAAACATACTTGAACAGTTCAAACTCTACATCTGTGAATTCCTAACTGTAATCGTCCTTCTCTGGGGTCTGCTTGTAAATACTTCCTCTTTCTGTCCTTGTCAGGGGTAAGAATGCAAGTGAGCAATGCAGGCCTCTCACAGAACACGAGCCACGATGCCACAGGCCTCTAACCTTCTACCTGACCTGTTGCTGTGCAACACACAACAGGCTTTTAAAACAGGATTTACTTGAAGTTCAATAAAGTCTTATCAGTACATCCAATTCAGCTGTGTCGCTTGCTCTTTTAAAGGCAGATCGTGATAGGGTAAGTAAAATTAGTCAAAAGTAGATAATGGCACGAATGAATGCAAGTCTAAACTGGGAGAGATTCGGTGCTGAAGATGGTGGGTTCAGAAGAGCTTGGTCACCCCAAGCTCTGACTTCTGCATTCAGCTGCTTTCTGTTGCTGCAGGACCAAGGAATTGCTGCTTCTCTCCAAAGGTTTCCTATAGAAACCTGATTCATCTTCTCCTGTTCATAACTGAGCTAAACTGGCTTCTGCCTTTTGGAGAAATATTTAAGGACTAGAAGTGCTACTTAAGTGCAGGTAATAGCGTGGAGGAGGGGTAAGTACAGCAGTTAACCAATTGTGCAGATGTCCAGGATAGAGCTTAGGAAGGGCTTTGAAACTGTTTCCTGCTCTAGAGAGGAAAAATGAAGGGCTCTTCTTGGAGTTTGTTGTCCCTTCATTTCTAAAACCATTACTTCCACAAACCCACTCTCTCTCTAGAGGTGGCTGTGCAGGGTGGGCAGGGAGTGGAGAGGAAGAACTGTAGTTTTGTTTTCTAGCTTTTTGGAAAATCTTGGATTGAGCTATTTAACTGCAACTTCCCAGGAGTCAAATGTCTTGTAATAACTATTGCCTCAGCTCTCTGAGCTGCTCTAGCTCCAGTGATGGTGCAGAAGTCAGAGTTCAGGGGCAGATGTTTTATAGGCATGACTTAATTGGACCATAGCATGGAATTTTATTAATAAAATGTGGGGGGGGAAATGTAACATGCAGGCAATTCTCCCAGAATTCCCACTGGCTTTGCTTCTGCCTTGATGCAGGAGGGGAATGAAAACCCCAAATACAAAACAAAAAAACCCTTTTATTCTCCTTAATCAACCTGATGGAAGAATCTGGTTTTGGCTCGTGCATTAGTCACCTTTTGAGTTCCCAGCCCTGCCTGGCCCCTGTACTGAGGGATGAGCTGCAGGTGGCACCCGGGACCTCTGGAAGCAGCTGGACAGTGCCAACCCAAGGAGAACAGTCGGACACCATGGATACTGCGGCATCTTTGGTGCTAGAGTTTGGTATTCACACTAAGGGGAAAGATCCACCTTCCCAGCACTGCTCAAACCTTTGATGTTCTGGGAGAAAAACCCCAAGGAACTCAAACAGGGCATTTACACCTGCAGTGAAGCCTCCTCTGTCCTTGGCTTTGTTGTGAAACCCCAGCCCAGACCTAAACCCATCAGCTGTAAAATCACGATTTCCTGTGTAACTGCAGGGAACCGAAGGAATTGTTCCTTCTCCGTGTCTGTGGGTTTACACGGGCAGTGACACAACGCCTCGAGAACTCGGAATTCCGAATTTTGGGGGCTGCGAAGCACGGCCTGTGCCGGCAGAGGGCGGTGCCGGCGCCTCCCAGTCCCGCTTGCCGCTGGATGAGGTGGGATAACCCTGTCTGGGAATACTCAGGTGGGATCTGCTCCCTCTTCCTGTTAAAAACACCGAGATAAAACCCTTGTACTCACGTAAAACATCTCTGTGCTAAAATTCCAAATATTTAACCAGATTGTGTTGAATATAAGATACAACCTTTTTGAAAATCCTTTTAAAATCAGGGTACTGTTATTTAAAACCCAAATCCTTGATTTAATTGCTCTTTAGCATATGTGCAGTTACTCTGGCTTTTCTGTCTCTGTGTATATATATCTGACAACACAGAACATTTGTTCAATAGTGTTATCTCTTTTTTTTTTTTTTTCTCCCCTGAATTAATTGTTTCAGATTTATCTAATATATTGAGTAAAGAATAGAACACCGCAAATTCTTCTCCAGATGCCTGACAGCTCAGTGGCTTAATAATTAACTTTCTGGGGACTGAGACACTGTTTTTATCCAAGGAAAATGTGTTCAGCCTGTCCACCAATGAGCCCTGTTGGCAGCACCTATTTCCACAAGCAACAATCTACAGTGATTATGAGTAAGTGACTGGGGTGAGTCACTCCTTATTCTAAGAAAATGCAAACTATTTCTGGGGTTGGGATCACAGTCACCCATGAGGCTGCACTTCCAGCTTTAAAAGAAGCGGTAGGAACAAAAAGGGAGAGGAGAACTATTATTATTATTGCTCCTGGTTCTTAGTTTGTGGGGTTTGGTTTTTTTTGGTCAGGTTTAAGAGCCTGTCCTCTTTATTTGTCAATGCCTAATTCAGGATAAGGGCTGGAATAAATGGCTGGTGGCCTGTGTGTCAGTCTACCAGCTCCTCTGTGCTGAGAGCAACAAAACCAGCCCCCTGCTGACATCAACTGCCTTGGAATGCAGTCGTTGCTAACGCTGTTTTATCTGTGGAGGGATGGCAAGATTTCAGTCTGAGATCTCAAAAGTAATGCCAGCAGATGCTCCTGGGTGACTGTTCCACTTGCTGTTCCCAAAGGTGCCAGGCTTTGGAGAAATGGCAGAGGCTTTGCAGTCCTGGGGTTCAGCAGCAAGTCTGTTCTTCCCTTGCAGGAAGAACAGTTTAAACTGTGGAAAAGCCAGAAATGGTTAAATTAGTAGAAATTACACTGAAATATTCTCTCAAGCAAAGCTGCTTCCTGCTATTCTCTCCAGAATGATTTAAATTGCACAGAACTACAGGAATACCAGCAAAAAGGAACAGCTGGAAGTTTGCAGGAGGAGGAATTCACTAGCCAACAACATTTCACGGCTCTCTTCTGTTCCTAAATCTATTTTACAGCGGAGCAAACTGAGACATAACTATCCACAGGCACTCAGAAAGTAGCTGGCAGAATTCACCTGGAGCCTGGGAATCCTGATGTCCATTCCTCTAGTTAACCCACAGCACCTCTGCTCACAGTTCTCCTTTTCCTGAACATGGGATTATCCCAGGAGTACTGAAGCTCTTCTGTGATAAGGTACAACATAGATCCGAGTACAGTCTAGACTTTGGGAGAGTGTGCAATCTGGGGATGAAACACTGCTAGTCAAAACAGAAGTAGTTAATGAAGGTTAATTTTGTCTGCTGATATTTGACCTATAAGGAAAAATTTTGGGACTTTCACTTAAAACTTAATAGGGAACACATTAACCCTTTGGCCTTCGGAGGAACAGAAGAAAAGCCTAACAGGGAATTAGGGGACCCCTCCTCAGGCTGGCAGGGGTTGTACCCAAGGCAACTGGAAACTTCAGAAAACTTTGGAATTTCAGCTCCAGGTGTGCAAAGTCGTTCACTGTGTGTTTGGGAAACCTCAATGATGCAGGGAATGGCACTGACTCGAATCAGGCCGAAACCCCCCCTGTGGACACGGGGAAGAGAGGATTGCTTTGCTGGGAGTTTCCAGCCCTTGCTGTGGCTCGGGGGGCAGAGGATTGCAGTGCTGTCGTGACTGCAGAGCACGGCCTGGCTTGGGCTGGCTCCAGGAAATGGATGCTCTTCCGCAGAAAACAGAAGATTTTGTGAAAGAGCCATGGCCAGTTTCCAGGGTGCAGTTCACCCACTGCCCCGGGGAGTGTCATTAGTGGGAGGGAAGTGGAGTTGGGATTTAAAAGCACGAGAAGAGCAGAGAAAAATGACAGCGGGATGGAGAAAAATCCTGTCCGTCCTTACTAAGCACAACTTGCTGGACCACATCAAAATGTTGTGCTGATCACCTAAATAAAACAATAGGCCAGCTCCAGCAGTGATGTGTAAATCATGGATCAGGGGGGAGTTTCAAGTGACTGACACACTGAAAGCAAAATCACTGGTTTCACTGGGGAGGAGGTTGGATCAACCTGTGAGCTCAACAAAAGAGGTGCAGTGCAGCGAGGAACTGTTCTCCTTCACTTCATATCCTTCTCAATTTGCATTGCAATGTGAAATGGAAACCATGGGGTCATCTTTTAAAGGTGGGATTTATATCTTCTTATATATTTGTAAGTCATGGGGTCATATGCATAAATAGATATAAAACAGTGGGAAGCTGCCTAATTTGTTCTCTGTACCGGATTGCTCTGTGTGCAGGTTCACAGTGGTGAAGCAGCTGTGCCACAGGAGTGTGTGACAGTGCTCTGTGGGCTTGTGGAAGACTGGAGGTAAAAAGTTATCAGAAAATCTTGAGAAATCTCCAAAGCCCATTTCCACCATCCCAATCACTTCATTTTTACCCACTCTATGAACCAGATGTAAAAATAGCCCTTTCATCAGTGGATTGCTTCACATATTTGGGCTGCAGAGGCTCAGTTCTGTTCAAAGCAACACTGTGAAATCATTTGCAGAATGTGCCGTTAATCAGAAGCAGCAATTTAATGTTACGTATCCGTCTCTCCTCCCACCCCCAGCTCCCCTTCCCAATTCTGAGCAGGAAACGACACTTGGATGGAGCTCAGCACTCCAACTTTCTGGACAGACTCTCTAGGAACGAGGAGGGACTTGAATTCTCTCCATATGTCATTTCCTTTCCCCTAATGGCTAAAAAAAACCCAAACCCAAACCCCATTGCTGCAGTTCAGATAACTTAGAATAGAGAGAACATTCCCAGTCCAGGGAAATCAGGGCAGGGGGATGGGGCAGACAGGACATCCACCTTCCACTTCCAAAGGAACTGCTCTGGAAAGTTGGACTTGAGCTGAGCAGGAATTTTTCTTCCTTGTAGAAATATTGTTTTATGTAGTTCCTAAAACTGAAGATATTACCCATCTGTACCTGAGAGTGTATCAACACCTGCAGTCTGGGGCCAGACACGGATTAGGGAAGGAAAACAGAAGGAGAGGGGGAATGGTAACAACTTCACAAGATGTAAATGAAGTCAGAAAGGAAAAACAGAGGGGGTCGAGGAAACCTGACAATGGGGATCTAATAATTTCTAAAAAAAACCCAAATTTTAACAGCAAATTATCCTAGGAATTACTTAAGAAAAATCAGCTTAGCCCACTCCTGCAACCAGCTTTTGTCCAGACTACCTTTAAAAACTTCTCTGTTTGGTACAACCAAGAGCACCTGCAGATACCCCACCGAGCTGCAGGACACAAAACCTGAGCTGCTGTACTGCACAGTGGATCTGCAGCTGTCGACAGAGTTCAGTGTGCTGCAGCTACACACAGAAAAAACACCCCAGGAACAAACATGACAAGGAAAAAAAAAAAAAACAGAAAACAAGAAAACCCATTTTAACTCCATGGAAAGTTTACTTCCTCATAGCCAGCCCGCTGTGTATTAGACCCAAATTGGAACCTAATGTCTTTCTAGCAACATAATCCAAACATTTGTTAAATTTGTGGCAACCAGAGTGTGCAATGAGCTTTGCAGAACAAATGACAGATGACATTTACTCAGAGAAACCCTAAATTTAGCAGTCAGTGAATGAGTTACACGTGCACAGAGGGGCTGGATGTGTCTGCCTGCAGGATGATTATATCTGATTATATCCCATCTTTCATTAGACACCTTGCCTAATTGGACATGTTGCCCCTGAATTCTGCTGCTAAAAAGAAAAGGAGAAATCCACCTTTCCTGCAGTTCTATTTTAAAGGGTTTCAAGTGTAGAATAAAAGGCTGATTCAAGACACATGGTGACAGGTTTTGCTTTAGGTTACTTTTAGCACTTCACTAGACCCACTAACCTACTTAAATACCTGTGCTGTTCTTATCTGGCATGAAACCTTGCTTTGTAATTTCCAGAATGAAATATTTCAGGGGTATTTTTAAAGAAAACTTTATCTTAAATCCTCCCACATGGATTTCACAGTGAACTTGTTGGTGATTGTTAAAAGAAAGCACAAAAGAAGCCAGTACAGCCTGTGGACAGGTTAAGTATTGCTGCACTTCAGAAAGTATTAAGAATTAGGTTTTTTTTTAAAAAAAAGAGAGATTCCCGTGTTTATTGAACCTGCAAATGCTTTTGTGTCATGATTGATCTTATTTATGGATTTAGTTTCCATGTAGCATGTTTATAAACATCTCCAGAATTCAGGTAGGACAAAGCAGAGTGTTTCCAAAGCTGGACAGCCTGGGCTCCTCTCAGCAGTTCCCAGAACCGTGGGGAGATGTGGTTTGCACAGTCTGGGACAGCTCAGCCCACTCTGAGTGGCTCCTTCCCCCTGGCAGAAAATAACCCTCCCCAGGGGGTTCAGGCTTTGTGAGCTATTTTTGTCTTGCAGATTCACCCACCTGTAGAAGCAAACAATATTGCCACGGTTTGATAAGTTTCCTGGAATTAATCTTGCCTCTTGCATGGAAACCTTTGGAAGTCACTTGTATGAGACACATGGAAAAACTTCCACTTGCTTGAAGAAACAGGGGAAAATCAGAACTACCAGGTGAGGGTTGTTTTAAGTGGCTTGTACTGCCCCAAGATGCTTTCTCTGCAAACATTATATGGCCAGAGCAGTCTGCTGCTTATCTGTATCTGTATTTATCTCTGACAGCCACAGTCCCTGCAACAGATTGGAATGAGATACTTTAGTCCTCTTAAACTTCATCATAACCCCTGACATGTGGAATTCTGTAAGGCTGGAAACGCTAATCCCTGAATATTTAGATAAGTAATGATGGCCAATGAGAACCAGCTAATTGTGCCAAAGTCTTAAGGCTTATCAGAGAATGCTCTGGGGTTTTTGGGGAGCCAGGAAAGCATCTCTGCTTTCCATGGCTGCATGGATGGAAGGTGCATCACAGAACATTTTTTACTTCTCCCAAAGCATTAAATAGTGTCTGTGGCCCGAGCAGGGTGTTCACTGGCCAAGAGGCTGGTTTAAGGAGGCAGATAATTCCAGTGGGTCACTGTTGATCAGGTATCTGAGTCAGCTCCTGGCACCCCTTGCTCTCTGCATCACCACCACAATCAAAACTCAGAGAGGCAGTACAGGGCACCTCACAGCTCAGCTCTGGCAGACCACAAGGTCATTATTTCAAACTGCTGCTGGGCCATGGGGGATAAGAAAGATTAGAGAAGGTTTGATATTCCTTCAGTGGCTCAATAATATGGCTTAGTCAAAACCAGTGCTGTCTGCTCTCCTAAATACTTGTTTGGGCTGAGAGTCCTCCCAGGAACACTTCATTTGTCTGAGCTGTGTTCCACTGGGACAACACACACCGTGTCCAGTTGAATCAGGCACTTTCTGCAGACAGATGTTGCAGTACAGCAGTGAAGTAAATTCTTGGGATGTGTCACTCGGAGGAGACTGTTTCCCACTGTCCTGAACCTCCTTGAACCAGCCCAGTAAACCTAAGGATGAGATTCCGCAGTTGCTTCAGTCACGAAGCGAGGTGAGAAAGTCCTGCAGAGCAACTGCACGAGGGAACACGTGGTTCCTCAGGGAACCTCGGGAATTTCAGTTGGAATATTTAGCGTGTTGTTCTCGAAGCGCTTGACAAAGACTGATCATTTTGTGTTCAGTGCCTGCCTCTGAAATCTGCCTTTTCTTCTTCTGAAGCTGCATTGGGATAGCACTGTCCTGCAGGGCATGCTGGGGAAACGACGAGGCTGAGGGGACTGCATGGAATATCAGTGCATCGCTTACTAATCTCTCCTGGATGGATGGACTTAGAAGTTATCTTAGTGACTAACCACTGGAAAATCCTGTGATATGGGAGCTCATGCATTTTTTTGTAGCCACAGCTGCAGTCATTTCCCCTCAGAGACACATCATTTCCCCAAGACACATCCTGTCTCAGAGGGCCACGGTGTCTCTGCTCCGAGCTCTGTCCCCTGTCGCAGGAGCCACAGTATGGGTGGAGATTTCCTTCCTAGTTTCTTCTCCTGAAAAGCTTCATCTGCAGCTCCAGCTTGAGGAACGGACTGAATCCTGACCTCTTGCATAAACACTGCCTCTGCATGCCAAAGGGAGCCTCAGTGAGAACCAGAGCCCCTGTCTAGACATGTTTCTTCATCCCAGGGCTCCGAGAGGTACGTCCTCCGTGGCGGGTGAACTCTCCTGGTCTCGGAGCAGCCACGGGGACAGAGCAGAACCAGACCTTTTACACACGTGCACCTCAGGGCCTTAATGCAGTTTGTTCAGTTCACCAGCAACGCAGACAATTTTCAATCCAGCCTGCCAGTTTTCATAATCTGCAAAGGGAAAGAAGGAATTTTGTACAAAGGGGAACTTTCTGTTCCCAGTCTTTATTCCTGAAATGCAGGAGCACTTCATACGTGCCTGCAGCGGGGTTGGATCCCTCTGGACAGGGAGGGCAGCAGGAAAGGCATCCCCACAGAGGACAGGATTCCATCCAGGAACAGGACAGAAATGTGATGGATCTGCAGTGAGTTTAGGAAGTACTTTAGCTGTGGTGAGAAGTTATGATTGGCTTAGGGAGGGCTTAGAATGAAAAGCTGTGCCAGAGGCAGAGGGGGAGAACAAAGCCCACTGCAAGCAAAGGTGTGGATGGAGCAGGAATGCCTTGAGAGGGAGCGAGTTAGGCAAATTAGGAAAGAGGCAGGGAATGCTGGTGGTAAACATATTCATCGTTCTTCACAATGTTTTAAAGAATTTCTAGACTGGTTTTGCCACGTTAACAAAGCTTTACAAAAAACACGATACGAAAGGGGAAAGACTTTTGTGGATATTTCATATGTATTTCTTTTTTAATGAAACTGAAGCTGCTAAATATATAAATCTTCGTGGGGTTGCTTAGGTGTATTCTGCTGCAACAATTGTCAGAACTACACCATTAGGTGGCAAAATAGGCATTTAGCTTTAACAGTTGCACATACAATGGAAAGACATTGCAGAGAAAAAGGAAATGGAGGTGTAATTCTCTTCTGATCAATGAATATTTAACTCCATGATCTCTAGGGCTGGTGTCTATATAATTTCAACCATGACAGGCTCTGGGAAACTAAGTCAATAAGACAAGTAGAACAAAATATAATCCAGATAATCTTAAATATCTTTATTTTTAAAAACTGCCTCAGGGAAATAGTTTTAAGCTTTCAATTTACTCACAAAAGCTCAATCATAGGGGCAGAACTCCCTTGCTCTCTTGATAACATTACAGAAGCTGGGGAAGAATGTGACATAACACCAGCCAGCTCTCGTTACTGCTGGAGGAATGTGCTGTGATTAAACCTCCATACAGAAAGAAATGGAATGTAATCCTTAAATGTGGACTTGCTTTGAACACATACCACATGCTGACCAATGAGTTTCCAGTATATTCCTCAGTTTCTAAAGATGGGGAGGACCTCACCTCCAAAAAAATTAATTACTCCAAAAAATTCCTCTTCTGGAAATGAACACTACCTGGTTAAAGGTGTTTATTCACATTTCCCAGGGACCAAACCCTTTGAGAACCATCTGTGAGTGCAAAACCTTCTTTTTCTTCCTCTTGGGAAATCCAAGAAATCAAAGCCCCCTTTTTTTTTGTGCAGCCATAGAACAGAAGAAATTGTATTTCTAAACAGTTCTTCAGAAGTTTCACTCATGGGGCACCCACCATCATCTTATTTTGTCCTCCTGGACTCCTCAGCAGCCCTGTTGGTGTCCTAAAGATGCCTGAACTTGCCCCTTCTCTGTGTTTCCTCCAGTCCTTTGGATGGAGCCTCAGCTGTGAGCTCCTGGCTGAGGAAGGCTGGATGAATTCCCTCCTGAGCCCGGCAGCAAGGCTGTTATCCAGCAGTGAGCTGTGGGGTGATGCAAGGCACTCCCATCCCTCTGGATCCCAGCTGGCTACCTCAGCTTGAAAGGATTTGTTGTTCAGTGATATCAGCGTGGAGTGAAACACGGAGCACTTGTCAGCAGCTAACGGTGGTATTTGCTCATCCCTCTCGCAGGATGAAACCTCCTCTCACCCCTGGAATGGAACTGCGTAAACACGAAATTCACCGTAAGCTTTCGGCCTCTGAAACCTAAAGCAGGGTCAGCAACATTAATTTACGTGAATTTGAGAATATTTTGAGAAGCTGGGGGACAGCACTGGCACAAGAACCTGTGGATCACGACATTCCTGTGGAATTCTCCTGTTGGGAAGGCAGCACTTCGAACCATTAGGTGTGTCAGCATCTTGGATCTATCACGTTTGCTGCAGTTCCTGGTGCTTTGAGAGGCTTCCTGACCTCTGCTCGCTGCAGATCTTGCACTGACTCCCTCATGGAGCTGCTCATCTCAAAGCCTGCTCGGCACTTCTACTCAGGCAAGGGGAGCAACGGGTAAAAATCCTCGTTTCCCGACAGGATTGGGACACAAATATCTGTGGGACACCCGAGGCACTGTCATTGCAGCTGATACAGAGAGAGAGGGGAAAAGTGAATCCTGTCCAAGTGCAGCCTGATTGAGGTGGTTCTACCCCCCTCAGGACCCACTCCTGACCTAAGAGGCACACAGAGCTGCCTTCTGCGCTGGTGAGAGCTGGAGCCCCTCTTCTCTCACCCTGTTGAACACCCACCTACTGCACAGGACTGTCACTGCTGCATCTTGGGTGCATTAGGAAAAACACTCGACTCACGTTGGCTGATTAAAAATAAATAAATAAACCCAAATATCCTATCTATTAAAAAAAAAAATAATAAAGCCCAGCAGTAGCAGCAATCTTGCAGGCAGCACGTTTTGTACAGTGACCCAAAGGCAGGGAGTGTCAGTGAATGCTCTCACACTTGCAATATATCACAGTGTTTGCACTCAAAGGTGAGCAGTGTGTCCCCAAATCTCAGCAAAACTGATAGTTCTCTGAAAAGCAGTATGAAACTAAGTGTGCTCCATGACCTCAAAAAACTGCTTTTAATGAAAGCATTAAATGTTCATAAAACTACTGAACAATGAAATACTGTCTTTAATCCAAAAGGGCTTTTTTTTTAATACTGGGATTGCAATTAATGTCTGACACACTAGTTATCCATTAGAAAGAGATCATTAGCAAGAGTTCTATGTTTAACATAACATTAAATACTTCTGTCAAATTATATCAGAATTATTGAATGCTGGGTCCAGAGAGCACTGCAAGACCTCAGAAATGAATCATCATCACACTTCAGGAAAAATCTAGAATAACCTAGAAATATGGGAAGTATGTGAAAAGTAGCTTTATATTTTGTTTTTCTGTTCAGTTCAGCAGTGGCCAGGTAATGTTGCAATATTTGCAAACCATCAGCCATTTGCTTTATATACTTGGTTTGAGAAAAAGGATAATGACCTGGCTATGTGAATTTGTAACAGATTGGAATTTAATAGTATGACCTTCAATTACAAAGGCTGATTTTTCTTCTGTTTTGGGGTTTTTTGGTTTGTTTGTTTGTTTGTTTTTTCAGTGCAGGAATCAGGACACCTGGAATGTCTTTGAGGTGTGTGTGAATTTACATAACCACGACAAAGTAACTTTTTACCTGTTTCAGTGCAACATAAAGGCGTAAAATCAGGAGATATATCGTGCCTGTGTTTTGTAGTAAATGAAGTGTCCAACACATGCTAGTTTTGTGTTAAACAGGTGATGGCAAAGGCAACGAACACAGCCCTGGGTGAGGAAGGGATCCCAGGTCCTGATCCCAGGACTCTTTTGCTTCCCAGACATTGGCACCACAGCAGGAAGCTTTGGAAACTTCCACCTGGAAGCACCTGGCACTTCAGACACCTTTGGGGGAAAGAGATGTGAATCCACATGTACCCACTGTGGGGAGGTGTCCCATTGTGTGGAAGGAAAGCTTGGAGAACCACATCCCACTTCCAAGGCCTTCAGTGGGAAAAAACCAGCTCCTCACCCCAGGTGTGAGTGACCAAGGCCCAGCTCTGAGCTCTGTCAGGGTGGGACGACCCCAGACGTGTCACGGCTCGGCTCTGCGTCAGCTCAGGAAACCTCCTGGGCTGCGTGGAAGCCACGCCACGAGCTGTGTGAAGCACAGGTCATCCTCTCATCCCACGTTTGGATCCGCTCCACGGGCTGGATCCCAATCTCTGACTGCCCTTGTGATAATACCTTAGAGGTGACCTCAGCAGGAAGGTGCCAGAGCAGTGACACGTCGGAACCAGCACAGATATTAGTGGGGTTGTTAGTCAGGAAAGGTGTGAGGTGTGTTAGCTCAAATTCCTAAGGGAACCTTTACTGTGCCAACCTTCCCAGCTTTTCCAGGAGTTTTTCCCACCCTCGATGCCCCTCTGGCCCCGCAGAAAGCCGTCCATGACTCGGCTGCAGCTGGAGCTCCCTTTGTGGGAAGTGTGCTGCAGTGCTGGGAAAACTCTGGAAAGAGTCACCTTTCCTGCAGGATGGGAGTTAAATTAGGGCACATGGATACAAGGCATTTTTGTACTTTTTGTTATTATTCTGAGAACGGCAGTTCACAGAACCGGGCTGATTTCTACACAGTGCAGATAAGGACTAAATTGGTCCAAAGTTTAAGTTTCCTGGGCTGGTCTGTCACACCCTGCCCATGTGGAATATTGCCCTGGATCACAGCACACCTGAGCGTGACCATGGCTTTGAATTCTCCCCCCATGTCTGTAACCTTGATTCTCCTTGTCCCAACTCCCCACACAACTCCACTGTCCTCCTCCTCCCTGTCCCCTCCTCTCCACCACGGCCATTCCCCCCACCCTTCCCGAGCCCCAGCTCCCCCAGGACACGGCCATTCTCCCCATCCGTTCCGACCTCCAATTCACGGTCATTCCCCCC